>JAJTUV010001967.1:0-503942 GCA_021653895.1 Mastomys natalensis
TTTAATTTGCATTTCCCTGATGACTAAGAAAATTGACCATTTCTTTAAGTGCTCCTTGGCCATTAGAGATTCCTCTGTTGAGAATTCTCTGTTTATCTCTGTACCCAATTTTTAAATTAGATCATTCTGTTTGTCAGTGTCTAATGTCTTAAGTTCTTCTAAGATTTTGGAATCTTATGATCCAAATCTTATCAGCCTTATGCTGATGTAGGGTTTGTGAAGATCTTTTACCAATTCTAAGGCTGCTGTTCTGTCCTCTCTGTGTTTTGCCTGCATTCTTGTATATCACATGCATGCCTGGTGCCCATGGAGGCCAGAAAAGGGCATCAGATACCATGGAACTGGAGTTGCCATGTGGGTGCTGGGAACTGAATATATATTTTCTGTAAGATTAACACAGGCTCTTCATCACTGAGGCATTTGTATAGCCCTTGAATTTGATTTTTAAAATGCTATATAACACATACTTATAAATGTTATGAAGAGTATAGTATATACATATTTATTTCCTGTGCCTGTTAATTTTCTGTCAACTAAAGTCATTTGGGAAGGATTTTCAATTAAGAAAATGCTCCCACAATATTATCCTGTAGACAAATTTTGAGCATGTTTTGAATGCTGGTTGATATGGCTGAGACCAGCCCATTGTTGGTATCGATGTTCCTGGGTATATGACACTAAGGTTTATAAGAAAACAGGATGTCCAACATAGTGGGGCACACCTTTAATCCCAACACTCTGGAGACCAAGGCATATTGATGTCAGAATTGGAGGCCAGCCTGGTCTATAGATCAAGTTCCAGGATAGCCAGACCTACACAGAGAAACTCTTTCTCAAACAAACAAACTCCCCAAAGGGTGGGGGAAAAGAGAACAAACAAGCAAACCAGAAAACATTAGATAAAGAAAGAAGAGGAAAAAATAAAGGAAGAAAGAAAGAAAAAGAAGAAGAAAAGAAGAAAGCAGACTGAGCAAGTCATGGGGAGCAAGCCAGTAAGTAGCCCTCTGCCATGGCCTCTGAATCAGCTCCATCTCCAGGTTCCTGCATTGTCTTCTCTCAGTGATGAACTGTGGTGTGGAACTGTAAGCTGAAATAAACTCCCTCACACTCAAGTTGCTTTGGGTGGTGGAGTTTTGTTTTTTTTTTTAATTGGATATTTTCTTTATTTATATTTCAAATGTTATCCCCTTTTCCAGTCTCCCCAAAACCCCCATTCCCATCCCCCTCCCCTGCTTCTATGAGGGTATTCTACCACGCATCCACCCACTCCCACCTCCCTGCCCTCGAATTCCCCTACACTGGGGCATCGAGCCTTCACAGGACCCAGGTCCTCTCCTCCCATTGATGCCCAACAAGGCTATCCTCTGCTACATATGCGGCTGGAGCCATGGGTCCCTCCATGTGCACTCCTTGGTTGGTGGTTTAGTCCCTGGGAGCTCTGGCGGGTCTGGTTGGTTGATATTATTAAGAACCCAGATGCCTTTCAACAGAGGAATGGATACAGAAAATGTGGTACATTTACACAATGGAGTACTACTCAGCTATTAAAAACAATGAATTCATGAAATTCTTAGGCAAATGGATGGAACTAGGAAATATCATTCTGAGTGAGGTAACCCAATCACAAAAGAACACACATGGTATACACTCACTGATAAGTGGATATTAGCCCAAATGCTTGGAATACCCAAGACACAATTCACAGACCACATGAAGCTCAAGAAGAAGGAAGACCAAAGTTTGGGTGCTTCTTAGAAAGGGGAACAAAATACAGGAGCAAACATGGAGACAAAATGTGGAGCAGAGACTGAAGGAAAGGTCATCCAAAGACTGCCCCACCTGGAGATCCATCTCATATACAGTCACCCAACCCAGACACTATTGTGGATGCCAAGAAGTGCATCCTGACAGGAGCCTGATATAGCTGTCTCCTGAGAGGCTCTGCCATAGCCCGACAAATGCAGAGGCAGATGTTCACAGCCAACCATTGGACTGAGCATGGGGTCCCCAATGGAGGAGTTAGAGAAAGGACTGAAGGAGCTAAAAGGGATTGCAACCCCATAGGAAGGACAATAATATCAACTAACCAGACCCCTCATTAAGACACTTTCTCTTTCCATTCTAGCCTTGTGAAAATAGAAAACTTATTATTTGATGAAGAAATCTCTACACTTTTGTCTGTAGACAAAACCAAGTAGTAACAATAAATTTTTTGTAAAGAAATGTTTATAGAGACTAAGAGATGACTCAACAGTTAAGAACACTGACTTCTCTTTCAGAGGACCAGAGTTTGGTTTCTAGCACCCAAGTTAGGTTGCTCACAACCTCTGGTAATATGAGCTCCAGGGGATTGGATACCCTCTTGCATCACCCACATGCATGTGCATATGTGCATGCACATTCTTGGTGCCAAAGGAGGCCAGAAGTGGCCATTGGATTCCAAGATGCTGGAATTACAGGTGGCTGTGAACCACCAGGTGGGTATTGCACACTGAACCCAGGTCCTCTGTAAGAGTAGCAAGTGCTTTTATCCACAGAGCCATCACCAAGTTCTTGAATACCTTTGTTTTTTAACAACAAACTTACCAGGTAGGAGTCATTATGAACAACACAGAGATTAGTAAATTAAATCAATGACAGTTAAAAAGTTGATTTCCTCACAGTAAGTCACACAGTAAATGGCACAGCTTGGACTTAAATTTATGAAGAACCTAAGCTCTAGAGCCCTTATGCCTTATTCTTTGGCTTCCTCTTTCTTCTATGCTTCCTCTCCCTCCTCCTCTCTTTCCCCTATTAAAAAAACAGAGTTTTACACTTTGCATATTTCTCTTAAACTTGCCTCCCAACATGTAAAGTGCATCTTGTGTTTTCTATGTTAATACAGCATCTCAGACAGCTAGAGTATTTTGCACGATGATGTCACCTAATTTAATCATTCCATGTTTGATAGTCAGATTCTTCTGATTTTTGTGTCAATACACAACAATGTTTCAGCTAGAATTTCTGTACACAAATTGTTTTAGGCTGGTAACTTTATTTTCTTACTCTCAGACATGATTCTGCTGGATGCAGGTACATGCGTGACTTTGTTGTATCACTCCAGATCATTTTTCACACTGGGTGGATTAAGGAAAACCCCTTCTGTATTCCTTATGGAAATGCTACCTGTTCCCGGTACTGTTCTAGGCACTGGGATGGGGGAGGAGGTGCTCACACAGACTTGGCTCTTGCTTTCAGAGGTTGACAGCTTTCACTCCCACTAGACACACCTCTCTCCATTTCCCCAGATTGTGACAGCAGAACCCAGCACAGAGAACAACAGAGGAAAGAAAGTTGAAGACACTTCTCTGGTTATCTTACCTTGGCCTTCAGTGTCTCTGCTCACACGAATCCTTCTCCATAGGCAGTGCTTCTATCCCAAGTTCTCTGCCAAATCTCTAGGACTCTGAACTCACAATCTCTAGGAATGACTTCCAAAGATATTTTTAATGATAAGAGCATAAACAAGATGTATGCATTGTCTGTGGTTCTATGTTGTTCCATTTCTTGTTACAACAATGAAATATTTGAGGTTGGGAATCGTTGGGATGAAAAGAGGTTAGTTTAGCATATAGTTCTGGATGGTAAAGAAAATAATAAGGTATCAGTTCTGCTGTTGAGCACAGTATCTTGCATCACAGAGAAGGAACATTGTAAGATGGAACAGCCAAGGAGACCAGGGATTGGCCAGGCTTGTTCTTTTTGTAACTACTTTCTCATAATAACTGAGGTTCTGCAGGTACAACCACAGTCACTTCTAAAAGCCCCATAATAATCTAAGGACCAGGTTACCTGGGTGACCTCATAGCTCATGGATCCTATCACCTTTTAACGTTGAACACTGGGGAGCCAACTGCCAATATCAAACACTTGGGAGAGAAAACACACTCAAACAAAAGCCATCATTCGAACTCTTTTCCTCCTTCCCTCCTTCCGTTTAAAAGTAAGGTCCATTTTGGATAGAGTCTAGGTCTCCAATTTAAACATCACATTTTCCCTTTACTTTCTTCCTTCTCTTCTTTCTCCTTCCTTCCCAGACCCTCCTCCTCTCTTCTTCTTTGTGTGTGATGTGTGTGTGTGTGTTTGGCATATGTACTTGTTAGTGTGAGTGTGTGCATAAGCATTCCTGTGCAGGTGGGGGGATATGTAGAAGTCAGAGTTCAACACTGCGTGTCTTTTCTTTATCACTCTGTACCTTTTTTATTTTATTTTTTTTGAGACTTTGACCTTGAAGCTCATTGACTTGTCCATCCATGTTGGCTTCTGACTGAGCTTCAGGGATCTGCCTGCCTCTGAGTCCCTGAGGGCTAGGATTATAAGTGCTCTCTTCCAAGCTTTTGTGAGGATGCCAGGGATCTAAACTAGGGTCCTCACGGTTGCATAGCAGACACTTTACTGACAGCCACCCTCAGCTCCCATAGTAGCACTTTTTAAAGTTTTCTTTTCTCTGTATCACCTGCAATCATATCACATACTAGTGAAAATTGGGCTTTTAGTGGGGTCTTATGATGCTGGACTGTTTACTCTGTCTTCGTGCTCTCTGAGAACCACAGTCTCCACAACTTATCTAAAAATGCTATTAACTAATTAGAAACTAAGCTATTCGTTTACCTTATTAGAAAATAAGTGGCCTTTGCCTTTCTAAGCTCTTTCTCTATTCATGTTCTGAGGCTCTAGGCTTTGGTCAAGAGAAGCTAGTGTTCTACCAATGCTTGGTGTCCAACCCCACTTCGTTCTTTCATCCCAAGCTGGCCTTGAACTCACAGAGATCTTCCCATCTCAGTCCTGCAGTGCTGGCATTACAGGGGTGGTCCACTCTATGTGGCTAGGTTTCATCTTTGAGAAGGAGTCACAGATGTGGCCATCTTGCTTCAGCCAAAGTTGAGTTAGGAGAGTGCTTTTCCCAAGAAGACTGGCACGTGTGACCAGATGGCACACACCATGTGACCAGATGTCACACTTTTCTTTTGGACCCAAATCAGAGGCCACTGTTCTATCAAGTCACTGGGCTCACTGTGATTCCTTCTTTAATTTGGAATCTGACCCAGTTTTAGCTGTCTCTTAACTTGTCTCTGAGGTCAACACTTCATTGTAGCTACTTGAAGACCAAGAAGTTTCTCATTCTTATCTCTCATTCTACAACTGGCAACAGGCCTAGCATACACTAAATGTAACTGTGCTTATTTGGTTTTGAGTGATTGGCTGGGTGAATGGCCATTGTTTTTTCTAGATTCTCCATGAACTTTGAGACTATTAAAACTGAAAGAGAGTAGCTATGACTTTACATACTTAGTACGTCACATCAAAGAACAAGGGGGTGTGCTAAAAAAAAGCTAGTGCATTTACAATGCAGTCTGTGACCACTGGGGCAGCATCCTTTCACTGTCCCAAGAGCAGGGGACTTCATTATGTTATCCCATCCAAGATGTGATATCCCTGGGTCATTCACTTGAGACTTACAGTGCTTTTATTACAAGGGAGATTTCTGCAGGTGCTTCTAAGAGTGGGGAGAGTCAGCTTTGTAAAACAATTAGTATTTGGAAGAGATGTTTATGAGAGGGATGAGCTTTCATGGCCACTGAACCCAGGGAAGCAGGAGCTGAAATGTTAATTAAAATCTGAATGCTGTCAGTGCCTTTAACGCCTTCAGCATTTCTATTTGAATCATTTCTTCTTCATCCCGATAGAAGCTGTGTTGCCTAGTGCTTAAGGCCATGAGCTTTTGGGTCATATGGTTGAGTCCAACTCCCAGGTTAGCATCTCAGAGAAGGCATTTCTGTCAGTTAGCTGGCATGCATGGTTTCAGGGGATTCTAGCAGCACCATATGAGGCATGTAGAGCATTTTAGACCATTAATTAAACTCAGCAAAGTGGCACCGATTAAATTAGCTCTTCTAGTCCCAGACACTTCCTCACCTTCCTCACGCAGACTTGTTCAAAACCCTGAGTGTTTTAATCCTTGCTAGCTCTCAGTCTGTGAGGGCTGTGTTTTATTCCTCTCTAAATTCCATCCTGGGGCTTATAATAGGATTTGGTAGATAGCAGATGCTCCATAAATGTTTGCTATATAAAATAAATGGGTGTTGCCACCTAAAAAGGCACTCATAGTTCTGCTGCTTCTTGATCTTGGTTTGTAAGGACAGAGTTGCTGAGCCGATAAAGTTATTGTGTCAAGTTGTATTCAACTGTATAAAGTTGAATGTGAGATTGTTCTTTAAAGAGTAAGATAGTATAGCGATTTCTTTATTCAGATAGTCTATGAACTACAGGCACCTTTAAATAACCTGATCTCTTCAGTTAGGCCCCAGTATTGAGTCCAGTGAAAAATTCAGTGGTTCTCACTATGACAGAACATTTGAATGGTTTGAAGTTTGGTGCCCATGTCAGAAAACAGCCTTGGGTGCTGTTCCTTGGGGGACATCCACCTTTTACATTTTGAGACAGGGTCTCTCCTTAGCCTGGAACTCATCATGTGATCTAAGTGGGCTCCTCTGGGGACATTGGATATTCAGCTGTCTCTGCTTCGCGGCTCAGGGGTTCTGAGTGTTCACCACACCTGGCTTCTGTTTTATGGGTTCTGGAGATTGAACTCAGGTCCTCATGCTTGCAAGGCAGCCACTCCACTAGCTGAGCTCTCTCTGTAGGCCCTAGGATGAGTCCTTATATTATGCATTTCACTGGACATTGTAATAACTAAATTGGCCCACATAAAGACCTGGAAACCTACTCACACTGCTGTCTTTCTACCTCTGAGGTGATGTAGTATTAGCTACAGTTCATCAAAGAATGGCTTTGGCTGGTTGATTTGTCTCACAAATGCAGCTAGACGTAAAAGGAGAACAAAAGACATGTTGCCATTGAAATGGGACCATAGGGCTTCCTTGGTAAAGAGCATCACTTGTGCACAAGAAGGCGACAAACATCACCGTTTCTGATGACTGTCCCTTCCAGGCATTCTCTCTCCAGTGTGCTCCTGAGAACGTCAGTGCATGTCTTCCCCAGGCAGCTGTTGACTTTTTCAATTTCTCTTGAATGCTAAATCCTGCAGGCTGCTGGGAATAAATAGCCATACTTACTTCTTGGCTTGAGAGTGTTCATTCACTGAATATTCAGTTTCACGTTTACCCTTAGCAGATTTTCTTCATGTGTTTGAAAAGGTAGCCTTCCCAGCTCCTCAACGTCAGCTGTGTCCCAGCTGTGTTTATTAAACAGGCTTCAGATTGTCTGCCCTTTTCTTTTTTGTCCCACTGTTTTCTCCATCTGGGATTTTACCATGCATCCTAGTGAACATATCCATATTTTTACTGACAGTAGATTCTTTTTAATTTTTTTTTTTGTATCTTTCCTTGATGATAGCAGTTAACATTCCTTTCAAAGCTTACATTTCACCTCCGTTCCCTTGTCCCCATCTCAGCTATTTGAAATTGGGTGGTTTGGTGAAGTCTTAGCAGTTTCTCACTCAGCTATCATCCGTTAGGACCTGCGATCGTTTTGAATTCTTGGCAGCCTCTTTGTATGCCACTCACTAAGCATCCTGGAAGGAAGGGTTGTTAAGAATTGTAGGCACGGAGCAGAGCCTTCAAGAACAAAGAGGACACATCTGACTTCAAGAAGAATAAAATGGGATTTTGCAGGCATTTGCCAAGATTTCTCTGCCTTCCCAGGTGGAGGGAGAACAGGGTGGAGGAAATGCCCTTCATACTAAGGAATAAAGGAGCCCAGGGCACTCTGGACTGAATGATCTAGATTGGTGCAGAAACATCAGTACTCTATAGTAGTTTCTGCCACCATTGATAGTATTTGCAGTTCTTTTTTTGTTTCAAATTTTCCCAACTAGAAGAATAAATCAAATTCTCTCTTTGTGTACTACCCTCAAAGTCAACTTAATTGTGGTGAAGAAAAAAGTTTAAATTCATCTTTACAACTATGAGGCTTGAAAAAAAATTTCATAGATATTTAAAATATGTATTAATTTATAGTTTTCCAGAATCAGTGTTTTTGGATTTAAATGTTGATTAGAGCTAGATGTGATAGCTTCATTTTTGTTACAAAGGAAGCTGGGAAAAAAAAAAGACTAAGTCCCCCTGGTGGTGGTGGTGGGTTGCATAGAAAACAGTCACTTATTTGCAAAGAATTGTGTGAATACTTCTATTATAGAATTAAAAATTCTTAATTTAATCATGTATTTTGTGTGATTTTTTTACTTGTATAAATTGTATACAATTATAATAATTTTTAGTGTAGTGCAGAGGTTGAGACTGATGACAAATGTCCTGGGTTCAAATACTGGCACTACCTCTTAGTTGATTTTTGGATAGATTATTTTACCTTTTTAGGTTTGTGTCCCTTTCCTGAAAATGAGACTGATCACAGCATGTAGTATATAGAATTGTTTTATGGAATTAGGCCATAGCCTCAGGTTTTGCTCTTAGAACCATATGTGGTACCTTCATTTTCTGTAGTTATTAGCTGTACTCACAGTATCTGTCTACGTGGGTCAGAGGGTCACATGAGTCAGTGGACAATGGGCACTCATGTTGACCCAGACAAGCGCATGTCCTGTTCTGATTCAGGGAACATTTGTTGAACACCAGCTGTGTGCTCAGCCCTGTGAGGCAGAGAGACACACAAAGAAACCAAACTCATAGGCTTCCAGAACAATAAAAAGGAAGTAAGAAAACCAAGAAACGGACTATGTCCTGAACAAAAATGTCCTGAGGGAGATGGGAGGAGAAGTAGGGAGAAAGGAAAGGGGAGGAAGAGATGAAAAAGAAGAGGGGAAGAAAGAAGGCAGGAAAGAAAAGAAGGGAGAGAGAAAGGAAAGGGAGGGTAGAAGCAAAGAAAGATGAAAGCAAAGTAGAAAAGATGAAAATTAAAAATGAATTTAGTTATTCTCAGGAATTAAAATCTAACGAAGAAAGCTGCCACAAAGATGCTGGGGTGATGATGGGTACAAGAGCATCCTCTGGCTGCACTGCAGCGAGCGAAAGCAAAGAGTGAAAGAGATAAAACAATAGAGAAATGTGGAAGAGGAAGAGGAGGAGGAAGAGAAGGAGGAGGGGTGAAAGGAAGGAGGAAAGAGGGAGAGGAGGGTGATGCTCAGCTACTGATGGACTTCTGCTTGAATAGGTGTCTCTGGTTCAGATTTAGAAGGGTTTCTGACATCTGCCATATTTCATAGTTCACAGCCCTTAGCGTCACACAGGTGGGTAAAAGACTTTCTCTGCTTTAGCCTCCCCTCCAGAGGAGGAGTTCATACCTAGGGGAGAGGCAGGGCCCACAGATCACACAAATTTCAATAGGAGAAGCATAGTGGGCTCTACCTTATTCATCCATCTGTTTATTTGTAATATTTCTTCTATACTGGTTGAACCTATTTTTCTTATATGTAGAGTGCATATACTTAATCAGGAATTTCTACTAGGTGTGTGCTCAGCCTATGGCTCATGGGCCACATCTATCCCAGGATGGATATAAGTTTTTTCCAACACATTTGTAGATGACTGACTGTGTTGTACTATAATGTCAAAGGGTTGGGCATCCCCACTCAGAACTAAAATCACCAGCTTTTCTGTTCTTAAAAGCCTGTCTGGAGAAAGCTGATGCCCTCTCATGAGCCCTTGGCCTCTAGCCAACAAGAGACAGTCCAGTTATCGCCTGGCCGTTTATCGTCTAAATAACTGTTGAGGAAGGGCTCCTTAGAATGCTAGACTGGCACTTAGTGAACAGAGAAAGAGCAGCTCCCTGCTTGCCATGTCAGAGTAGCATCCTAAGCGTCATTAGCATCTCACTAGGCTAACAGTAGACACTTTGTAGACATTTTGAAGACATAATTAAGGTGAGATTTTCAGTGAGGGAGATGGAAGTTAGGATTGGATAAAGACCATACCAGAGGTTCAGGAATATGGCAAAGTAAGGATGTTGGATCAAGAAGCTGAGAGGGTCAATTTGCTAACCTAGTTCCCTATGGGATTCCAGTGGGATAGTTGCTATAATCACCCCCCTCCCCAATCATCTTTTGAACATCTGCTTTATCAGTTTTGCAGTTGCTTGAGGTTCAATCCTCATTTCCCTGGTTTTCCCAGTCTCTAGTACCTGAGAAACCGAGAGTAAATTAGTTCCAAAGCAGGCCTCTATCTTCACTTATTTAGGTATCATGTCCTAAATTTAAAGTTCCCATCATGGCCCTCTCCTCACTTTTGAATAGGTAAACTCATTTACCTTGGAGCAAATGTACTTTGTCCAAACTGAGCTTGCTGCTTTCCAAATCAAAGTGCTATAGAAACCTACCCAACAGTACACTCTCTGCATCCATGCCTTAGTGCTCACAAGCTGGTCACACAGAGGCTGGTCCAGAGGCTTAGCAATGCTAATAGGAAGATGAATTACCAGTGCCCACTCTAGTCAACCTTGTGTTTTATTAGAATAGTTATATAGGGGATCTGGGGGAGGTATCTGTGCTTCTCCCACTTCCCCTCCTGTTTTTAAGTTTCTTCTTTACTTCTCTTGCCCCTAGCCGTGTTCCCTGTGGTTTACGTCTTATTTTCAAAATGTGGTGTAATGCCTGGCATGTGCAGAGTTTCAACAAATGTTTAAATGGCCACTTAATGATTATATACAAATGACCCCAGCAAGGACTGTACTCCTGGCTGTACTTTATAGTAGCACTTCAATGAACTGAGCCACTGGCTGGCGTCTAGGATACTCCATTGGCATAATGAAAAAACTACTAGACTAACTTTGCTTGTTTGTGTCCACAAAGCTACTCTTGCACCCAAGCTGGAGCTTGAGGATGGTTTCATCCAGTGCAGCCCTGCCAGGGAGAAGCCTCCCAGCAGTTATGTGGGCAGCCAGATCTCTGATTGCTAGCCACTTCCAGTGGAAGATGAGATCTCAGAAACCCTCCTTTCCTATACTTTAGAGGTTCCATAGAAACCACACTACATCCCAAGGGGATTGCTGACCCAGAGCTAGAATTATCATAGAAACTAGCATGCTGGCTTTTGTTTGAAATGACCTTTCTTCCTAAGGGTCCTGAGGAATGTGATGGTAGACAGCTCCTTAATCTCAGCCTTGATACTTGAAAGGATTCTGTTTAGGAATTAGCATCTAAAGAATGTAAAATGGAAATGTAAATATGTGATGTAGATGGAGAGCTCGGGACTTCACCCCAAATGACCCTCCCCTCCCAGGAAATAAAGTCAGGTCTGGACAGTAGAGATTCTAGATCCAGGAAGACCAGAGTGGTAGTTAGCACTGCTGAAGAGGGTGCTGTGGCTCTGCAGGTGATCAGAAGTCAGACAGGGAAGAGAATCAGAAGAGAAACTGAGGTTAGCAGCAGCAGCACAGGGGAGGTGAAGGTAAATGGGTTTTCAAAATTAAGGCTATTCTGTAAGTCGGATGCAGGGTGAAATGTATAAAATCACAAGAGTGGTAGAAAATGCAGGTTACGTGGCAGGGACTCCCATGGCCTATCTTGAAACATGGTACTGAGCATAAAGAAGAAGAAGATGCCATGTGTTAGGGTTGGGGATGCCATTGGCCTATAATCAGTAGGGTGCCTGGACTATAGCAATAGGCAGAAATAGCACGTAGTTGGATTTGACAATAAATAAGCAGTCCATTTCTTCACTGGCTTCAGCCAGTCCCCCCACCCCCTACTCCTGTGACCTCCTGGAACAGCCTGTCATCATGGCATCTTCCTGAATGAGTTGAGCAGGGAAGGCAGGAAGCCTGCTCTGTGATCTGTAAGTTCAGCTTTCCTAACAAGCACAACTTCATTAGTAAAATGTGTGTGAAATCTTCCATTTGGACACCATTGACTACAAAACAGGGTGGTATAGCACAATCCTCAAAATAAGAAGTCAGAGTTTAAATGAAATATCATCAATGATTTTATATGCATTTAAATCTGTTTTGGAGGTAACTAGTCATACAAAGGCTTGATGTAATATTTAGCTTGAGAGCAGTAGCTATATGGAGTGACCATGCCCCACGTATACACATAGATCCTTCCTCCTTCTGTGATTTTTACGGGCTGAAGAACCTCCGTGTCTATATCTTCTCCTCCCCCTCGCACAATTGTGATTCCTTATATGGTAGAGACATGGCTCAGTCAGTAAAGTGCTTTCAATAGGACTATGCGGATTTGTATTCGAGTCCCAAGACCCATGGGGAAGTTAGGGCTCAGTAGAGCATGCCTGTTACTTGGTGCGGCTAGAAGAGAAGCAGAGCCAAGTGGATCCCTGAAGCTCTTTGGCTGGATCAGTTCAGTGAGAGACCCTGTCTCATAAAGTAATGATGGAGTGTGATCAAGGAAAAGCACCTGACAGTGCATATGCGCACACCGTAAAGTACATATGCAATACCCTCCCCCTCCCCCATACCTGCACCCACACATACCTCTCAAAGGAGAAAAAAAGTTAACCTGAGTCTTTTTGGCTATGTAAATGATGCATTCAATTTGTTTTCAAATATTCTGTTCTTACACTGCTTCGATTTGTTTGAGGGGAGATGAAGTGAGGACTGGTCTAGACCACTCGAGGCTCTATGACATAGTGTGGTGGTGAGGACATCTTGTTTTCAGTCTGTCTTCTCCCAAAGAAGAACCAACAACTCTCATTTCTCCCAGAACACCCCTATGCCCCCCAACATATCCCTATTATTATCTATTACTTGTATCCCCCAGCACACCCCCATATCCCCCAACAACCCCCATATCGCCCAGCACAACCCCATTTCCCCAGAACACCCCCATATCCCCTAATACACCCCCATATCCCCAACATACCTGCATTTCCCCAGCACACAACATACCTTCAACATACCCCCTATATCCCCCAACACACCCCATATCCCCAACAAACCCCCATTTCCCAGCTCACAACCATACTCCCAGCATACCCCCATATTACGTAGCACACCCTCATATCCCCTAGTACACCACTATTTCCCCCAGCACACTCTTGTTTACCCAACATTCCCTCATTTCCCCTAGCACACCCCCATATCCCCCATCATGCCTGAAGAAACCACTAGTAAGCAAAGGTTCCTGGGTTCTTGAACAAACATGTAGTTGAGAGCCTCTGAAGTGTTAAGTGTCCAAATTGGAATATGTCAGCTGGGCCGCCGAGACCCCCATGTCTTAGTAGCACAACTCTTTGCAAATAAACAAAGCTTTGGGTTCATGGGGAAACGCAGCTTATGCAGCTCTTAAGGCTGCTCAAAGGGCCTCTGTTCCCCTCCACACTAATGTGTTTCATGAGAAGACCAAGGTTGTTTTACTGCCCCAGGGTGCCTGGACACTTTCCTTTGGTCCCCTCAGATCTGTAGGATGAAAGTGGGATGGAGAGGAGAAGAATTCCCTTTGCTGTCTTAGGTTTCTGTTCTCTAGGAAAACATGTTACGTTTCCTAAGATCAGATACTCAAACGTTTATTTTTAGCTTTGGGGCTGTATTATTTTTCATCTCCCAGTCCTCATTTTTTTTTTTCAAGAGGAATCTTTTACCTCTGCTGCTTCCTGTTTGAGATCTTTTCATGAGATCCTACTTTAGTCTAAAATTCAGGTAGTGTCTCAGGCTGATGGCACATTTCTCCTGTGTGAAGAAATAATGGGCCCAAGTATTTCCTACTTAGAAACTGTAATTACGCCAAAAGGCAGAGAAATAGGTACTTCTAGACTAGCCTAGATGTTGCTGGGGTGTGGACTGGAGGAACAAGTCCCACCTCACTTGTCTCACAGTGCACGCACCAGGAACCAGAGCATCACTGGCCCCTCTAGCCATTGTTTACTGCCCCTTGCCTGGGTCACATTTGCTTTGCTTAATTATTCTTCACAACGCTCCTAGAATAGCCCTTACCTCTCTTTCTCTCTTATCCACTTTAGAACTGTCTTAAAATTACCTGTTGCATTTTAATGTCTGTGGTGCTAGGTGAGAATTGATAGTTTGTGTTTGTGGAATGATGAATTTAAACCTTAAATCAGTTCTAAAACCTGTTAAGCCATTTTGGAAGCTCTACTTTTAGATTAATGTGGTTCACGTTTCTATGAAATGTTTCGACAGTTCAGTAAGCAAAGAGAAGGAAGAAGGAAACTGACTTACACTTAAGTTCCTAGTGAAGTGGACACAAAGTAGTCTTTTCATCTCCACCTCCTTCCTCCTTCTCTTCCCATTCTTCTCTCCCTCCTTCCTTCCATAGGGAATTCTAACTTTGATCAGCACATGGAGTTAGTCCTTGGTACTTTTAATATCACTTTCCATGTTTTCCTGTAATTTTGCAAGAGCATCCAGTTGAGTTTGGGAACTGTGTTTATTCACAGGGTTTCTGAAGTATATCAGCATTTGATAAAATTAAAATACAAAGCTTTTTACAACACAAACTTCAAAATACTGCAAAATTCCCAAAATAGAAAAGGAAATGTCAATAGTGGTGCTACTTTGAATCTGTATGGAAAGAAGATAGAGGTGCAAGTAAGAAATCAAAATCCAGCAGCTAATGATGTAGTACGTGTTCATTCCCCACCGAGGTGTGCGCCGTGAGCTCACTCATCCATCCACACACTCACGCATCTTTCTCCCATGTTTATCAGGTGCTGCTCCCTGACTATTCTGTGAACATTCAAATGAAAACACCTACATGCAGAATAAGTGTGCACCACATACGGGTGTGCTCATCAAATCTTACAAGATTTCCTTCCAACGATTCTCAAAGCTTTTGATCATGTGCTTTCCACTGTAAGTTTGACCAGTTGCTTTCTTAAATTTGGAAATTTGCTATCTGAACATGGATTGCATTGGTTTGTATTTGAAACGCATTGGTTCTCTGCTGTTCACTAAGCAACCCCATGTGTTATCCATCTTAATGTTCTTTCCTGGTTACCTTAACTACAGATACTACAAATCAAACAAAAGACTCTGAGATTCAGAGAGCTTAAAGATTATATGCTTGAGGTCATGCAGACAGCCAGACACAGACCTCAGATTCATAACCAGACCATGACTTAAAGTCCCATGCATCTCACTTCTTGGTAAAACTATGGACTGACTTACAAACAAACAAACAAACAAACAACAACCCACATAGTTATTTCTTACCCACTAAGGGTACAGGAATCTTCAGCTTAGTTCAAATTGTATAGAACCAGAAAAAGAAGAATTTTCTGGAAGACTCCATTTTCTAATGTAAAGAGTAGCCAAAGTAGCATGGCCTTAAGGTGTGTCTCAGTCCTGCTCTTCTACAATAAAAAGGTCTTTGTTACAATCAGTAAAAATATAATTTGGAAGCATAACTGATTCAATACTAATAGCTATCTATAGTCCAAATGTTTATGTGACTGAAAAAGAATATGTAAAAGTAATATGTTTTTGAACATATTCATATAAAAAAACAAGTCAACTTAATTCTGGGCCAAGTTTAAAAATTTTCAATGAATAAAGTCAGGATAATTATAATTGTGAATGTCTTCCCCTGCATGCTGGAGAAATGATCAACACCTAAAGAGCTTGTCATGAAAGTATAAAGACCTGAATTTGAGTCCCCAGAACCCATGTAAAGCTGAGTGCATGTAGTGATCTCAGAACCTCCACAGGGAGGCAAAAGGTGGAGGCAGGAGAGTCTGTGAACGCTCATAGGCTAACCTGGCCTATGAAAGAGCAAGCATGAGACCTGTCTCAGACAGGTGCAAGGCAAAGACACCTGGAATATATTCTCTGACCTCTGTATGTGCACCATAGCAATGTATACAACATGGAATGTGTATGCCTGCACTCACACATACAAGCATGCCTATGTGTACATATGCACACAGAATACCTATACACACAAGATAAAAATAATGATCAGTTTAGAAACCCATGTAGGAGGTGGCTGTTCATTGCCAGCCTGGGCTGCCTGCTGGTTCTTGGAAGGCACAGTTGGGAGGCTGGTAGAAAGGGCTGCAGGTCTGGGAGTATCTATGGAGGAGTGACATGCTAGGGTAGCCATGAGTAGCAACAGGTGACAGGAGCCGTCTCAGGCAGAGTATTCAGTGCCACCTCCCAGTAGAGATTTTGTTCGATGGAAGAGGACATTGTAGTCTTATTTATGACATTTTTGCTCATCAGGGAAATGAAAATCAAAACTACATGGAGATTCTGCTTACCTCAGTCAAATGCTGTCTTCAAGAAAACAGACTGGAGAGACGATGGCTCAGCAGTTAAGGGTACTGACTTCTCCACCAGATTCCATTCCCAGACCCACATGGAAGCTCACATCTATCTGTAACTCCAGCTCCAGGTAATCTGACATCCTTACACAGACATACATGCAGGCAAAACACCAGTACACATGAAATAACAACTAAATAAATAAAAAAGAATGTCAGTTTAAAAAAAAAAAGATAACAAATTCTGGCAAGGATGTGGAGCAGGAAAAACCGCTCGTCACTGTTGCTGGGAATATGAGGTAGTTCAGACTCTCTGTAAATGAGTGTGGAAATTCCTCAAAAATATGAAAACAGTCTACTATACGTGGCAGCTAAACCACCCTTGGTATCGCCAAAGCGATCTAAGCATAACACGGAGACACTTGTGCACAGACATGGACAATGCAGCATGTATAAACAGTGGAGGAATACTTACAGGAAATAAAGTCATTGCGTGGGGGTGGGGTGGGGGGGAATGGGACCAGAGATCACCATATCTTCTGAAAAACAAATAGTGCACATGTTCTCTCATATGCAAAGCCTAATCCAGAGTAAGAGGTAGAGATGGAGGGGGACGTTTTGGGAGGAGGGGAACTAAGGGGCATGGTGAAGGGACAGTAGTGGAGGACAGGCCAATGAGTGTGTGTGAGTGTGTGTGTTCCCCTGAGGAATGTTATTAATTTTTACAAAGCATATATCTTATACAAAAAGTTCCCAAACCTTCCTGACACTCTGGTAAAATACAAGTTTGATAACAGTCTCATTTTCCTGTGGAAGTGAACATTCCCTGACTGAGGGTCCCCTTCAAGCTTTGAATGCTCTTACTGAAGTCTGATGCCCGATGCACCTCGCTTTCAGTCATGTTTCCACACTGCACACTCTTCTCAGGAAGTGTGACCTATTCCTTATATTAAAGTCTTTATGAGGTTTTACAGTGCTGGAAAGTCATTAAATCATTTTTTAAAGGTAAACACTGTGTACGTTCTTAATGTGTGTGTTGTTACTATTCTTTTTTAATGGAAGCTTCCTTTCTGGCTTGTCATTAAAAACAAAACAAAACAACAACAACAACAACAAATGCCTCTCAGCAGGCTTTATACCATAAACACAGCCTTCAGCAGACTAAGTAGTACAAAAATGGAGAAAAGCAGGAGACCTGCTTTATTGGCAAGAATCATGAAAGAGTCTCTGGATCTGCTGAGGTAGCATGGACATCACGAAAACCCCACATTAGGAGCTGAGAAGGTTTGCATGATGGTCAACTGCTGTTTAAAAACTATACTCATTTTCAAAATGCATCTACCCAAATACTACTTTTCCTTCAAAACTCTGTTAAGTAAACTTTCCAGAGAAGGAAATGAAAATTACTTCCATAAAACATCTCTCTCTGTATATCTGTCTCTGTGTCTCTGTGTCCTGTGTCTGGCTCTCTGTCTATCTCTGTGTGTGTATGCGTGCGTGCGTGTGTGTGTGTGTGTGTGTGTGTGTGTGTTTGTGTATGTGTGGTGTAAGGTGGGTAGGGGTGAGGGGAAATCTCAGGGAGAAAAGTTCCTTAAAATCTCTCTGAAAGAGAGCAAGTCTTCATGGTGAAGACCCTGAGGCATCAGTGTTAAGTCTCTTCTCATATCTCGTGTGAAGAATTGGCTCTAGAAGAAATGTGAGAGCTGCCCACAGAGCACTGTGTGCCTGAGAAGGTAACAGTCTACTATTTTGGACTTGCTAATGGGGTTATTAACTTAGATTCATCATAGTGAGCAAATCAAATATCTCAGTAGCAACTTCATTATTTAATTGCAATAAATGGAAGGCATTTACACAAAGGTCCCCATATGTTCATACATATGCATACCATACCACTCACATATACACACACAGATGTGCATATCCCCTTCCTCCAGCCTTGTCAGATTCACCTCTGGTCTGGGAGGATAAGATTTTCATCAGGCTATGGATGATGCCTAGCATTAGTTTCTCATGTTAGGCATGTTCTTTGACATATGTTTCCCCCCTGCTAACTTTCTTGAATTTTTTTTTTATTCCATTTTTTACAGGACAGCTTTGACTCTGCACTAAACCATGCCACTAACACGTTACTTAATCTAACCGGCACATTGTAAAATTTTACACATGCGCTCATCCAGATAATTACACAATTAATTTTCACTTAGCTCAGCTGAAACGGGGATAATGAAATTTCCACTGGTGTACTGTTACGTCCAGGGGCCAAGGGTCAGTTTCCTGTTTGGATAAGGGTGAGTTTAAAGAGGGTTTCTGACGGTCTCCTGACTTCAACTGGTTCTCAAAACATCGAAATGGAATTTCAATTTACAGCTCAGTCCAATGAAAGGAGCAGATGTCGGGAGTGTGCCACCAGCGTGTGGGGCTGCTTTCCATACAGGTGTGCAAAGCAAGCATTGACTCTCACTTCAAACCCCACTTTTCTACCTTCCATCTAACAGTACACACAAAACAAAACAAAACTAACCAAACAAACAAATAAAAGAATTGGCTGGCAGATGCTGGAGTTCATTTTTTTCCCCAAAAGATTTAGAGATCTGCTCACCCGTGATATCAACCAAAAGGTCAAAGTTCCCACAGCTTTTAATTCTGGAAGAAACAATAGACTTCTCTCATTGTCTTTGAATCTTGCAGTTACTTCAAATCCTGGGCTTGTGGAGTTTCTTCATTCCAACATCTAGGTTTTCTGGATGTTAAAAGCAGAGACATTTTTACTTTGAAATTAACCAGGTCTTAACATTTTTTTTGGTAGTTCTTTGGCTTTGCCATCCTCTTAAGGATTAAATGTGTTTTGGGGACTGGTGGGGTACTAACTTTCAGCCAAGCTGGATGACTGAAGTTTTATCCTTGGGACTTACATGGTAGTGAGAATAGATTTCTGGAAATTGTGTCCTGATGTACACATATACACAAAATCCCACAAAAATACATAAGATGTTTGAAAATGTTTTAGCATCAGCACTAAGCATTTATAAGCAGTGAAAAATGCCCAATAAAAATTATGGATATCTTGAGTTATTCTTTTTTAGTTTTATTTTTAATCTACCAGACAATCTCCCTCAAACTGCGTGGGTCCGAAAGTGGAACTGTGTTCTAACATTGGCCAATTTGTGTTAAAGCACTGTGTGTATCAAAGACTCATTATCTGGTGGGCCACAAAATGCCTGCCCAGATCCACGTCATTAATTCAACAAAGTCTCATTGGGTGTTCTCTGTCTCATTGATAGTTCCTGCCTGGGTTAACATGAGGGTGGAGAGTTACTTTGAAAGCAAAATTTAAAAGCCTTGAATGTGGAATATGAAGGAAAACTCAGATATTTATGCAGATGGCCAGTAAGTTTCTGAAGGGAACCACAGAACATGTAGCATGCCCATTTCTAGTTTTACTGGTTTTTTTTCTTCTAATAAAATTTAAACCCCTGTGCAAAGAGAGTCTAGGAGAAAGGTTGTAGATTGTAGTAGCATAATTTTAATGAGAAGTTTCTTTGAAAATAAATGAATTTCATCCATATCTGAAATCATTGAAAAGACTTATGTTCAATCCACAATTGTCTGTGATGGCTATTCTTGGTTGGCAACTTGACGACACGTAGAGTTAACTAAAACTCAGGAGGCTGAGTACACCTGTGAGGAGATTTTTTTCTTATTAATCATTCTAAGTAGGAAGATTCACTTTCAATCTGATCTTTTGGAGTGGGAAGATCCACTTTAAATGTGGGCCACACCTTCTGCAGGCAGCATATATAATGGACATGGAGGAAGAAAGCTTGTTCTCTTTGTCTGTTCACTCTTGCCTCACAGGTGAGTCACAGGTGAGTCTATTCATTTATTGGCATTAGAGCCTCCTTCTTGGGAATTCTGGCTTATATGAAGATCAGCTGAGATATCCAGCCTCATTGACTGAACAACTACTGGATTCTTGGATCTTCTATTGGTAGACAGCTATTGTTGGACGAGCTACACCACAGCTTGTAAGCCATTCTAATAAATCTTCCTTCTCTATAGTTCTAGATTATTTCTACAAGTTCAGTTCCTCTAGACAACCCTGACAAATACATTTTTCTTTATAAGATACATCTTTCTTTATAAGATAGGACTCTAAGATTCCACTCTTCCAGTGATACAACAGGCATGCTCTTCCTTCATGTCTTCAGTCTCAGTCCTCTCTCTGTCTGGAATGCTCATTCTTCAGACAGCTCCAGCACAAGCACCCTGCTTTTCCAAGTGTCTGCCTGAATCCTGCCTTTGCAGTGAAGTCCTCCTGAGCATCCTGCCCTGAAATCACAAACTCCAACACCCTCACCTGGTCCTCATTCTTCCAAGTAACTTCCTCTTGCAGGATCAACTTTTTCTTCTTCTTAGCACTTCTTATATTTAGGCAGACTATTCAATGTACATATTGTTTATATAGCCATTGTTTATTCTCCTCCAAAGGGAAGTGGCTCTGGGATGGGAGAGATCTTTGCTTCGCTTGTTGTCTGACCTCAAACAGCTATAGTGGTATCTAAGGTGTCCTAGGAGAATACGTGCTCAAAGATTGCATGGATGAAGAGTCTAAGACTATGTGCACGGCCTCAGGTTTTGCTTGCTGTAGATACACACACACACACACCACACACACACACACACCGTCTCAAAAGGTAAGAGAGGCTCACTGTTTATAATGGAGTGATGAGTGAGTGAGTGAGTCTTTTACAGGCTAGAGGCTAGAGATGCAAAGCATTCTAGGAAGACAAGTTACTATTACTGTGAGTAACTGAGTAACAACTTTAAGAAACACATTATAACAAAAAATAGAAATAGAATAGAATTCTATTAGGAGACAAATTAAGAAATAAGTAGAAATGGACAACTGACACAAATTTATGTGGTTGATCTTTTTCAATATATTTTGAACCAATCACTAATTTTGTTTGTAGTTCACAGATTTCTTTCTCTTTGCTTTGTAAACATTCAGGGCAATTAAATACATGTTCAACACGTGTCTCTGCTGTGACAAAGACCATTCATACTGAGGCTGTTCATCTTGTGTCTGAGCCATACTTGAAAAGAGGCACTTTAGAATGAATTACTAAACAGATACAACATTTTCTATATATTTACAAGAAGTATATTATATATATTCATTGAGTTTAGCATGCACAAAAACAGAGAGAACACATTTCTGGGAAAGAGTCAGTTTTGTGACTGTTTTCCTCTTGGGAGGAAAAATTTTAGTTTTGACTGATCTTGAAGCATCCTTTGGATTTGCATGATACTCTTGGGCTCTTGGTGAACAAGTTACAGTCAGATTATGAGATCTGGTTGGCTTTAATTTGGAGATGAGGATTTTTATTCTTTCTTTTTGTATATGTACAGAATACACATGTGCCCCAGGTCACATTTGAAACAAAACAAACAATATGTTGTTGCTTGTCAGTCCTTCCCGATTTATAACATTGTTGGTTTTTTTTTTTTCCTAGAAATTCAGTTGTGTAGCATCAATTTGAAATAAAATTCAAAAGGAAATAAATGATCACTTTGATGTCTGGGCCACATCCCACCATGACTCCATGCTCGAGTGCTTAGCATTTTATTGCAATGCCACCTTTCTAGGGAAGTTCAGGTCAAGCTTGAGTTTAGCCAGCTCAGTAGTGAGGAAGTACAGAGGCCAATAAAAGTCATCTCCCCCATTAGACCATGACTCTTTGCACTTCTGTGTAACTACTAGCTTTTTCTCCCTCCAACACCTACATCCTATGAGATATACACATCTGCTGAGTTCATTGCTTTTTCATTGACAAGGTAAGCCCAGCCAGACTCAACCTTCATGTATTGCCTAGTCTCTGTCCCATAGCTCCTTACAAGCCAGCCCTGACAAGATCTTTCCAGAAACTTTTCAACTGTTCAGCAACCTCACTTTTCTCAATTAGAGTCCAGAGTGCCAATAGCCTTCTTTCTCTAAGCTCACTGAATTTTTCTGAAATCACACACTCAGTTTCCATTGATAACATACAGTTAGCTCTTGAGGGATTTAGACAAGGTGAGAAATATCACTAGGGTCTTTGCTCTTTATATGTCACTGAAAACTCAGTGATGGGTTTGCAATGCCCCTGGCCTTTATCTGTCACTTTTTAATGGAATCACTACATTGCTTCCATATGCTTGGCTATTATACTTCCCCCGCTTCATTTTGAGTCTTTTCGATGCCCTGTGACTGAGCATACAATGGTTTTATGTTGCAATCAGGCTGGACCCTGACCTAAATGACCCCATATCATTTAAAATGGTCACCCCACCCCCAGCCCCAGAATGCACTTTGCCTTGAAAGACTCCATTTTATTTTTTAGTTTGGCGGATGACTCTGTTTCTTTGTTCAAATAGGCCCGGGCCTACCCCTTTACCTCTGCAGCTGGACTAAGTTGTGCAGCGCCAGTCCAGTCCATAATGCAGCAACAGCAGGAACAGCAATGATGGCAGCTCCCCATAGGCTTCCAGCTGGTCAAGTGGCTCACCCCTTAGACTCCCTTTTCATTTCTCTCGGTTTTCTAGGCCCTTTTGATACCCATCTCTTCCTTAAGCTTTTCAGACTTTCTGTATGAGATAGGTAGATAGATGGTAGATGATTATGGATGATAGATGTATAATAGACAGATATAGATGAAGGGATAGATAGATAAATAGATTAGATAGATTTACTGTATGATGTGAGAATTAATATCAATGATTAAGATTAGAATAAAAGAACCATCCTTTGCCTTGGTCAGGGTTATGAAAGAAATGATGGTATCCAGCAAATTCCTATCAGTGAAACCTTGTGAATTTACTGTTAATCCATAAATTCTGACACTGTGAAAAGACACAAATGTTTTTTATCTGTTTCTGACTTAATGTACTCCTAACACTTTAAATGGAATACTGGAGTTGCACTGAAAACTTCCACAGTGGTTACCTGGCTCCTCTGTATTTAATATTGAACCATTGCTATTCATAAAAAGAAATCTATTGAATCCGATCATGGTATCCCTGAGTTTTTTACTTTTAATTTTTTTCTCTTTAGGATAAGAAAAAAAATAAATTCACTTTTCTCATTTAACCAAAGATGATAGTAAATTACAAAAAAAAACCTACCTGAAAATCTTCATATGTATAAAAACATCAATACTGGACTCAAAAATCTGTGTGTACTTAGAACGTTCTCTAGTTCCTTAATTGTTTTCCACACATATTTTCTTAAATATATTAATAGAACCTTAGTCCATAGAATGTTATTTACATGTGTATAGTTTCAGGAATGGCCACTTGGTATTGGATGACCAACTTGGGGCTGCCTCCCTGGAGAAAACTATTTCTGTTTTCAGCATTACTTAGTTATCTGTAGTGCTTTGTCGAGGATTAGGTCCCCAGGAACTTGCCTCCTCTCATGTTATCATATCTATTAGTGTCATCTTTGTTTCCATCTGCTTTGACTGATGTGTTAATGAGACTCCATGGGTTAAGTTTCTCTGACATTTCTAAGAGAATCAATCTCATAGAAAGTTCTTCCTCTGACTTTTATACTCTTACCCCCACAACCATCTTCCTCTATGATCCATGAGCCTTTGGTAAAAGAGTTTTGTTGTAGATTTATCAGCTGGGGCTTGGTCATGGTCGGTCACTTGTTCTCTAACGTTTGTTTTAATGTAATGCTCTCCATTTGTTCCAAGGGGATACTTCCTTGATGAGGGATAAGACCTATACTCATCTGTAGGTCTAAGGATAAATATTTAGAATGTGGTTCAAGATTATCTTAAATCATGACTTCACTAGCCATGGGTAGTTGGGTAGCTTTCCAGTGACAAGAGTATGTATGCAAATATATAATAATATATATGATATATATATATATTATAATTTGAGAAATAGATCATATGTTTTATTTTTTTTCAGACATCTTTGCCATTTTACCATTCTTCCTACTTCTTCTATGTTCATCTTCCCTTGTCCATCCAAGTTAAAGCATCTCCCACATTTTTCCCATTTCCCTCCTCAGATTACATGCACTCTTCTCTGTCTCTCTGTCTCTGTCTCTCTATCTCTCTCCAGCTGAACAGTGTCTGTTTTGTATTTGTCATACATCTTCGTTATGTACATATGTTTGTGGAAGGTCATTTAGGTCGCTCTCAGTTCCTAGCTGTTATGAACAGAGCAGCAATGCATATGGCTGAAATGGAAGTCAAGTCCTTTTGGATATGTCAAAGAGTGGTAGAGCGAAGTTACATGGTAGATTTATTTCCAGTTTTTTTGAGAATTCTTCACACTGATTGCCAGGATGGCTGTTCCAGTTTGCAATCCCAGAAACAATAGAAGAGGGGCTCTGTTTTCTCTACATCCTCTAGAACACAGGTTGTCCATTGTTTTATTGATATTTGCCATTCTGACTGGTGTAAGATTGTTAATCCCAAAGTTGTTCAGATATGTGTTTCCCAAATTGCTAGGAAATACTGACCATTTCTTGATATAATTCTTAGCAGATCCCATGTCTATTTTTAATGGGTTGTTTGTTTTTATGACTTTTGACTTTTTTCATATTCTGGATATTAATCTTCTGTCATGTGTTGCTGGAAAAGATTCTCTCTCATTCTGCGGGCTTCCTCTTTAGTCAATTGGTTGTTTCATTAGCTGTACAGAAGCTTTTTAGTTTTATGAGGCTTGTATGTTTTTGCAAAATTGTTGTGGTTTAAAAGTAGAAATCACAGCCATATATTATAATTTGGCTAGTATGTGCTGAAACAATTTTAAAACAGTCAAGTAACACAGAAGTATTGATTATAGATATAACTGATCCTGGATACCATGTTAGGATCTACATAGTTAAGTCTTTCTGGTGAGAGAATGCAGGGCATTCCAAGAGTCATTGTAGGAATCATTGTATTAATTGTAATCATTGTATTAATGATTAATGACTTAGTGGTGTGGTGTCTTTACAGAGCTACTTCATTTAATGGCCCCTCATTTGACTTTTGTGCATGCTTGATTCTGTGCCCTGCACTACCTTTCTCACTAGGTGCAGATAGGTAAACTAGAGCTACTTTTTGTTCTTTAATTGCCTTTTGGATTTGGATAATTCAACATTATTTCTCTCATACTTACTTTATGCTGCTCAATATGTTGTATGGGTTTGAAAAGTTACTATCTTAGATATTCTTAGGTGTTATGTCTTCATGTCTTATATTTACAGGTAGTCTTTGTCCTACCATTTAACAAATGCACATTTGAAGTTTAGGATATTCTATGCTTTGTTCCACAGCCCTCCAAGTTAGTGGATTTATCAGGATTTATGAATGACGCTGAAACAAATTTACCCCAATTCTATGCAAATTCATTCTTTATAACAAGTTATAAAATTAAAGGAAATAAATCAGTTTTACATTTCTGTTTACATATATTCCTTTTCATACTTGGGGCTGTTGAAATGCTCAAAATTCTTTTTTCCTTGACTCTCAAATAATTCTATCAATTAAACTGTTTGAATAGAAATTCTCAACAAGAGACTCCATAAGACATAGTAATAATTAACCTCACAGGGACCGGTGCCCTTGCTTTTTAGGAATAAAACCTTCACAAACCCTTTTCTACCTCTCTTCTACAAAAGGAGGTCTTTCACATTTCAAATATTGTTTTTTGTGCTGCTGCTACACATGGCAAATTAATTTGGCTTTTATAATGAGGTGGAATGTTTCAAACCTAAATTAACACCTTTGGCTTTACTCTGTGAGAAGACCTCCTCATTACTCTCTGCTAACTTAATGGCCCTGCTATTCTAAGAACCAAAATAGTTAATGTAATCTGACATTTATGACTTCCACATAATATCAACTGCTAAAGTTTGAAAAAAGGTTTCTGTTCAGGGAAAAAAAAAAACTCAAACTAATAAGCATGCACTCAATATTAAAATCGGGTCAGAGATCCTTTCCACTTTCATTATATATAATTTATGCCACTTGAATGTAGTTTAATAAGGTCATAAAAATGCCAGTTGTGGTATCTCATAATACTTTTTATAAACTGGTTTTACAGTCTCCCCTTTGTTCCAAAGTTCAAAGTGACAATTGAAAGGCACAGGTTGCTTTGGGGTTCTTGAAGTTTCTCCTCCAAAAGGAGTGGATACTCAATCTATAAATTATGCACATACATATAAAATACAGCTTTTATAAAAAAATAGTGTATTATCTACTTAGAGATAGGAAGAAAATTATACTCTTTACTTAAAATATGTTTTTCAAATATAAAACCATTTTCCCAAATCTTGAAAATAACTGAAAGACATTTCTTTCTTTCATGTACATTTACAAATGTTGAATTTTTTCAATTAATTGGAAAAAAAACCACCATTCAGGAGAAGCTAGTTTTATATTATTCTTCTGGGCCTATATGGTTGTTCAGATGAAATGAAAGGTTTCCAACATTTCCTCCTCACTTGGTCACCTGAAGACAATACTCCAAGTGACTCACAAGGATGGCATTGTCAGCTTTCCATGACTTCATTCACCCGCTGACCACTGCCTGACTTCCTGGCTGAGGTAAATAGAGCTTTGCAAGCACTTCCCTGAAGTCATTTCAGAGAAGATAAATTAAATAACTATTGCAATGTAATATTGTGATCGTGCTAAAATATTTCCTTCAGGTCTCAACTTTGAGCACAAGTTTCCAATAATATATAATTTTTCATTTGCTAGTTCAAACTTTTGGTTTTATTAAATTCTACAGCTGTGCTCAGTATTTATGCATTTGGTGACCAGCCTTGATATATTATAATAATACAGAGCCAAGGCATTTATATAAGAGCTCAGAAAATTTAAAATCATGGATATTTGACAGGATTTGCTTAAAACATCAACTAACCAAAACATGAGTGAGTGTCTCAGTTTATGAGCCAATATGGAAATTGGTATCTATTCTGCTTGTTCATAGATTTATTTCTATTGTCAGTTAAAATAATTAGGAGGACCATTACAGGAAGTTCCTAGTCAATGTTCAACTACTGCACACAGATGTTAGTGAACTGGTCTTTGACAAGAATGGAGTAATTCCTTAATTGTTATCTCATTCTACTCACAATAACAGCAACAACAGAAGAACCCAGTATTGTATTGCTTTTGTCTAGGGTGGGGGGAAGCAAGGGTTACTGTCAAATACCTGAGTTCTGACACTTAACAGGTTGTATGATCTTGGGCATGCTCCTTACACTGAATTTTTATCTTCCCACCTGAGTAATAAGAATCTGGCATCCAGAAAAATTAAAACCCCAAAAAGATGGAATGAAAACTAGAATCTATAGCATAAAGATAAGCAACAAAAATAAAAATAATCATATATACATATATATATATATATATATATATACACATATACATATATATGTATATATATTGTGTGTGTGTGTGTGTGTGTGCACGCACACACATATACGCGCACACACACACGATTTGTAGCCATTGCCCTTCAGCTGGCATTTAAGACACAATCCTAATGTGTTGCATAGACAAGAACACACTGTTGCTAATTTTCTGTAAAGTTTTGGTTGGAAAGATCCTTTAGATTTACAGTAGTCAGCTGGCCTCCTGGTAGGGAGTGAAAAAGAAACTTAGTACATATCCATGACCTAACACGCGTTGAATTAGGAGATGAAGCCAATTCTAAGTTACATACAACGCAAGTTAAGATTGAAATACAAACCATTTGTGATTGCAAATGGCATGATTAGAAGGGAATCTTCACTTCATTCTTCAACACTTTTATATCATTTTAAACATGATTTTCTTCTTTTTACAATACTCTCTATACTTGAAGGGATTACAGTATTCAGTATTTTAATTTTTCATTTTCATTCTTCCCCACATCTCTCACCATAACTCTTCTGACATGGGAATGGGGAATGACATGGGGAGGATATTATGATTCTTGTGAGCAAAATTTATACTTATCCTGTATCTCCAACGCCCGCCTCCATGTTGCTAAATGACATCTCCTTTCACACGGTTGTTTATCCAAGAAATTCATGGTTACGTTTGATAATTACACCTTCTAACAGATGGGAACCTGGGATCAAACCAATTCAGTGCCACTTAGCTGATGTCTCAATCTTCTCAGCTTCAGGAAGTGCACTGCATGTGAGTCTAGCATTATACAACCATGCTGATTTGGTAGGCATCATTCTCAGAATGGTTTTCAGACATTATGCTCAGAGGTAGAAGATCATTTACTAAGATTCAACCATGGCAGTAATATTAGAGACTTTTGCCATATTAATTTGTGACTTTCTGAACAATTGAATTATACAACTATTAGATAGAAAGTCATTTGGTATATAGGATGAGATGAAAATTGAGAAATTATTGAGACTACTAATAGACCAGCTCATAGTAAAGGCAAATCTGCAGTCTGTTTGCATTACATTGTTACAAGAAGGTAAACACATGGAGGCATGAATGTGCTATCAGCTCTGTGAGTTCATGTGTATATTAATTCTCTTGTGTCTGGACAATGCTGTTTCATTTGGAGTCTTCTACTACCTCTGACTCTTACAGTCTTTCCTCTTCTTCCACATAGATTTCTGAACCTTGAAGGAAAATGTTTTATAAAGACATCTCATCTAGGGAAGAATGCTCCAAAGTCTCCCAGTCTCAGCACATTGTCTCTATGTTAATATCATTTACTGCAAGAAGAACCCTCTGATGTGGGTTAAGTGATGCAATGCTCTGTGGATATAGCAATATATTATTAGAATAATTTTATTGTTGCTTTCCTTTAGCAGAATAATAGAAATAGTTTTTTCCCTAGGGCTCATCACTTATCTAGTCTCAGATTCATGACCACTTTATCAGTGTCAAATATGGGTTTCATCTCATAGAGTGGGCCTTAAATATAATTTTAAAAGGTAATTGGTGACTCCTATAATGTTAGTACCACTATTGCCCCCAATATATCTTTCAAAATCCTAGCACTGGGAAGGGAGAAAGAAAGAAGGGGAAGGTGACTCAAAACTCCATTCCTAATCAAGAAGCTATTAGCAACTGACATCTGTTGAGAAGGGAAACTGACATCTGTTGAGACAGGGGAAATAATTTTTATCCAATAGAATGTCACTAGGTGTATCAACTACACTTCAGGGAAGGCCCCATGCTCAGATATAGTTAGCCTACACAACACAGACTCCATACAATATATTTGATTGTGTGTGTGTGTGTTTCTTGTTTTGCTTTGGTATTTTTTAGTCTTATTGGTGCTTTATTTTGATTTTTGGTTTTGTCATTTTGGTTTTGAGAGAGGGAGAGAGAAAGAGAGAGAGAAGAAGAAGAAAAAGAAGAGGAGGAGGAGGAGGGGGAAGAGGAAGAGGAGGAGGAAGGAAGGAAGGAAGGAAGGAAGGAAGGAAGGAAGGAAGGAAGGAGGGAAGGAAGGAAGATAAGATTGGATAAGAAAGAAGGTAGAAAGGAGATTAGGGAGGAGTTGGAGGAGAGGAAAAACATGGTCAAATATATTGTATGAAAAGGATTTAAGTAAAATGTAAAGGAAAACTCCCTAGTGACCAATGAAATACTTTCAGGCTACTTTGTATGAAGACTTCATGCTCAGTACAACAACTTCAGGGAATACAAAGCTCTTGACACAGTGATTTGTTGTTCAACCTACTATATGAAAATCTTCAACAAGAATTTCTCAATCCCTTGTTCAAGATTCACAGTGTCAACCTTCAAGGTTGTATGCTTAGGTCTTTCCTTCAGTCACTTTGAGTTCTTTATGAATTAAGACTGTTGGTAGCTCATCGGATATTGAAATCATGGGCTCTCACACTATTAGGATGTTACCATAGTAAAGGCAAAAGTTTTGAGGAGGATTCAAGAGATCCACCCTAGAAAGTGAAAACTTGACAAAACTATGGTGATTTCTCTGTGCTTCTTGGAGTTTCCTCCATTTGTTCTGAGAGCCTCATGGATGGAGAGAGAGAGAGAGAGAGAGAGAGAGAGAGAGAGAGAGAGAGAGAGAAGGGAGACAGAATGAAAAAAGGAGACTTGAGTAAGAACTTGAACAGAGAGGATCTAAAAGACTAAGGAACAAGGCAGGGAACAGAGATACTTAGGGAAAACCTTTACATATAATTCAATTAAGGTATGGAGAGCAGCACCCCAAAATTTAAATAGCTCTAAACAAACCCAAGATTTGACTATTTCGAAGTGGTTTTTGAACAGAACAATTAATGTATCAAAGCATTAATTTATTCTGTAAAATGGAGGAATATCCCATTGATTAAATAGTAAATAGTGTAATTAGATAGTGTTTGTAGTAGGATAAGTGGTTAGGAATAGTGTCTTAATAATTTGTAAATTATTCCAAGTAGATTACATGCTTCTTATGTGGTAAATAAAAGCTATCCCTCCCCAGCAACTACAATAGCTTCTCCTTTCCACACTGAACTCTATCTTCCACTCACATCATTTCCTTTAATCATAAGGACATTTATTGCTTAAATCTTTCAAAATCCAGCCCAAGAACTTTGAGATGGTTTTGGAATCCCATGAACTATCAGAGGTTCTTAAGCCAAACATTTTCATGCAGCCAGTAAAGACTTGGCTAAGTCTTATGATAACCATTTAAATGAACAAAAGGAAAGATATTAGAATAAAGGCAAAGAAAAAAGGGAAAATGGGAAGGTTATTGTTCCAATCATCAGAAAATGACAGATAAAGTTATCTAATCTTTCTTTTACCCTTACAAAAAATATTGATATAAAGTCCATTTTGGTGAGATAACTCTAATTCCTGTCTTTAAGAGATTTCCAATTATTTGAAGTAAAACTGGAAATTGTCAGAAAAAATGTTATCTAAAACATGTAACTTATATAATTAATCTTGAATTTGAAAAGCAATTCTGAGCACATATCTGTGCATGATGTTTTTAGAGTTATGGATTCATAAAAATTTCTACTTGACTGCTCCTAAAGATAAAAGAACATTTATTTATATCTGCTATGACTAACTGTAAAAAACTCACTTATTTAAGAATGTTTATAGAACAATTGTTTGTTTATGATCAATCATAGCAAAAGGAAGTCTTAGGTTTTCATTTATGATTAAGTATTGAAAGAACTTCAGTGGAAATTTTGGAATAATAGAACATCTCTTGTCAAGTCAAAGAACACTAAGTTCTCATTATTGGGTGACAATGGACAATCCATTTTCAACTTAAATTTCGTTTTATACTCTTTGTTCTTTAAACAACTGAAATAGTCATGTCTAGTAAAAATTAGCTAGGGCTTTATAGGCTTAAGAAACTAGTAATAGAAATGTTGGGCTCCCTGTGAAGACAGTCAAATTTCCTCTACCTTTGCCTGTGTCATTTCACTCTTCAAGAGATGAGAATGGTTTTCTTTGCATCTGCATTGGCCTCCATTAACATCATGCAACAGAAGTGACTCTATCCTATTACCTGACTTATACCTATGTGGCCTGGTAACTTTGACATTTTTCTTCTTGGAAAGTTTTCACTTTCTAGGAAATTTGGGTGACTCATGAATAAAAGAAATCAAGAGGTGCCCAGAAGAAAAGAAACATGGTTGATAACCAGTTTTAATGACCCACACATTTGAGGGAGGCATTCTGCTTTATAGCTCATGTGAGTTCCAAATACCTACCTGCATAGCTGTCGGCTGCATGGGTTTTGCTAGCTCTACTCAATCACCCACAGAGGGGAAGATTTTTGTTTAGTTTAGTTCTGTTCTGTTTTAAGCATGAATTCTCCTGTGATTTTGTATGTATCAAATAAGCAATGAAGATAACTCTTACTGTGGGGTTTCAAGCAGTTATTCTTTGGAAACTGAGTTTTGTAAGTTGTATTCTTTAGTGTGATAGTTTCAGTAATCGTAACTATCAATAACACAGGCTTATTTTTCACAAGAAGAATTATTTTTATTGATTGTAATAGCCTTCTTATCAACAAGACTTTAAGTTCTGGTCACATCTCTATTTTTTGCTATAACAATTTCTTGTGGCTAAAAATTCCAGCTGAGAGTACTGATAAGGTATGAATGGTCAACCCAAGTCAAGTTCTAACGCAGAACACTTAGGTCTGTCAGTCATTAGTTGCATACACATCTGCAGATTTTATGCATTTTCATAGGGTAAATCCATCACACACACACACACACACACACACACATGGCTTTGTGTGTATGTGTGAGTTTCTGAGTGTATGCATGTGCACCATGTGCATACTTAGTCCATGGACATCATAAGAGGATATCAGATCTTCTGGAACTGTAGTTGTAGATGGTTGTGAACCATCATGTGGGGGTGGAAAACAAGCACTCGAATCCTCTAAAGAGCAGTACGCACTCTTTCCTACTGACCCATATCTCCAGACTGTCTTTCTCTCTCTTCAAAATATTATTTTGACTTATGTCTATGGGTTTATTTCTCCTTGTGAGTATGTCCAGGTGAATGCAGATACATGAAGAGGCCAGAAGAGAGCATTGGACCCCTTAGAGCTGGTTTCAGAGGTGACTGTGCTGAGTGCTGGGAACCAAACTCAGGGTCCTCAGTAAAATCAATAAGTGCTATTAACTGCTAATGCACTGCTCCACCTTCTGAAATTACTTTTTCTCATTCTTGGGCTTTTCCTATGATAAAACATTCTGCTTGGCTTGGAGAACACATACACATCTGCAGATTTTATGCATTTTCATAGGGTAAATCCATTATTTCCTATCTCACACTCACCAATAGATCACTTGAATGTTTTATACCATATTTTAAAAATGAAATGGAGTGGAGATAGGGGAAGCTGTGATTGGGATGCATGTAAGAGAGACGAATAAGTAAGCATAAAAAGATGAAATGGAAATTCTTTGCTGGCCTCACACCCATTCCAGGTACCTTTCTGTCTTTCTCTGCCAAACTTCTGACACATTTGTTTCCTAACATGCTCCCTGTTAGGACCCTGCTTACAGCATCCTTGGTCTTTTTGTTAAAGAACATTTTCTTTTGCCTAATATTATGGACCATCATACCCTCCTTTTCCTGAGATCCTATGACAGTCTCCAACCTTTAATGTGACAAGGAAGTTTGGGCACTTGTGAGTTAAGTAGGGTTAGATGGGGTCATGAGGCTGTGGAGTCTCAGGTGGGATCAATGTCTTTGAAGACAAGATACCACAGAGTTTCCTCTTTGTCTTTTACAACCAAAGCAGAGGTCACAGTAATGTAAACCAATATGTGTCTGCTTACATCCGAGAAGAAGAAGCCTCACAGCGAAACCTCTCTTGGTAGGACATTAGTTTTAGTTGTCCTAGTCTCCATGAGGACACTACATCTCTATCATTGGAGCCACACAGCCTGTTACTGTGTATCTTGAGCTTGATCCACCATGTTTTCCTGCCCTTCTGGTACCAGCTGCTCTGGCTACAGAGCACCTTGTTCTATACTCAAATTGAAAATGTTGAAGAGCTTTCAAGTCTATTCTTTTATGTGTCATTCACATGAGTCATGGCTATGCTATGGGAAGTGCTATTCGTGTAGACCACCAAGCCATAGAAGGCAGTGCTTTCTAAAGATCCATAGGCTGAAGGTCTGGTCACTATGTTGGTGCTGCTGGGAGCTGGAGCAATCTTTAAGAGGTTGGCCTTCTGGAAGGTCTTTAGTTTGCTGGAGTGTGTTCTTCAGGGGTGGTTTGTATATGACTTTTTGGTATTTCTTGTGTGATCCCTTGAATTATTACAGGAGGACTGTTGTTAGAAGGAACAAGCCCAGCCTTATCTGCTCTTTCTCTCTACTTTGGTTAAGATTGACTGCTTGTTGGCACACACACTCATCAATGTGGTATGCTACCATCCTCTAGCCTTCTCCTAGGTCAATCCATCTGCCCCAGTAGATTTAGGTCTTTACATTTCCAGAACCATGAAGTACACAATTCTTTTCCTATTATAAATCAGCTTCCTTGGGTGTTTGAGTATAGAGAAATACAGATGATGAATGTAGAAGTTTGGTGTTATTGTACATACTGCTCATATGTGTCTGGGAGCAGGAGTGTGTATGGTTGGAAGTGCATATGTATGTTCATGTACAGGGTGGCCTGAGGTTGACATCATGTCTTACCTTATTCACTCTGGCCAGGTCTTTTAAAATGCACCCAGGGCATGACTACACTAGCCAGCTAGCTAGACAAGGGATCCATGGTATTACAGGTAGATCACAATACGCACCTGGCTTTTTGTATAGATCCTGAAGATAGTCCCAGCACATGTGTGCCAAGTGTTTTAACCTATAAGACATCTTCTCAGTCCAAATACATGAAATTTCTAGGAATAATCTGGAAGTGTTATGATAGTATGCAAACATATTTTCTAGAATTCAGTCATATGGCCACACCTAACTTCAAATAGAAAATGCCATTGAGTTGTGTGCACAAGAAAGGCAGACCCATGGACGTTTCTCGTGTCAAGCTTACTTTCATAGCATGCTTTACCTGTACTATATTCAAAAAAGATATTATTCAGGTCTTTCTCTTCCTTCATCATCAGCAACTTAATCAAATGACAACCTTGTCACACCAAACACAAAGCAATACCTTCCTAATGAGGCACTTTGTCTATTTGGCCTCTGACATCCAGTTTACTTTCTCAATATACCAAGTTATATATACTGTCATTATGACAGTATACATCATTTGCTTCCATTTCAACCTCTCAACTTTGGCTCCTATTCTTTGGAGTGTCCAAGGAATCATATCTGATCTGTCCCTGCCCCACCTCACCTCCTCACAGTTCCTGTTGCTGTTGCTTATTAAAGCTGCTTCTATACAGAGAAGTCACCCTTTCTCTCTTCTGAAATGTTTTCTTTCTTTTCCATCTTTCTTAGTATTGCCTGAGTATTTTATTTCAAACCTTAGTTCAAATGTGGCTTCCCTAGGGATGCTGCCTTCCTTTCCCTCATTCTCACACCTTCCAGTAAGATTCTGGTAGTGTTGTGTGTGTGTGTGTGTGTGTGCTCACGCATGCGCGTGTGTGTGATATCCATTGCTCTCATGCATTAAAGGATATTTGTCCTTTATCTGCCCTCCTCACTGTACTGCCTTCTCTATAAGGATAGGAGATTGTGTCACACCATCATGACCAGTGTCTTACATCTAACAGTAGTGTTATACTGGAACCTGACACTTTTGCTCAGGACAGATCTCTGTTAAATTCCCAAGATTCTCGTAGGCTTGGCAGTCAAATAATTAATATAAAAAAGTAAATTAGAGGCTGGGAGGATGGCCTAGGCAGGAAAGTATCTGACACATAGCATAATGACCTGAGTTTGAATCTTCAGCATCCATGTAAAATATAGGCTCGGCGTGTGCATGTGGAACCCCAGTGCTGGGAGGACAGAGGTGGGAAGAATCCTGGAGTTTATTAGGCAGATAATCTAACCAAACCAATGAGTTCCAAATCTTGTGAGAGATTTTGCTCAAAGAACAAGACAAAGAAAGTTTGAGGAAGACACTTTGATGTCTTCGTTTAGCATCCACTCCCACAAGCTCTCAGATTCATGCATACCAGCATGCACAAGTGCACACACCATGATGCACAAATTATGTAAAACTATTTTAAAACAAAGGCAATAAATACAGAAAGGTCATATTTCCTTATTGTTTCACCATATTTTGTTATTCATGGCCTTGAGTTCTTATTTATTGTACCTACGGGTAGAGACAGCATGGAATGCTGTATCACATGTATCTTATCCTAACATTCAATAACTTTATGTTTATATCTTGAACATGTGGGAACAACTTAGATTACAAAATGAGTAAATGCTACCCACTAAAGCTCCCTTCTGCTTTATCTCACAGCTGTATGTTGTATTTGGGGGAGGATAAAAAATAGAATACTATTGCAATCTTCTCCATTGGCTTTACAGAAGTGTGCCCGCTTCCTGCAATCATACTACTCACCTCAGTGCTTCTTTAAGATGCCTCTGATTCATTCTGGAAGTTCAGGTACAGTTCCCACCTTTTCCTGATTCACACAAGTCATTTCTTTTCCATTCATTCTGTGCATCTCCCACCCCTGCCTTAGCATCTGAAGGTAATTATGAGAGTGTTTTCCAAAGCACCCTGTTCTGTATAGATTTCCCGACTTACTTTCACCAGTCTATCATAAGTAACAAAAATTGATAAGGAGACAAGATCCCATGTGATACTAAATATTTTGGTTATGCTTATTTCCTTATTAATTTTAGAGCAAACAAGTATATTCTTCAAAACCCCCATGTTCATTCCAAATATTTTTTTAACATTGTGGGAGGTTCATGTAGTGAAGTTAGAGCTGGCTCATCTTTCAGTTCAGCCACATTTTCTACACACAGTAGCACAGATTCTTTCCTATCTGGGATTTAAATTAGCCTAATATACTTGGCTCATTTTGACTCCCAGCAAGTAATTGCATTGTGCCAGGGAACCAATCATTTCATGCCTCCACTTCTCAGGAAGCACACGGGATCTTTACACATACTAAGTACCCAGCTGATGTTTGCTGATACAGGGTCAGGCTTCTTCCATAGTTAGCTCTGAAAGTATTTTCCTAGCATCTGGAAAACCAGCAAACATTTATATTTTTCTTGGCTATTAAGTTGGTTATGTATGGGAAAGGTTTAAGAAATTTGAGTAAGCATTAAGCAACTGACCGACTGAGATCTTAGATTAAAAATAGCTAAAATACGTGGAACTTAAATTTGTTTACATAATTTTACGCTGGAATTAATTTGTGGTAGGACATATTTGTAAGATCACTTTTTTTTTTTTTTTTTTGCTATTAAGAGTTCAATAATGTTCATGTCCTTCTTTTATTTCTGTGGCTGTGGGTTTTGTTTGTTTTTTTTCTCAAAAAAAAAAAAGGTTAGGAGAAAGGGGATAGAGATGAAATATTGTTTTATCTCAATATTCCAGGCCACACTCTTATTTTATAGAATTAAGACAGCTCCTGCTGTCTTGACGCACTAGTTCCATCATACACGCAGTCAGCAGCATAGGGAGAATGAATCCATCATTAGTGTTCAGCTGGCTTTCTTTGTTACACAGCTTAGGGCCACAAGCCAGGGAACTGTGCTACCCGTATTCAGTCTAGGTCTTCACACATCCTTTGCGGCAATCATAACGATCCCCTACCACTGGACCAATCTTGTCTAGACCATGCCTCTTTGAGACTCTCTTCCTAGGTGATTTCAGGCTGTGTCAGGTTGACAATTAAAACTATCACAGTTGAGTGAGTGTCATCAGTTTTTCACGGTGTTTTGGTCCTTTGGTTTGTTTGCCACTGGAATGTAGGAGATGAAACAAGTCACTCACATTGGAAGGATCCAGAAAACCCTCTGTCATCATTAAATTCAATGTGTTAAAGGGTGATCTCTGTGACCTATGAACCATATCTCAATAAAACTGTTAATAAAAAAATACATAAAGCAAAAATAATAAGATGCCTCTTCTACAGGATTAACAGCGATAACAAACAGGCTGGAATCTCCTGTTAAGGTCACAGAGCTGTGAAAAGTTGGTATGCCATGACCACATCCCCATAAAACCATCTAAAACAAGGCCTCTGTGATTCAGACTGTGGGCACGCCCTGTCTGGCTCATTTTCCGACAGAAGCAAAGACTGATTTGGCCTAGAGGGACGTTCATGCCTATGATGCTGGTTATGGTATTTATCCTGGTCACTGTCTGCATGGGTGTGGCTGTCTAGTTACACCCAGTCCTGCTGGATTTAGTCATCGGTTGTGATCCTTCATCCAGCTCAGTGTGAACACAATAGCCAACAGGGATTGCGGGATGCCGTTTCCCAGCATGCCTGTGACCACATGCCAAGGTCAGGCTGGGCCAGGCTAACTCTGCTCTCTACACACACCACAGTGCCCTGGGAGTTCTGGGGATCTGGTCCCCTGGTCCCAGGCCTGCTGACCTGGCAGCTCCTGGTCAGAATAAGGCCACAGTGTACTAAGGATAATTACCAGTCTTAGCGACTAATGGCAAACTAGACATTGTTGTGAGATTGAGAATGACCCAGATTCTGACCTGAAAGACTTAGAGGCCTAAAGTAAAAATCAATCTGGATGGAAGACATGCCTCCATGAAGAAATATCAGGCCCAAAGAAAGGTGATATGAGATGAGAATTCCTAAGAATGGGATTTGCAGGTTAATGGATTATTAGTTTAAGATGGATCCATAGGTGGTGACTCCAAAATGATTTTAAGATGGAATAACTCCTTCCATTCTTGCTATTCTATGAAACTAAAAGTAAAGACAAAAATCCATCAAAAATCTCAACATCTTATGAGTTTCATAATAAAATATTTTGAGCTGGAGACATGGCTCAGTGGTTAAGAACACTGACTGCTCTTCCAGAAGTTCTGAGTTCAATTCCCAGCAACCACATGGTGGTTCACAGCCATCTGTAATGGGATTCAGTGCCCTCTTCTGGTGTGTCTGAAGACAGCTACAGTGTACTCATGCATAAAATAAGTAAATCTTTAAAAAATAAATAAAATGTTTTAAGATTTTTTCAAGAATTCAAGTAAGAGATGTTGAATCTTTAGGAATTCTTTTACTCTTCTGTAGCTTTGGGGTACACTGAGAAATATTTACCTACGTCATGATGCCTGACATGTTTGGCACTTTACTGATGGAGGGAAGAGGAACTTTCCAGGGCTTAGGTGGGTGCTTAAGTCTACTACTTACATTAATACTGTGTACAGTTTCCTATGATGGAAATCTATAGTACATTTTCCCTCAATGTGCATATTTTTTTTTTTTTTACATCTATTGGGATAAAGGAGTCCTAAGATTTTTGATCTATATTCAGGATGCCCCAAAGGGAAGGGAATGACAGTGCCTTTAACTAGAGACAAGAACTTGTGCTAGAGGCAGTAGGCCTACATTATCTTGCTCCTCCATCCCTTCTCACCCTCATCCATGGAGAGGCTATAGTTAGGCCTAATGGTTGGAAATGGTGGGATGAAGTTAGATAGACGGACTGAGCTGGTGAACAAACTCTGCATTCTGGTCCAAGCCTGGAGTGTGGCCTTAGATCTGGCTGTATGTAGAGAATGGATGTGTTGAGGGAGGGCTTGTGGGTGGGCAGTCAGGGTAGGTTCTGGTGGAAGTCTAGAGGCTGGCTGCAAGTATAGGCAAGGGTGGCCATACTAAGACAGGGCACTGGATATGGTACAGTGGCTGGATTGGGTGTTCAGCATATACGTGGAGGGAAGGAGCAGGAAGACTCTCTGGGGTTAGATCCTGAAGAAGGCCATGGATAGAAGGCATAATTTACTATAATTTGGACATATAAATAAAATGTATATTGAAACTCCTATGCTTCCTCAAAGGGAGACAGCCTTAGAGTATATTGTGATTTGACCTGTCAGTGAAAACCTTTCCCCATGCTTGCCTCTCAACCCAGAAGATCCTTGAGGTTTACAGTGAGTTAACACCACATGAGAGAGGTAAGCTGTAAATGACTTACTCGGCCAAAATCAACTGCAGGTCAGTTATTTCAAGACTTGTTCAAATTTAGTGTTTGAAAACCATCAACACCTCTATCATGCTGTTAGTATTGACAGGGGGAAAGTACAGTGGACCCTCTTCTAGAGGGGCTGGCCTTGGAAGGTAGGAAAGTGCCCGCGAGCTGCTGCACAGAGGTTGTCTTAATAAAGGATGTGAAACAAGGTCTTTGAAAGAGAAGTGTTGACTGCAAAGCATGTGCAGAGGAATTTAAAAAAGAAAACAGGCCCTCTGTGGCTAAACAGTGAGTGATGTTATTTAAGAACCAGAAGGTTAAAAACTGGCATGAGAAACTTTATTCATGTTAATCTATTCATCGGTTAGCTGCATTTAGAAGTCGGCACAAATACGTTTTGGATGTACTGGGAGAAATTTACACAGAAAAGGTGCTATTGTGACTTTGCCAATAAATTGTGTATTTCACCATGTGCTAATGATTTTTTTTCCAAAAAAGAATACACTGCGGCCTCAATAAATTTTTATATGTCAAAATAATGAAACTGAACTCTATTTTCTGGTGCCAACTTTCTATAAAATCACTCTTTTAAAAAATATTAATCTCACTGCAGCACGTAGAATTTTACACACAGCTTCAGAATAGGTCTGGCGTTATACATCTTTATAAAGTGAAAAGAGTTGGGATCGTTTCAGGACCCAAATGCCAAGGTTTTTATCTACACATTTGAATTCTTACTGTTTTTTTTCTTAATGTATGCAACATATAGTGATCGCTGTGTCCTATATATAATGACATACTCATTAGTATTGCTTCTTCATGACATTTTGAATTGTGGACATTTTATTAAGTTTGTGTTGTAGAAGGCAGCAAGTAGGTATATTCTTCATTTTTTATTTAGGAAAAGCTGTAGTATCCCAATCAATGTGCAAAACTAATAGAATGGTATTACAGAGGAATCAGCAGTAGTCCCTAGACTGGTTATTTTGTTCTGGACATAATGTTCTTGTGAAGGGGTGAGGTGGCCTGGGTTCAAACCCTGGCTCTGTCCATTGCAAGCATCATGACCTTGGGCATTTTATTTAGCCTTCTCGTGTCCAGATTTATTTTCATGTTTGCAACACTAGTTATAAAAATACTTACACTGCAGGTTCTTATGAGCCAATATTTGTGAAGTGTTTTAGGTGGGACACAAAGCAAATGCACAAGTTCTTTTGCATTTTCTTGTCTCTGGGTGTGATGGATGGCTATATGGAGAAAAGGAAAACCTGTATTCTGGAGGAGAGGGCGAGAATGCAGCTACATATATTGAAAGAATATGCAAATCTAGTTATTTACAAATAATTCAAAAGCTTCATAGTCAGGATTCTTCTGAACAATGATGCTAGGTCATGAATTTTCCATTTCAAGATAATAAGGAACAGAAAAATCTTGTAAGAATTTAAAAGGAGTTCATAAAAATAGCTGTGTATCCAGCCACTTTGCTGAAGATGTTTATCAGCCATAGAGGTTTTCTGGTGGAAATTTTGGGTAGTGATAACTTGACTTCTTCTTTTCCAATTTATATCCGTTGCTCTCCTTTAGTTGTCTTATTACTCTAGCTTTGAACCTCAAGTACTATATTGAATAGATATGGAGAGACTAGGCAGCCTTGTCTTGCCCCTGATTTTAGTGGAATTGCACTTAAGTTTTTTTTTTTTGGTTTTTCTGCCTCCCAAGTGCTGGGATTAAACGCGTGCACCACCACAGCCTGGGCAGTGGTAAACTTTTTGAGAGATATTTTATATGCCTTCTACATGTATCCTCATCATCATCATCGTCATTCTCTTCCTCCTCCTTCTCCTCTTTTCTCTCTTCTCCCTCCTCACCTTCTTTTGTCCCTCTTCCTCGCTTCCCCTCTTCCTTTCTGTCTCACAGCTGCTGTTCTTCCAGAGTGGGTGTGTTGGTGGGTCTGCTGGTTGTCAAGGGCATGCCAGAGACAGAAACAGAATGGTAGGAATAAAGCAACTTCAGATATCACAAACTCTGGTGGTTTTTAGCAAGGCTGCATTGTGACTTGCTTTTTTATTTTTAGTCACTTTACATCCCAATAGCTGCACCCCCTCCTGGTTCTCTCTTCATGAATTCCTTCCCCCCAATCCCCCCCCGCCCATCTTCTTCTCCTCTGAGAGAATGGAGGCCCCTCTGGGTATTCCCCAAACTCTAGCACATCAAGTCTCTGCAAGGCTAGACACATCCTCTCCCACTGAAGCCAGACAGAGAGCCCAGCTAGGGGAACAGGATCCACAGGCAGGCAACAGAGTCAAGGACAGCCACCGTTCCAGTTGTTGGGGAACCAGCATGAAGACCAAGCTGCACATCTGTTACATAGTATGAGGGACTAGGTTCAGCCCATGTATGATCTTGGTTGGTGGTTCAGTCTCCGAGAGCCCCCACCTGTCAAGGTTAGTTGACTTGGTTGGTCTTCCTGTCCCCTTCAGGGCTCTAAATTGTTGTGGATAGCCTCAGCCTTGTATTTTGATCCTAGTTCCCAGTGGATAGCCCCAGGCTTGTATTTTGATCCTAGTTCCATCCTCCTGAAAGGGGCTGCAGAGGAGGATTGAATCAATCTTGTGGATAGCCCCAGCCTTGTATTTTGATCCTAGTTCCACCCTTCTGGGAGGGGCTGCAGAGGATGATTGAATCTGTACACAGGTGACATCTTGTAAACCTTCTGTCCAATTAAAACCTGTAAAATAAAGACTAGAGCCAGAGATTGGGCAGTAGAAGGGGAGGTGGAGAAAAAGGCTTAAGGGAGGAGAGAGTGAGAGGAATTCGATATAAAAGGAGGTAGAAGCAGAAAGAGAAGAAGAGAGGAGGAGCAGGAGGAAGCAGGCAGAAGGAAGCCGGTGGTAGAAGCCAACAACAGAGGAGCAGGATAACCGTGTGGCCTGGAAATAAACCTACACATCTATAGACAGTTGATTTTTGACAAAAGGGCAAAACCATTCAATAGAATGAAGAAAGCATCTTCAACAAATGGTGTTGGTCTAACTGGATGTTTGCATATAGAAGAATGCAAATAGATACATATCTATCATCCTACACAAAACTCAAGTCCAAGTGGATCAAAAAGACTTCAATGTGCCAGGCGGTGGTGGTGGTGCACGCCTTTAATCCCAGCACTTGGGAGGCAGAGGCAGGTGGATTTCTGAGTTCGAGGCCAGCCTGGTCTACAGAGTGAGTTCCAGGACAGCCAGGGCTACACAGAGAAACCCTGTCTCAGAAACAAAAAAAAACAAAAACCCACAAAACCAAACCAAACAAAACAAAAAAATGTTACCACTGCTGTCTGCCACTCTCTGACTTATTGTTGGCCATCCCAGCAAATTCTGACCCCAGGGACTTGTCTTTAATCAGGACACATTAATAAAAACAAATTAGCAGCAGTTATTTAATGATGCATTGGAGTAAGCAGGTAACTAACCAAAAATTTGCAAGAAAACTCAGGGAAACAAGGTATTTACAAATAGATGTGAAGAATTCAACACTCAAGAATATATCGGTACAGATCAAGATCAAATATAGATCTTGCCCAGGAAATATCCGAAAAAGCCATCAATTTTTTTTTGTCTGACTTGACATCCTACAAAGATAGAAAATGAACACTGAGAAGGAATGCCAATCCATTATTGAATGTCTCCCCAAATGCAGAGGTGTGACTTCAAGTCATTAATGATCTAATCACTTGTTGGCCACTATTCTTTTGATTACCACACACAAAGGAAGAAGGTGTGTGCAATGGAAAAATTAAGAAGAGGAAGTGAGCCTCAGGTGAGCCATGTGAACACCATCCAGGACACACCTGGCACCACAGCAAGTGACAGCAAGTGCACATGGGGAATCCCAGAGAAGTAAAGAGAAAGAGAGAGAAAATTTGAAAAAACTAATAGTTGAAAAAGTCCAACATTTGATGGTACATGTTAATCTACACATCCAAGGAGTTTAGTGAATTCAAAATCAGATAAATGAAGGAGACAAATTTCTGAACACATCCTAGCCTTGGATTTATGAAAGTACAAGATGAAGGGGCATTACCACAAATATCAAGAGAGGAAAAAGTAAGTCCTCACACTCTAGAGCCCTCAATGGGTGGTTTCTCCTCAGAAACATGGAGACCAAAATGCGGTAGGAGGATAGACTCCAACTGCTAAGAGAAAAAAGACTACTAACTAAGAACTTTATGTTCACAAAGCACATTTTCTTTTTCAAAAACGTGAAAATAAATTAAGAAAAAAATCATTGCTAGCAGATCTGCCTGCCAAGCCAGATTAAAAACAATCCTTCGGGTGTGTTGCAAAGGATGATGGGGAGTAATTTGAATCTACTTGAAGAAATAAACAGGATTAAAATAGCTGACTATAAATAGTTTTATAAATAATTGCACAGATGTATTTTGTTGTAATTTTTCTGCTTTCTTAGAAGAGGAAGTGATAATGATCATAAGTCTATGTTCATGGGTATATTTCATGTCAAAATGTAATTTGAATGGATAGTGTTGAATGTCATTGAATATATGGATGATGGGGTGCTCTTCATCTGAAGCAAACTGTTATATAATATTAATCACAAGAGTAACTACCAGGAAACTCATTTTAAAATACTGCCAAGTGGTGGGAAGGGAATAAACAGTTTACTAAGTTAGTAAACTGTTTTAGAGAGGGCACAATGGAGAAAAGAAATAAAACACACTCTAAAAAGACAAAGGTAGAAAACAAAATGCAAACTGTGACTATGAAGCCTGCCTTGCTAATTACATTGAGTGGAAATTAATGCCTAAAGAAAGGGTGACTACTGTCAATATTGCCGGAATACTAAAACACACAATGAAACTCTATGCTGCTTGCAAGAGATATGCTTCCAGCTAAAAGACAAAAACAGGTTGGAAATAGAAGCATAGGAAAGACATAGAGCATGACAACAATGAATGAGAAGGCTAGAGTCATTGAGGCAAAATAACCTGAGACAAAATTGCCGTTAGAAGTAGGAAGATCATTTTATAATTACAAAAGAAAGAACCCACTAAAAAACATATGGTAACTGAATACGAACCTAACAGAAGAGTCCCCAAAATTTTTAAAGCAAAATTGGCAAGACTTTAAGGGAGAGTTAGTAAATATACAGTAACAGTTGGAGGTTGGTGGCCCACTTTCAATAAATAAAGCAATCTGGCAAAATTCTAGCAAAAATTCCCGAAAGACTTAAACAATATTATACATAAATTATACATATCAGACATCTAAAAATACTTCTCCCAACAGGGACAGATTACATTTTTCCCTGTGTGCACAGAGCATACTTAAGGATGGACCACACTGTGAATGTTTTATTTAGTCTAAAAGGATTAAAATTATCCAGAATGTTCTCATACTACATGAGATGAACTTAAAAGCCAATAACTTAAATTTGAAAATGTAGGAATCAATAATCTCAAATAACCAACCAGTCAAAGAAGAAATCATATGGGAATTTACCTGGCATTAAGTATAATGAAAACACAACCTATCAAAAGCTGTGGGACCTATTTAGCCGTATTCTATGACAATAAGTACTTATCTAAGTGCCTATGTTTAAAAAAGACAAAGATTTCAGTTCTTCTAAACTTCCATATTAAGAAAGTAAAAACATGGGCAACAAAATAAATATAAATCAAGTAGACAGAAGAATTATGAATTGTCAGAAATAAATAAAACAGAATTGATTGCCAACATAAAACTAATGAAACCTTAAGGTACCTCTTGAAAAAAAAAAAAAACTCAACAAAATTGACTATATTTTAGTTAAACTGAACAAGAGAAAAGGGGAATTCCAGTTACTGAAATAATTAATAATGCAACTAAAATTTAAACAAGTATGAGGGAGTGCTTTGAGCAAGCAGATGTCTAGAGAAAAAGTATCAGAGAAAATTGATAAGTTTCTGATATATGACATCAAAACTAATTCAAGAAGAAATATGGACTGGAGAGATGGCTTAGTAGGTAAAAGTGCTTGCCAAGCAAACACAAAGACCCACCTGAGTTGGAATCCCCAAGGTCTATATAAACCCCGATGCTTGTGTAAGCAGTTATAATCCCAGTACTCCTGCAATGAGGTGGGAGGCAGAGACAGGGGAAATGTCAGAAGCTTCCCGGGTATATTACAATTTAAGAGACTGAATTACTAGGCTTAAAATTTCATCAGTAGCTTCTATCAAACAGTTAAGAAACAACTAATAGGAACCATTCATAAATGTTCAAATGTTTCAAAGACAAATCAAAAATAAAAGAAAGAAGTACTTCTCAGCATGCTGAGGGCAATGTTATCTTTAAATATGAACAAGAGAAAGATAAAGGAATACTAATGATAAATATCCCTTATGCATACAAGATGTCATTTATTTATTTATTTATTTATTTATTTATTTATTTATTTATTTGGTTTTAGTGACCATTATTTATTACAAAGGTAGACCAGTGTCACAAAGGTAAGAACGTCCCTGGGTCAGAATGTTATGTCTCTGGCACAGAGTTTGAAACCACACTTTTTCCACTTGAGGTTTTTTTTTTTTTTTATTGGATACTTTATTTACATTTCAGATGTTATCCTTTTTCCCCATTTCCCCCCACCAGGAACCCCATATCCTATCCCCCCTCCTCCTGCTTCTGTGAGTATGTGCCTCCACCCACACACACACTCCCACCTCCCCATCCTCGAATTCCCCCACACTGGGGCATCCAGCCTTCACTGGACCAAGGACCTCCTCTCCCATCTATACTCAACAAGGCCATCCTCTCCTACATATACAGCTGGAGCCGTGGGTCCCTCCCTAAGTGCTCCCAAGCTGGTGGTTTAGACCCTGGGAGCTTTGATTGGTTGGCTGAGTTAAAAGCATTGACTATTCTAGTAGAGGACCCAGGTACAGTTCCCAGCACGCACTTGGCAGCTTACAGCTGTCTGTAACTCCAGTTCCAAGTGATTTGACACCCTCTTTTGGCCTCCATGGGTACTGTGTACATGTGGCACACATACATAAAACAAAACAAAACAAAAACAACAGAAGTAGCACTCATACATATAAAATAAAGATAAATAATCATTTGATAAGCTACCTAATACTACTAACTCCATCCAACAATATATAAACAGGGTTATACAATCATTGGCCAGGTGGGATTTGACTAAAAATATGTAAGATTTAATTAATTTTAGAAATCAAACACTCCACAGTAAAAATAAAATAAAACATCATCTTAGTAGCTGCAGAAAATGAATTTATAAATTCTACCATCATTTGAAGATAAATACAACCTATAAATAAAATATTCTTATGCCAATAGCCTCATGAGGGACTGCTTTGATAAAATTGTGTTACCATACTTAATGAAAGGCACCCCAACACATGAGCCGTTTCTTTAAGATAAAACTAAGACATCAGCTTTTGCCTTCTCTATTCAATGCTTAGTAAAAATTTGATCCAAAACACTTAGGTAGAAAGAGTAAATAAAAAGCACCAAGATTGGGAATGAGCAAACAAAATGGTCTTATATTCTGAGATGGCATAATCTGATCTGTAGAAAATCATAAAGGAGTCACAAGCATAACTAATAAATGGGACCACTAAATTTGTACGATACAAGTTCCAGATACTTTTATATTTCCATGAATTACAAGTCAGCAACTTGAAATGAAATTAAGAAAATAATGATCTTACACAGCCTCACACAGAATAAAATACTTGGGAGAAAGTTTAACAAAGTGAGTACAAATTATAAAACACTGTTCAAATAAATTAAAAATGGCCTAAATAAATGGAAAACATACATGTTCATGAATTAAAGGCTCAATATTGTTAAAATGCTATTACTGAGTAGGTTGAGCTATGAACTCTGTAGAACTTAACAAGATAATCCTAAGTCTTATATGAAAATGAAACGGATCCAGAGTCATCTTGAAGACAATGGCAAAGCTGGAAGAAATAGATTAAAAACAAATAAACAAAAAATTTCATAGTATTGGAAAGAGAATGAACATAAATACTGAAAACAGAATTTAGAGTTCAGAAATAAGTACATTGGCAGTTACATAACTATAAATAAGAGAATTGAGACAATTCAACCAGATTCTTTACCCCAAGAATGGTATTTTCAACAAATCTTACAGAAACAAGTGGATGAACATAAGCAAAAGAAAATTTTCCAGCTGCTTTTTCATTTTATACTTAATCTAAAATTCACTGTTTTAATTTACAATAGGTGAGAAATAACTTCTACCCAATTATAACAATAAATTCTCCACTATAAACCTCTCCAAAGGCAAGATATGAATAATATTATCTGATATTAAACATGATACTAAAAAAGGACATAAAATAAATTATTATTTATTAGAACAATATGACACCAGGACAATAAAAGTAGAATTATCTATTGTCTCAAAGAAAATATTTCCAGTTGTATTTCTGAGAAATAACTTATATGATAAATATAGGAACCATTCCAAAAAAACTCAAAAGTAAACACATTACTCAGTGAAAATATGGTAAAAGTCTTGAATAGGCACTTTCCCAGAAGTACACATGTGGATAGCTGACTCATGGAACAATGTGCCATATTGGAGCTGGAGAGATTTCACAGTGGGTAAAGGGCACACACACGGCACACACATGATGCCAGCATGAGTTCAGGTACCTAGCACCCGTGTAAAAGGCAGGTACATTGCTGTGCATCTGTGATCTCAATGCAGAGAGATGTGTCTCCCTGGTGCTTGCTGGCCGTCCACTCAGTGTAGCCGAGACTGTGAGTTTGAGCTCCAGGATTAGCAAGAGACTCTGTTTCAAAAACTAAGGTGGAGAACAGTAGAGGAGAATGCCCAAGAATGATCTCTGTCCTCCACATAAAAGCTACACATTGAAATTACAACATGATGTCATTTCACATGATTAACAGTATATTCTAAAGGGCATGGAGACATTGGAACCTTCACCTGCTTCTGACAGATTCTAACATGCCACACTGTCTTTGGAAAAAGAGGTCAACAGTCCCTTAAAAAGTTAAATGATGGCCCGGAGACAGCCCTATATAAATATAGGCACCAGACCATTGACAATGGATGAGATGCTGTAGCACAGAGAATCAGGGTCTCAACAAATGGTGCTGAGACAGCTGTTCATCTGGAAGCAGAAGAAGTAATGCATTCAGTCTTTTGACCTCTCCAGGAGCAGACTCAGGATGCGTCACAGACCTTCACATCAAACTCAAAAATTTAAATAACAGGAAATCCACATGATCTTGGGTTTGACAAGGGCTTTCCAGCAACAACAATCTGTGGAAGCATCAATGTCATCAAAAACAATACAATTAAAAAATACCTCTGTGAGTAAAACATTAAAGAGAATAAAATTTAAAAAGTCAGAAAAAGTGAGCCACAGACTAAGAGAAAATATTTACAATAGGTACCTGCTAAAGGATCCAGAATATACAGAGAATTTCTCATGTCCCACAGTAAGAAAACGAAGAACATGATTAGAAGTAGGCCAAACATGGGCCTGGGAGGAAGGTTCATTGAGTAAATTCTTACTGAACTTACAAGAAGAAGAGGCAAGTTTGAATCCCAGAATCCATGTGGAAAGAAAAGATTGCTCTAGAACAACAGCAGCTAGGGTGACCTCTTACCTCTGTACACATATGCACACACATAACTACACACAGTGTACTCACCCACACATAAGCATGCATACATACTCATTAAATAATCCAAAGACCTTATGGACACCTCTGTGGAGAAGGAATACAGGTAAGAAATAGGCCTATAGAAGAATCCCCCCATATGTCTTTAGAGAAATGTTAACCAAAAAGACAAGGAGATATCACCACACACCACCTATTAGAATAGCCAAGTCTAGAGCCCTAGCAACTTCAAATACTGGCAAAAAAACCCATGAGCTCTGATTCACCATGGAAAGGCAAACTGGTAAGACAACTTTGGAAGATATTTTGACACTTTTGTACAAAACTAAACATGTTATTAACATATTCATCCAGTAATTGTGTTCCTTGGTTGAAGCTATATCCACAGAAAAACCTGCACAAGAGTGTTAATATCAGTTTTGTTCACAATTACCAAAACTTGCAGGGAATTGTTTCTTGATCAATGAGTGGATAAGTAAGCTAGTATGTCTAGCCAATACAATATTAATTAACATGAAATGGGAATGGGCCAATGTCTATGACAAGATAATGAAGGATTTTAAATGCATATTTCTTTACCTTGAAAACATTAAATTGTGTGTGTGTGTGTGTGTGTGTGTGTGTGTGTGTTTTAAACAAGTATGTTCCACTCCTAGATACATGGCCAAGAAAAAAGGAACTATTTATCCACACACAAATTTGTGGACAAATGTTTATGGAAACAGAGAGAAACCAATTACTAAGTTCTCTCAGGAAGAAATACTCTCTCATGAGTGTCCCTGTCATGGAGAAAGGGAAGGGTGTGACCTCTTTGTGTCAGAGGCTGTCGGTGCATTACTCTTGGTATGGTAAAGCTCTGCTAAATGTAGAGATCCCCTCTGCTTCTCTTGGTACTGTCACATAGAGCTGCCTGTGAACCACAGTTCAGTCGCAAAGTATTGCCCTCTTCCCTGGAAATCTGCTATTGTGACTTGCAGTCAGAGACCTGTGGTGAAGACCACAGATTTATTCATTCGAGGACACCACAGCAGCCTGGCCCTTCAGTGAACTCTGCTTGTCGGCTGTCCTGGTGGGTGACGGCATGTCCCCCAGAGGTATAGTCCAGGGCAATTCCTCATGGGGGTGCACATTCTATGTCTTAAATCACACAGCTCAAACAGACCCTCTTAAAAAAATGGAGTGTACATTTCCCCAATTATTTTCAGGAGACATAGATGTTTACTCTTCTTTACATTATTAAAGACATCCCTTTTTTGTTTATTCAGGGTGATAGTTAGCGGGAAGACTGCAGTGGGAGTAAATCCTATTGCACGCCTGAGGCTCTGACTCTGGGTGGATACCCTGGGTCGGGGTCTGTCTTTCAGAGCCTGAACAAAAAAAATGTAGAGAAGAGCTAGGAATGCAAAGGAAGCTGACAAAGAAAAGCAGTGGCAGAATAGAAGCTGGGCCAGAGAGAAGGTTGGGGAGCAGAGACTCTAGGTGAGCAGAAGAACTAGGTTCTTCGCAGCTATCTCCGAAGACTTCCTTTTTCATGGTCAAGTAATTCACTGCTCTCCACTTGAGGACCAAGTAACAGCTGTGCAGAAGTCACTTAGATGGTTAGGGAAGTTATGGGAGAAACTGCCTTTGCCGTGGCTGAGAAAGTAGCATTTCATAACTTAGCCTTTTTGTGAGGGCTTCTCTATCCCGTGAGCATCCATCCGTATGCTGGTCTCCTCTGAGGCTCAAAATTAGAACAGCAGGCCCAAGTTTGTTTACAGTTCGACATGTGTAGGGTCTGCACCACCCAGCACGCCCAACAGGAAGTGTGTGTAGGTCATCGCCTCCCTCCTTCTCCTGGTGGAGCATCACCCTGGTGTGTTTAGACAGGAGAGCCCAGAAAAATGAGCGCACCATCAACTCTGCCAGCAATTCAGAAACAGAGATATCTGGAAGTGATAAAAAAAACAAAACAAAACTAGCAATTGATAAAAGCTTCCCTTGTTAAGTTTGGGCCACACATAGTCTAAATAAAATATACCACTTAGGAAATGATTTGTGTTGATAAAACTTGATGGAGTTGTTTTTCCAAATGTCTTCTCCCTGCTGGGAATTTCACACTTTGGCAGGCTGCGCCTGGCCTCCCCAGTTGCCAGTCTCCTTCCATGACCTGACCTGCTGTTGTTTATACGGCTGTTTACACATGTCTTAACAACCTTTGCAAAGGGTCTTTAATGACTTTCACTCCTGGCAGTGTACAGCTTGAGGCAGAGCTCTCAAGGCTGACCACGTTGTTGTGTTTATTTGTGCAGTGCCCTCCCGGCTTCCCCTGAAGCTCTCAGAGAAGGGTCTGGAAAACATGCTGCAGGTTAGATTGCTGTAGATAAGTTTTAAGACCTGGGCTCTAGTTGGTTGCTAGTGAGAAAGCATAGTGGAGCGCTTTAAACAGTAACTGCTCCTGAGGGCTTGCTGTAGAGTTGGAACAAAGATGCTCTGCATTTGCTTGAAAAGTAGCCTCTAACAATGTCAGAACTCTGAAAGTACGGTAAGCAACTGAAAGTCAGAGCCTTAGTCCACAACTTCGCTTGAGCCTTGATTCCCTTATCAGCTAGCAGAAGGCAGCAGATCAGACTGTTAAAGTTCAAAACACTCCACCACACAGTGTCTCCTGTGTGCTCAACATCACACTGTTGTGTTGGCCTCTCCTGACTACAGATTAGGAAGGATGGATGGAAAGTTGCCTCCTTCCAATATCTCAAAGAACAGCTAATCTGATGGAAACGTCTACATTATCTAGCATGATGTTTCAATCTGTAACATCATGGATTCCTTTCTGCCTTGGAGACCCTGTTAGAAGAAGCCAACTCATCATGAAATAAATGTGGCAGAGTCAACTCAGAAAAGAAGAAAAACATCTGAGATGGCAGAGCAAGAAAAGGAAGAGGAGAAGCTCTGCGTTTGACAGCTCCAGTTCTAATATATACATAATAGGATGTGCCTGTCTTCTGTAGGGAACTGATGAAGTCAGATTACTCATATCATGAAAATTCTGATTCCACAGAGTACATACCTAAGAAAAATCAAAATGCAGACATCAAAACTTGGCCCATTTGGCATCAAGGCATCAAACACATCTTATTTTGAAGCAAGAATGTGACCTGTTGGAATCAAATGGTATGTTAAACATGGTCACTGGCTTTCTTGACAATCCGCTTCATACCATTAAAAGGCTCACACATAGTCTAAATACAAAAAGGGTCTCTTCAAAGTAGACAGATACAAATGAGTAGTCTTCTTCATCCTACAGTTTACTCAGTACTTAGAGGAATAAACCATGATTCTTCTTTCAAGGTCCCATACTTGCTCACCTTGGTCTTTTGAAGGTTGGTGACAGTTCTTCACATGGGTTTCCATGTCAGCTCCTAATGAACACATTGCATTAGGCCTGGGAATACAAAGAAAGATGCAGGGGAATATATATATATATATATATATATATATATATATATATGTGTGTGTGTGTGTTTTGTGTGTGTCTGTGTGTGTGTGTGTGTGTGTTGTGTGTGTGTGTGTGTATGTGTATACACACACTTAATGCAACAGAAGCAAAGGTAGAATGCATCCTTTCATCAAGGAAGAATTTCTTTTTTATCAGTTTAGGGTATATCCCCTCTAAATAATGATGAGGTAATCAAAAGACTTTCTGTGGATTTTCTGTCTGATGTTGGTTATAGCATTACAATACAAGTTGAGCCCTCTAACATTAGGTACTCTTAATCCCTTGAGCTGCTCTTGCATAGACATTTTATTTCTATGCTGCTTTTCTCTCTGGGTCACTACTGATTTCATCAGCAAGCCGTTCATCAGCTCTTATCAGAGAATTTACCATAGCTATGTGCTAGTGACTGGTACATACATATGTTGCATGTCGCCTGCTTGGCAATCTGGAAGTTTTACTGCAATTCAGCTGTCTTTGACTTACGCTAAACAATTATTCGATGGGCAAGGGTGGGTGACACCATGTTTGTAGTCCACAAGGGGTCAAATCAGAATATAATAGAGAGGACTTGACAGTATACTTTGGGGAGGAATAAAATGGACGTGTAATATAAACATGGAAAGAGACATGCAAACATATGACTTTAAAGGATGTATACTTCAGATTTATACATAGCTTGATATATCTGCTGATAAGGCATGTTAGAAACAGGTAAATAGCTAGGAAAGGAGGATTCATTCTTGTTTGTTTGTTTGTTTGTTTGTTTGTTTGAGGCAGGGTTTCTCTGTGTAGCCCTGGCTGTCCTTGAAACTCACTCTGTAGACCAGGCTGGCCTCGAACTCAGAAATCCGCCTGCCTCTGCCTCCCAAGTGATGGGATTAAAGGCGTGTGCCACCACTGCCCTGCTTAGGAGGATTCATTCTAAGAATGTAGAATTGTTGGGTAGTCTGAGAAGACCCCCCCCCAATTGAAGCAAATGAAAAATGAGAGAAAAATGATGCAGAAGAATAAATTAGGAGACCCAGAATTCAAATGGAATTTTCAGTATAGAGATGCCGAAATGGAGGGATGATAATGTCTGGCATCATTTTCTTTATCTCTTTTTCAAGAACTTCACTCTTTCAAGGAATAAAAATGTCTAATTTTTCCCCACCTGTCTACAAATACCTACCTGTCAGGAAAGTGGCCCTGAGCAGATTTCTAAGTGCTGCCTCTATACCTGCCTGGCTTGTTGCTAGTTTATGATTCTGTTCTATTGTGCTATGTCTACAGATAATCAGGGCATTGTGCCAGACTCCATGATGGTCTTGTCTAGCTATAGATTCTCCATTCTGCTACATGGCTCTCAACTAACCTGACCCTTGCATTAAACTAAAAAACTCTAATTGTTACATAGCACCTATCTTTTTCAGTTTTTCCTTCAATTTATTTTCATTCAGACCTTTATATATTACTATTATATTTTAGCTTCTCTGAAAAATTGAGCAAATTGCCTATCAGCCAGCAAGATGACAATAAGATTTAGAAACCATTGCACAGGCTTCAGGAGAAAGACCCAGTGAAGCTGTTGACTTTAAGCTTAAGTAACTAGTTTCTGTGACAGTCACTTCTGGCTAGCCATTGTTGAGCTGTGACTCAGGATATGGAACCTGAAGAGGCCACCTCATGTAGCTAGGCAGGAATCCCAGTGGAGCAATAGAGACACCAACACACCCACAAAACTTTCAACTCCAAACTTATCCTGTCTACAAGAAATACAGGCATGGGGGATGGAGCAGACACTGAGAGAATATCCAAGCAATAACTGGCCCAACTTGAGACCCATCTCATGGGCAAGCACCAGTCCCTAACACTATAAATGATAGTCTATTGTTCTTGCTGACAGGAGTCTAGCAGGGCTATCCTTTGAGAGGTTCCACCCAGCAGCTGACTCAGACAGATACAAACACCCATAGTCAAACAGTAGATGAAGCTTGAGGACATATGGAAGAATAGGAGGAAGGAAGCCCTGAAGAGGATAGGAATTCCACAGGAAGACCAAAAGAGTCAACTAACCTGGACCCTTGGGGCTTTCAGAGACTGAACCACCAACCAAAGAACATACATGGGCTGGACCTAGGCTTCCCCACACATAAGTAGCAGGTGTACAGCTTGGTCTTCATGTGGGTCTCAAACATATGGAGTGGGGGCTACTCCAATAGTTGTCTATATGTGGAATATGTTCTTCTAGCTGGGCTGCCTTCTCTGGCCTCAATGGGAGTGTAAGTGCCTAGTCTCACAGAGATTTGAAGTGCCAGGGTGGAGGGATATACAGAGGGAACCCGCACCCACTCAGAAAGAAGGGAAGGGGGGGGGGATTTTAGGAGAGGATGACCTGGAGTGGAGCAGTGAACAGGATATAAACTGAATAAGTTAAAAAAATTAAATAAGAAAGAAATTTTCCATTAATTTTTCAGTTCTGAGTATATGAGCCTATTTGGCATGACAATTTGTGATACACAATGGTCAGAGAGAATGGAATTTGAACTATACAAATATTGAACTATACAAACTATACTATTAAAAGGGCTCTCACTCCTGAACAGTTTCATGGGTTGATCTCTTTGAGAATACCATCATATTGGGTTAAGATAAAGATACCCAAGCCTGGCTTAATTCTACTTTCTGGATGGATAGTGGAAACTCCATCTCCATTTTTCCATCTTTGTAATAACAGTAGCCTGTTTTAAATCAAATAAGGCTGTGACCAGGAAAATACTTTGAACAGAACCCTGCACCATTTTCAATTTGACTCTTCATTAACTCTAATTGATACTGCAGAGTTGGTTGTATGTCCTACTTGAAACCACATCATTCTCTTTTTATTATGTTAGAAGTTCTACACATACTCTGCATATTGTCCATTTAATGGATGTGGTAACTGAGGGATGCCAAGTGCAGAAACTTGCCCAAAGTCTCAAGTGGTTTAGGTGGTCAATCCTGTGATATCTGATTTCTAAATTCTGGCCTTTATCCTTGTGCTTTCAGAGCTTATAGGAGATCCAAGGTGTCCCTCTTTCATCACTTGCTGGTTTATTTTTCTTCAGTATTTATTGTGCTTAGCAGCCTGATGCACAGCTGCTGACCTGGTTCTCAGTGACTTTCGATTATGTGGTAGAAGTGAATATAGCATAGTAAATGCTTGATCCAGCAACCCACACACCCAAGCTGGGCCAGGCCCTTGGAAAAACCCCATGCTTGGCTTAATATTTTGTTACTGATGCTTTGAAATCCTTAAAGATTTTGAACATGCAACCCACCATCTCCTTTTCCCCAAATGGTATAGCAGTCCATTGCTCTGGCACAACTCTGAGTCATGTACCATAGAGGTAGATGAGGTTAGAGGAAGGATATTAGAAGATGTTCTGTATGAACGTGACCTTGAAACAGAAGAATAATCTAGTGAGAACTAGAAGGTAAAGGCAGCAGGAAAAGAACCTGGCCTGGAGAGGGTGGGTGAGCACCCTGCTTAGACTCCACATTCTGCTTGACTGGATAAGAGACTTTGGAAGCTATGGTGGGCTAGGTAAAGTAAGCTTGTTTTCATAGTTTACTGGTAATGCTGAATGTCAAACAGGATCAGCAAAACATGTCACTTTCCACAGGAGCCACATGGGTCCCAAAGCAGAAGTTGTTATGGCAACACAAGGCAACTGGTCTGATCTTTGGGCATCTGCATTAAAAGTGAGGGGGAAAAAAATAAAGGGACCAAGTGCCTGGGGCTCAAGAATGGAGGGTGCAGTAGAGCAATGCACTAACCATGAAAGGAAGATTTCCACTTGACAAAGAGGCTGGCCCCTAATAATCAATGGGCAATAATCATAGGTAATCATTGTACATTGTGTACAAAGGGCCAGGTGTTTTTCTAAATTCTCACTTGGAGTAATTTGTTTAGTCTTTCAAACAGCAAGGTGACATAGGTACTCTAGAGAGTGACAGAGTACCTTATTTACACATGAAAAAGTCCAACACATAGAGCTTAAATGGTAGAGGAAATTTATTCCAGCAACATAACTGCTCTGGCAAGGGATCATATCCAAAGACCTTCTAGGTCTATGTGATCCAGATGAATGCATACACACCCTGGATAAGAGTATGACCTGGCGGGAATACAGACATGCCCTTAGTACACACCTTTAATCCCTAAGAAGGAAGGTAAGGTTAGTTTGTAGAAGAAAGCAGCCATGTTCAAAAATGACATTTATTGAGAGGCAGACAAAGTGACAAATCAGAGAAAGATTTTGATGGAATGATTCCGTGATAGGATATGCCCAACTCACCCTGAGAACAGCACGAGAAAGGGAGGCTACTTAAGGTGGGGAGTGGAACAATTTTCTAGAGACAGGTTGCAGAGAGAACAAGCTAAACACTGGTGAAGACAGAAGGAGCCACATAATGAGAAGGAGCCAGAAGATTAGAACAGCCAAAGTTAGTATGAGGTCAAGCAGAGAAATTCAAGCAGAAGCCAAGAGAAGCCAGATTGAGTCAGTTTAGAAGATTAGATTGTATGGAGGCTAGAAGTTTCTAGGGAGAGTACAGAGAAAGAAATCCTCTGAGCTCAGCTCAAGCCATGTATTCACACAGATTGGGTATGGCTCTCATCTCATCCCTTCATCTGAGGAAATAAAGTGATATTTACATTAAATTACTTCCCAAAACTACACAAGCAAATAAATGGAAGTGGAATTGAAATTCAATTTGTTTGTCTCCAGAGTCTGGGCTTATAGTTACTTTAATATATTGAACACTACAATATATTTCTAAAGATATATTCTCTTGACACAGTGAAAGTCCTGGTAGGACACATTAACTCTCTAGAGTCTGGTCTTCAAGTTTGAGGTATGGAAGCAGTCCACATACTTTTACGCTTGTAGCTGATTTCATTTTTCAAAGGTACTTTACAATATGTCCAAGCAATGGTAACTTCTTAGAATGTGACATTGGTGACCACCGCCATCCTCCCCCCCACCTCCTCATCCCAGGCAGACTCAAAGCCCCCCTCCCCCACCTCCTCATTCCAGGCAGGCTCAAAGCTTACGCCCTTCTCTACCTTGAACCTACCTGAGTGTCTGTACTATTACAGAAGTGACTCACTGAGGAGGCTCACAAAAGCTCACTTCTGATTCTCTGGGGAATGAATTCATGAGATCTAGTCACTGTGATGCAAAGAGATGATGTGGAGAAGTATTTTGTAGGTGGGGTTTTCAGTTGTGAATAAAGCATCACCAACCCTGCCTCTACCCTACCCAACCCAGACATGAAGTCTTTAAGAGAACTCATTGGTCTACATCACAGGTGAGGCTCTAGGCCAGGCTGCCTTGCTGAGCCCACTCAGCCCCTAGGACTGTGGGAAAAAAACCAAGCAAACACCCAAAAACAATGTCCCTTGTTATTTTAAACCATTAAGTCTTGTCTTAAAAATCTCATTTCACTTATCTTTTGTTATGGAGTACACAAGTATAAGAGACAAAAGCCAGTTTATTCTGTTCTCCAGTAGATGACAGACAGATGCAGAGAGGAGTATGAAACTGAGTGAGCAGAACAACTTTTGCTTTGAATAATAAGGGGAGAAAATTGGTAAAGACGTGCAATAAGACTTTGTGCACAAGAAATGACCAATATCCTTGCCTAACAATGGGCACCCAGAAAATACCTTGTCTCTGGGTTTTTCTGAATTGCTCTTGTCTTTCCTTGTTCAAGGCAGGGTTTCCACAACGTTTTTCTGGAAAGCCCACATAACTCCATTCCTGCCACTCAGATGAGACCATGTTGCTTTTCTATGAATCTTATGAGGTCATGTTCTTTCTTTTTAGAGCAGAAGTTAGTTTTCTTTTTATTTTGTTACTAGTAATCCACTTTTCATGATATGATATGTCTTATGAAAACATTTACTTTTTTTCCCTATGTATTATTATATGTTTGGGAACAGAAAGACTACTTAAATTTTGTGTTTTATTGATATGTGTCCTGAGCTATCAAGCTTGTCTAGTAAATCTTGGAATACTTTTCTGAGTGTAGGAACACCTGGTTTCTCAACACCATGCCAGAGAAAAATGAATATATAATATTGTAGTGAACAGAGGCAGTCTTCTGAATTGGTGAATATGTGCTTTTGACAATAACCATGTCAAGGACTCCAGAATCTAAGACCTAGAGAGGAAAGACTCATAGAAATAGCAGTCTTTCTCTGGTCCATACATAGATGTTAATAATGTGCTCAAAAAATGTCCACCATAGCTTTCTCTCTCCTATCCCATATCTAAGGCCTGATGAGTCCTCCCTTACAGAGATTGGCTTGATCTGCTTCATTGTTCCAATGTATGCAATATCCTTGCCTCTCTGTTCAACTCTATGTAATAGACACACTGAGCTTCCAGAGTGCTGTGTGTATGTGTTTGTCTTTCCACCAGTCAGGTCCATTCCTGAAGGCTGTGTATGGACACAGAACATCTGATAGTGACTCCAAGTTGCAGTTTTGAAGTTGTAATTGGATGCCTCAAGTGCCGGTGGCAAAGACAAACTGTGTGTAGAACAAATGCACCTTGTTTGTAAATAGAGTTTACAAAGATAAACCTGCTCACTGCCCATATGTACTTTCCAGCTGTAGTTTATAAGGAATTCCTCCAGGGTTTAGCATTCAGCATACTGGGGAGTCCCCCTGCAGAGGAAGCCTTGCTGTCTTAATGCTTGGTGCACCTCTAGATCAGGTTACAGAAATGATCCAGGATCCTTGCATGCCTCATTTCATAGCTGGCCACTTAGTAAGGATCACTTCATAAACTCCTGAGCAGCACTGTAAACATGGTCTGTAGAGTCTTTCGTTGCTTTGGCCCAGGGTAAGCAGGGAAAGCTCTCCCCAGGTGCCAGGTCCTGCAACCTGTACTTCCATGTTGCTCATTCTCAAAGCAAGAAGAGCTGACCAGGTTACAGCTCAGGGCAGCAACTGAAGAATGGCTAAGGCTTACTGATATTTGCCAGATGCTAAACTTTAGAAGCTTGTGTTGGGAATTTGACCAGGCTAGGGGTAGAAAAGCTGTTCATCTAGAAAGGAACTTTCTCTGTAATTTTCTGTGCTATCTTTATAAGTTTAAATGTAAGGGGACCAGCCACCTTGGTTTTCCTGAGGCTGAAGTTTTCTGGGAGGCAGACTATTCAGTGCTTATAGAATAGTCCACACCAGGAAGAGTTAGTCACTCTAATGGCAGCTGGAAACTTGACACTGAAGCTAATGTTCAGGCATCAAAATGATGCCATAGTGTTTGGTGGAATGCCATGCCAGCTCCATATGGATCCTCTTAGGTATATTTATGTCTATGTAACATTTTCATCTATTACTTAATCTCCATCAGCATACTGCTATTAAACCCAATGACACTATCAATGTCCAACTGTTTTGACAATAAAAGAAAAACGAAACAAAACACCAAAAAGCAAAACAGAACAATTGTTGGAGGTCAAATGTTGTTACCCTCTGGTAAGGGTGAAGAGGCCAAGAGGTTAATTTAACTATGACTTATGACAAGTAACAGTAAATTAGATGCTGTATTTTCATAACCCAGTGAAGACCAAGTGTCTCTAATTCTTATCACAAACTTTCAAGATAAGGATTAATTGTACTCGTCGAGTAGCAAAGCGAGGTGCAGCAAGCTTATGCAATGTGCTCTCTGTAGGCTCTTCCCCTTCCTGTACATTTCTCTTCAGCAGACTCATTTTCTAAGTGTAGTCTTGGCTTTGAGAGTGAGCTTGAACTTTGTCCATTTAAGTACAGAAAACTGTACCCCAATGAATCTGCAACATTTTATTAGGAACATTTCAAATGTATATAAATTTGAAAGAAGTTTGAAAGAAACAACCATGTCTCATGGCTTAGCATCTACAGTGAATGTTTTTGCTTTGTTGCATAACTAACCATCGAGCCATCATACATTAGAATGCATTTAAAAGTGAGCTGCAATTGGAAACTAACACTGTAGCTGTCCCTGTATGTATTTTTTTTTTAAAAAAATAAAAGTTTAGAAGCTCTTTTTCTATGATAAATCTCATATACAAATAAACACCTATGTATGCCAACTTGATGACCTCTGGTACATGCTCACACCTATGTACCAGGCCAAAGTACAGACTGTCTACCACCCTGGAAGATTTCCTCTGCCTCCTCCTGATATCCTCTGTCCTTTGACTTCCTCCTCCAAAGGTAACCATTGTTCTGAGTTTGTTCCATCTCAGCTGTTTTTATCTCTTTTTAAATTCCATATAAATTGAAACATGCAACGAAAAATTTTGTCAACTGTTTTAATCAAGCAAAAATGGTGTGATTTTAGCCAGGCTTTTAAAAACACCCCACTGTTCCCTACTTTCATGTTGAGTGAATATGGACCAGTTTGTTCCTATACTTTCTTGTAGACAGGCAGGGGAATTGCTGTGGATTGTTAATGTCTAAATTTGAATACTCTGGTTCATATTAACACTGACAATATACACAAGCTTCACTCATTTCTATGGTCTCCATTCCTGCCCTACTCATTGGTACTTGGATTAGTCAGCTTTCTGTTATTTTAACACTTGTTATAATAAATTATAATAAGCTATAATAAATAATTATAATAAGTTATAATAAAGTTTTGATCTGGTTCTGGGTTTTAGTTTTATGTAATTCTCAGCTGACACTGATATTTTAGGTCTACAGTGAACTGCGGCAGGATCATGTAGCAAATAACACAACTGCTTACATCACAAGCCAGGGACCCAAGAAGAAAGGGAAAGTTTGTGGACACATTGTCCCATTTAAGGCCACACCTACAGCAACCCAGGAGTCAATTATAAGCGCCCACCCGCTAAATGCTTACAGCATTTCCTGGTAATGCCACTGTAGGGACAGTGTCTTTCACACATGTACATTTTGGGCAAAATCAGATCCCAAACTTTTTTTTTTAATCTTTAATCTTTTTTTTCACAGTCCAGTCATTATCCCCCTCCATTCTGCCCTCCAACGACAGTTCCTAATCTCATTCCTCCTCTACCATCTCTAAGAGGATGACCGCAACCTCCCCCACACAACCCCCCCTTACACCTCACCAGGCCGCCCCATTCCCTGGGGCCTCAAATCTCACAAGGGTTAGGTGCTTCTCCTCTCATTGAGGCCAGACCAGACAGTCCTCTGCTTTGTTTATGTCAGGGGCCTCAGACCAGCTAGTGTATGCTGCCTGGTTGTTGGAACAGTGTCTAAGAGATCTTGGGGCAGGGGCAGGCGGCGGGGGTGGGGATGGAGTCCGGATCCAGGTTTGTTGAGACTCTATGTCTCCCTATGGGGTCGCTCTCCTTCTCAGCTTCCTCCAGCTTTTTCCCTAATTCAACCACAGGGATCCCCAGCTTCTGTCCATTGGTTGAGTTTAACTATATGCTTCTGTCTCAGTCAACTACTTGTTGGGCCTCTCAGAGGGTAGCCATGCTAGGCTCATGTCTGTAAGTACATCATAGCATCATTAACAGTGTCAGATCTTGGAACCTTTTTAAAAATATATTATTTTTTCTTCTTTATTGGATATTTTATTTACATTTCAGATGTTATCCCCTTTGCCCATTCCCCCCGCTCAGGAACCCCCTATCCCATGCCCCCTCCTCCTGCTTCTCTGAGGATGTGCCCCCACCAATCCACCCACTCCCACCTCCCTGCCCTTGAATTCTCCCACACTGGGGCACCCAGCCTTCACAGGACCAAGGACCTCCTCTCCAACCTATGCCCAACAAGGCCATCCTCCCTCCACAGCTGGAGCCATGGGTCCCTTCCTATATGCTCCCAGGCTGGTGGTTTAGATCCTGGGAGCTCTAATTGGTTGGTATTGTTGCTCTGCCCATGGGGCCGGCAAACCATTTCAGCTTCTTCAGTCTTCTCTCTAACTCCTCCATTGGGAACGCTATGATCAGTTCAATGGTTAGCTTTGAGCATCTGCCTCTGTATTTGTCAGACTCTGGCAGAGCTCTAAAGAGACAGCTATATCAGGCTCCTGTCAGCATGCACTTCCTGGCATCCACATCAGCATTTGCCTTTGGTGACTGAACATGGGATGGATACCCAGGTGGAATGGTCTGTAGACGGCCCCTCCTTTAGTTTCTGTCCAACACTTGGTCTCCAAATTTGCTCTCATGAGTATTTTATTACTCCTTCTAAGAAGGACCAAAGCACCCAGACTTTGGTCTTCCTTCTTCATGAGCTTCATGTGGTCTGTGAGTTGTATCTTGGTTATTAAGAGCTTTTGGGCTAATATCCAATTATTCATGAGTGAATACCATGTGTGTTCCTTTGTAATTGGGTTACCTCACTCAGGATGATATTTTTTAGTTCCATCCATTTGCCTAAGAATTTCTTGAATTCATTGTTTTTAATAGCTGAGTAATACTCCATTTTATAGACATACCACATTTTTCTGTATCCATTCCCTGTTGAAGGACTTATGGGTTCTTTCCAGCGTCTGGCTATTATAAATAAGGCTGCTATAAACATAGTGGAACATTTGTCCTTGTTATATGTTCGAGCATCTTCTGGGTATATGCCCAGGAGTGGTATAGCTGGGTCCTTAGGTAATGCTATGTCCAATTTTCTGAGGAACTTCCAGACTGATTTCCAGAGTGGATGTGCCAGCTTGTAATCCCACCAACAATGGAGGAGTATTTCTCTTTCTCCACATCCTCGCCAGCATCTGCTATCACCTGAGTTTTTGATCTTAGCCATTCTGACTGGTGTGAGGTGGAATCTCAGGGTTGTTTTGATTTGCATTTCCCTGATGACTAAGGATGTTGAACATTACTTTAGGTGCTTCTCAGCAATTCAAGTTTCCTCAGTTGAGAATTCTTTGTTTAGCTCTGTACCCCATTTTTAATAGGGTTATTTGGTTGTCTGGAGTCTAATTTCTTGAGTTCTTTGTATATATTGGACATTAGCCCTCTATCAGATGTAGGATTGGTGAAGATCTTTTCCCAATCTGTTGGTTGTTGTTTTGTCCTATTGACAGTGTTCTTTGTCTTACAGAAGCTTTGCAATTTTATGAGGTCCCATTTGTCAATTCTTGATCTTAGAGCATAAGCCATTGGTGTTCTATTTAGGAACTTTTCCCCTGTGCCCAAGTATTCAAGGTTCTTCCCTACCTTCTCTTCTATTAGTTTCAGTGTATCTGGTTTTATGTGAAGGTCTTTTATCCACTTGGATTTGAGCTTTGTACAAGGAGGTAAGAATAGATCTATTTGCATTCTTCTACATGCTGACCTCCACTTGAACCAGTGCCATTTGTTGAAAATGCTGTCTTTTTTCCACCGGATGGTTTTAGCTCCTTTGCCACAGATCAAGTGACCATAGGTATGTGGGTCTATTTCTTAGTCTTCAATTCTACTCCATTGATCTTCCTGCCTGTCTCTGTACCAATACTATGCAGTTTTTATCACTATTGCTCTGTAGTATAGCTTGAGGTCAGGGATGGTAATTCCTCCAGAAGTTCTTTTATTGTTGAGAGTAGTTTTCTCTATCCTGGGTTTTTTGTTATTCCAAATGAATTTGCAAATGCTATATTTTTATGAAGAATTGAGTTGGAATTTTAATGGGGATTGCATTAAATCTATAGATTGATTTCAGCAAGATGGCCATTTTTATTCTATTAATCCTTCCAATCCAAGTGCATGGAAGATCTTTCCATCTTCTGAGATCTTTCTTTAGATACTTGAAGTTCTTGTCATACAGGTCTTTTACTTGCTTGGTTAGATTCACACCAAGGTATTTTATATTATTTGTGACTATTGTGAAGGGTGTCATTTCCCTAATTTCTTTCTCAGCCTATTTATCCTTTGTGTAGAGGAAGGCTCCAACAAACCCAAAAGAAGATAGCTACACAAACATAATTCCACCTCTAATAACAAAAAATAACAAGAAGCAACAATCATTTTTCCTTAATATCTCTTAACATCAATGGACTCAATTCTCCAATAAAAAGACGCAGACTAACAGATTGGATACATAAACAGGACCAAGAATTTTGCTCCATACAGGAAATGCACCTCAGTGACAAAGACCGACACTACCTCAGAGTAAAAGGCTGGAAATCAATTTTCCAAGCAAATTGTCCAAAGAAACAAGCTAGAGTAGCCATTCTTATATCAAATAAAATTGACTTTAAACCTAAAGTTATCAAAAAAGATAAGGAAAGACACTTCATACTCATCAAAGGAAAAATCTACCAAGATGAACTCTCAATTCTTAACATCTATGCTCCAAATGCAAGGGCACCCACATTCATAAAAGAAACTTTTCTAAAGCTCAAAGCACACATTGCACCTCACACAATAATAGTGGGGGATCTCAACACTCCAATCTCAGCAATGGGCCGATCATGGAAACAGAAACTAAACAGAGACACAGTGAAACTAACAGAAGTTATGATCCAAATGGATTTAACAGATATCTATAGAACATTTCATCATAAAATAAAAGAATATACCCTTTTTCTCAGCACCTCATGGTACCTTCTCCAAAATAGACCATATAATTGGTCACAAAACAGGCCTCAACAGATGCAAGAAAATTGAAATAATCCCATGCATCCTATCAGATCACCATGGAATAAGGCTGGTCTTCAATAATAACAAAAATGATGGAAGGCTCACATACACATGGAAGCTGAACAACACTCTACTCAATGATGACTTGGTCAAGGAAGAAATAAAGAAAGAAATTAAAGACTTTTTAGAATTTAATGAAAATGAGGACACATCATATCAAAACTTGTGGGACTCCATGAAAGCAGTGCTAAGAGGAAAATTCATAGCTCTAAGTGCCTACAAAAAGAAACTGGAGAGAGCATACACTAACAACTTGACAGCACACCTGAAAGCTCTAGAACAAAAGAGGCAAATACACCCAAGAGGAGTAGACAGCAGGAAATAATCAAATACAGGGCTGAAATCAACCAAGTAGAAACAAAAAGAACTATACAAAATATCAACAAAACCAGGAGCTGGTTCTTTGAGAAAATCAACAAGATAGATAAACCCTTAGTCAGACTAACCACAGGGCACAGAGACAGTATCCAAATTAATAAAATCAGAACTGAAAAGGGAGACATAACAATAGAAACCACGGAAATTCAAAAAATCATCAGATCCTACTACAAAGGCCTATACTCAACAAAACTGGAAAATCTAGATGAAATGGGCAATTTTCTGGACAAATACCAGGTACCAAAGTTAAATCAAGATCAGATAAACCATCTAAACATGACCATAACCCCTAAAGAAATAGGAGCAATCATTAAAAGTCTCTCTACCAAAAAACAAACAAAAAACAAAAACAAAAACCCAAAACAACAACAACAAAGACCAGAAGGTTTTAGTGTAGAATTCTATCAGACCTTCAAGGAAGACCTAATACCAATTCTCTTCAAACTATTACAAAATAGAAATAGAAGGAACACTACCCAATTCGTTCTATGAAGCCACAATTATTTTTGTGCCAAACATTTTTTATTGGATATTTTATTTACATTTTAGGTGTTATCCCCTTATCCCATTTGCCCCCCTCCCACCTCCCCACTGTCGAATTCCCCCACACATGGCATCCAACCTTCATGGGACCAAGGATCTCCTCTCCCACCTATACCTGACAGGACCATCCTCCCTTACATATACAGCTGGAGCCATGGGTCCTTCCCTGAGTGCCACCAGGCTGGTGGTATAGACCCTGGGGGCTCTGGTTGGTTGGTATTGTTGCTCTCCTCATGGGGTCACAAACACTTTCAGCTCTTTCAGTCTTCACTCTAACTCCTCCATTGGGAACTCCTTGATCAGTTCAATGGTTAGCTGTGAGCATCCACCTCTGAATATCTCAAGCTCTGGCAGACCTCTAAGGAGACAGCTATATCAGGCTCCTGTCAGCAGGCACTTCTTGACATCCACATCAGCATCTACCTTTGGTTACTGCACATGGGATGGATACCCAGGTAGAACAGTCTCAAGACAGCCCCTCCTTCAGTTTCTATCCCATGCTTTGTCTCCATATTTGCTCCCATGAGTATTTTGTTACTCCTTCTAAGAAGGACCGAAGCACTCCCACTTGGTCTTCCTTCTTCATGAGCTTCATGTGGTCTGTGAGTTGAATCTTGGGTATTTCAAACCTCTGGGCTAAAATCCAATAATCAGTGAGTAAATACCATGTGTGTTCTTTTGTGATTGGGTTACCTCACTCAGGATGATATTTTCTAGTTCCATCCATTTACCTAAGAATTTCTTGAATATTGTTTTTAATAGCTGAGTAATATTCCATTTTGTAAATGTACCACATTTTTTGTATCCATTCCTCTGTTAAAGGACATCTGGGTTCTTTTCAGCTTCTGGCTATTATAAATAAAGCTGCTATGAACATAGTGGAGGATATGTGCTTGTTATATGTTTGAGCATCTTCTGGGTATATGTCCAGGAGTGGTATAGCTGGGTCCTCAGGTAATGTTATGTTCAATTTCTATGAAGCAACAATTATGCTCATACCTAAACCATACCAAGACACAACAGAGAAAGAAAACTTCAGACCAATCTCTCTTATGAATATCGATGCAAAAATACTCAATAAAATTCTTGCAAACTAAATCCAAGAACACATCAAAACAATCATTCATCATGATCAAGTAGGCTTTATCCCAGGAATGCAGGGATGGCTCAATATACAGAAATCCATCAACGTAATCCACTATATAAACAAACACAAAGAAAAAAATGACATGATCATCTCACTAGATTGTGAGAAAGCATTTGACAAAATTCAACATCCTTCCTGGTAAAAGTCATGAAACAATCAGGAATTCAAGGCCCATACCTAAACATAGTAAAAGCAATATACAACAAGCCAGTAACCAATATCAAACTAAATGGAGAGAAACTTGAAGCAATCCCACTAAAATCAGGGACTAGACAAGGCTGCCCACTCTCTCTCTCTACCTATTCAATATAGTACTAGAAGTCCTACTCAGAGCAATTAGATAACAAAAGGAAGTCAAAGGGATACAGAGAGGAAAGGAAGAAGTCAAAATATCATTATTTGCAGATGATATGATAGTATACTTAAGTGGCCCCAAAACTTCCATCAGAGAACTCCTAAACTGGATAAACAACTTCAGCAAAGTGGCTGGATATAAAATCAACTCAAACAAATCAGTAGCCTTCCTCTACTCAAAGGAAACTTTTTTGGGGGATAAGATTTATTTGTAATTATGTGTCTGAATGTGTGGCTATTTGCATGTGAGTACAGATACCCATAAAGGTCAGAAGAGGGCACAGGATCTCCTGGCATAGAATTGCAAAAACAATTGCAAGCAGTAAAGACTTATAAAAAAACCTTATTAAATTTATTTATTTATTCCATTTTCAACCAAGTATTAGCCCTTTCTCTCCTCCCAGTACTCTGTTATGCAAGTCTTCCCTGCCATTCTCCCTTTGGCTTTCCGTTTGAGAAGGAGAAGCCTCACTCTGGGTATCAACACCCCCTGTCCTTCAATATCAAGTCCCTGCAGGACTAGCCACATCCTCTCCCACTGACAACATAACTTAAAGACAGAAGGCTTTATTTTGGCTCAAGGTTCGAGAAGATATAGTCCACCATAGCAGGGAAATAACATGTAGTGGCGTGTGATGGCGTGTGGTGGTGGGTGGTGGTGTGTGGTACTGTGTGGTGGTGTGTGGTAGAGTGTGATAGCAGGAACACACATTGGGTGCTTAGTCACCTTGTACCCACAGTCAGAAGCAGAAAGGGATAAGTCTAGCTCTCAGCCCACTTTCTCTTTTTGTCATCTGGGATTCCAGCCCCTGGGATGATGCTATTCTCATTCAGGGTGGCCTTTTCCTTCTCAGTTTAACTTCTCTGAAGACACTCTCATTGACAAGCCCAGAGGTATGTGTCCATGGTGATTCTAAATACAGGCAAATTGCTTGTGAAGATCAGCCCTCATGGGGTACTTTGAATGTCCAACACTTTAGACATTGGTCATGTGTTTGTGCTGGAAACATTTTAAATCCTATTTAGTAGTTAGCTTAAAATATTAAATTAATCGCCATCAACCACAATTATCTTGTTGTGCTACGAGGCATCTGAAGTTATTCTTATCTCATGGTACCTCTGACTATTCATATTACTGAGGGTCGTTTCTTCTTGTGACTTGTTCTATGGGCTCCATTCCTGCCCTACACCTCTGTGCATGTATTAGTCAGCTTTCTGTCATTGTAATAAAACACTAATAATGATGTATTTACATTTGGGTTTCTTTGAGATTATTCTATCTGGAACTGGCTGGGCTTCTAGGAAATGCAGAGTCATCATACTCAGGGCTGGTTTGGACACTGTTTCTCCAAGTATTCCTTCTACTTTCCCATTCCTACTTCAGTGACTCCCGTCATGCTCCCACTGATGTTTGACATGTCTCTGACGCACCACTTTCTTTGTTCATTCATTTTTGTGCTCTATTCCTCAGACTTCACAATGTCAAGGGTAGTCTCCCTTACACATGCCAAGACCACAGTAGATCCCCAAACTAGAAATATCACCAAACTCTGTGTATACACCAGTGTTTTCCCCTTTCATAGAGGCCTATGATGGGGTCTAGTTTATAAGTTGCACAGAGTAAAAAACTAATAACATTGGTTAATAGTAAAAACAAACAATTATAAAACAATACTGTAAAAAATTTACCAATCTCACTACTCCGGTACATTAGACCCATTATTAAGCCAAAAAGAGCTACTTAGATATATTTCTGTTACTGATATAACTGATCCAATAACTTAATGTACCATTAACTGACTAATAGGAGGTGACTGATTTTATATATCATAGAAAGTGAAACTTTCTTTTCAAATGTGACTTGAATTCCTCTGTGGAATTCTTTCATTTGGATTGTTGTACTTGTCAGATTTATAATTTCTATGTGAGTGCACTTTATAGCTTATATCTATTTATATTATCCATATGTTGTTATATTGCTTTCAATGTTACTGTGTTTTATACTTTGAATGTGCTTCCTTATAATGTATTTAAAGTAGCTGATAAAATCTTTGTATAGTAAATCCACCATGTAGGCATCCTTAGTTCTTCACAGGTCCCCTCCCCCAGCTCTCTACAAGTTCTCTGAGAAGACAGATAATATGTATCTTATTTGACATGTGTTAGATGAAATTTCCTTGTGCCAGTTTATAACTAGGTTATTAAAACACATAACATCCTCTCTGTTTCCACTCTCATTGGTTTTCCAACCTTTCCTTAATCTTCAGGACAACAATAAAATTAGACCTCTTGGTCTTACCAAACTGTTGAGTGTTGGATTATAGATGATCATATTAATATTATTGGTCACTTATTTCTGGCTTTGTTTCCCAATATCAATGTCCTGACAACCACACTGACCATCCTAGCCTATGTTTAATACTTCCAACACTGTCTCTCTTTATTATTCACTTCTGGCTTTAGGGTTGCCTTATGTTCCTTCCATTTTTTTTTTCTGAGATAGTTTGTTGTTATTATTGACAATATTTTTTTCATCAGGAAGCAGTATTGCTTTCAATAAGAGGCTTCTTTCTGTTTATTTCTCATTTCCCTTTCTAAAATATTTAGTTTATTCCTCTGTGATAAATCTAAGAAACAAAATACTAATGTTTTCTTTCCTACTGCTGTCGTTGAAAGGCCCTTTAACATCCTTTCATTTATCACTGTTCTGTTTGTGCACAATAGTTCCATGTTTGTGGGAAAATGGGACTGGGGAGATGGGTCAGCCATTAAAGGCTAGGCTGAGAACCAAAATGACAGAGGAAGAGATACAAACTCCAAAGAATATAAAATGAAAAGCCATTTTAAGACCCTATAAATTGCTAGCTACAACATTCAAAATAGCAAGATATTTCTTCTCCATACCTTTCATGAACTTGAAAATGTGTCCTTCAACACTTATCTGAGATAGTATGGAGCAGCTTGGGGATAGCAACTGTGTTTTCTTAAAGCAAGAGATGTCATGCTGCAGGTTTGTTCAGATAAGTGTGAGCTGAGAACAACATGTGGGGAGAGAATACCACATCTCCAACTAATTAGGGAGTTATCATTTGGAAAGCTAAGTAGCTCTGGGTCTCAGAGGAACAGCTGTTCAAGAAAATTTCCAGGAGCCATCTTGCCTTCATTCTACAATCTCCTGATGACAGACTAGGCAGTAAGATTGGTAGTGTGCTCCTTGAAATATCACTGCTCTTGCCATTCTAGTAAGAGACTATAAAGACCATAAAGACTTTATAGAAAGACTATAAAGGAACAAGAACATTCCAATCACTTGAAATGCTTATGACTTATATACACTTAGAATTGGTATTTGGGATGGAAGCTATTGAGTTTCATATTTTACACTTTAAAATACACTGAAAGTATATTTTAACCACACACTCTCCCCAATCCATGACAGAATTATTTTATCTACCACCACAAAAAAAGGTCATGACCAAATTAGTACTAAAACCAATTAGTTTTATATCCTCATTCATAATTCCTGTCCATTGCATTTTCTCCTTCCTTATCTCCTTATATTTAGTTATTTAGAAATTTAGGCTCTACTGAACCAAAATGTCTGTTTTGTCTGTGGCTAGGTTTCACATATGAGAGAGAACATGCAGTTTATAGACTGGCTTGTAACCACTGATAGTGGGATTTAAGTTTGGTTCTGAACTTTTTTAGCAGTCAATGGAGGCAGAGTATAAAAGAATCACACACTCTAGGATTTTAAATCTTTCCCCAGGCAATAACTTTGATGAAATCTAAACTCCTTAATACTGGAAATAAAAAACAAAACAAAAACAAAAACAAAAACAGTGCACTGAATTCTAGTCTCAGATCTGTAGGTAATTTATTCTTGATATGAATTACTTCATCGCAGGAGGGCTCATTTTTCTCGTATGAACTCTAAGTTGAATTAAATAGCTGATAAAATCCTTGCCAGTTCTAATACTCTGTCATCCTATCATTCAAATTTCTGGCAAACCTGATCTTGTGAAAATCCAATCAGGCAGAACTGAAACATGAAATAGAAATGATTCTAAAGGCACATTTCCCCTTGTTCTTGGGTTATAAATTTGTTTAGCTTGGAGAAAATACCTTATTCATCCTTTACTACACACCCGCAAATATAAAGGTCTTCTAGGCTGAGCTGTATCAAAATCCTAGCAATATAGTTCAAATGTTAGCAAATATTAGTAGTTCCAGATGGTTCAACCCAGTATGTCATACTGAGACCATTAAGGGTGTTTAAGCAGGAAGATCTTTTGACATTCTTTGACTGGCAGCATAGAAGAAATGATTTTTGAAATAAAGAGACGAGTTAGTCCTTTGGGCTTTAGACTCTGGTATAGTCATTGTTTGCATTACCAAATTTATAAGAGGGAGAATGTCCTGGAGGCATTAGGCCATAAAAACTTCAGAATTAGTGTTCTTATACAAGAGGCCCAGAGACGTTCAATTGCTCTTTCTGTCACAAGAGTGCACAGAGAACTCATCCTATGCATGAAGAAGTGCCTTTGCCAGACACCAAACCTGTGGCCTCTCTAATTGTGGACTTCCCACACTTCAGAGCCATGTGGATACATTTCTGGTGTCTATCAGTCATCTGGTTTGTGAAATCTTTCTTATAGCAACCTTAACACACTGGCAGAATTAATAACTGTCAGATAAGGACTTCTGAACTAAGCTAACCAGTTTCAAATTCTGTTTCTTCCTTTCTGTAGCTAAGTGATATTGAACAGTTAGTTTTACTTCAACTTTCCTGGTCTCAGCTTCCTTGTCCTTAAATGTAGAATAATTATATACATGCGTCCCCTTATCTGTTGGGCATAAACTTCAGTATCGCCTAATGGATGCTTGAAGCTGTTACTAAAACAGAATATACTACTTTTCTTGTAGATACATATATTGAAACATTTAATTTATAAATTGGGTTTAGCGTGAGATTAACAACAACAACAAAAACGATAAAATATGATTATCACAGCATTCTGTGGTGAAAGTTATGTAAACTTACTGTACACATCTTTTATAAATGGTATCCAGGGGACTCTTTGGTAAGCAAAGGTGAAAAGGGCAGAAGAGGCTAAGCATGTGGTATAGCATTAGGCTATTTTGTATGAGTGACTCAAACACTAGCCCTGTGAAACCCAGATAGTTGATCTGACAACCATGAGGATAGCTAAGTGACTGATGGCAAGTGGAATGTACGTACACTAGACAAAGTGACAACTCTTGTCTCAGGAAAGTTAGGGCAGGATAGTCTGTTTTGATGTTATTACTCAGAATGGTATGTAATTTAAACCTTACACAGTGTTCACTTGTTAATTATTTCCAGTTAATGTTTTTAGACTGTGGTTGACCATAGGTAATCATCCAGAAAGTGAAACCCCAGACAAGGGGAAACTGTAAGAGTATTTAATTCACAGGATACTTGAAGGATTCAAATACATATAAAACCCTCAGAACAACACAGAACAATGGATAAAAGCTCTGCAAACCTTAGTTATCATCTGCATTAGCTACTGGATGGGCAGCTCAATAAACTGTACAGAAAGAATGCAGGAATGATCAACAAACTGGAGATAGAGAAGTCATATTTCTCCTTGCTATTCGGCAACCTGAATTGTAAATGGACACAGGTGTACTGTTTAATAGCCAGTAGCTTTCAAAAAGCCAGTAGATTTCTAAAACCTGAAACAAAAAGTCAGAAAACCATATGTAATTGAAATATTATTCCCCAACCCAACCTCCATTATATGCTTTGCATCTTATCACATTCTGTTTTGTTTTTATCTGATTCCTAGATATTAAATTGATTTTTATGACCCATGAATGAATCTTTGTAAGTCATATTTAAAAATTCACAAAACAAGACTCTATTTAGTTTTGAACAAAAAGGAATAGAAACATATTCTGGTCCTACAGGGTGAAGATCAGGTTCATAAGGGGATATGCAGCTCCAGGAGACCACTCCTACACTTGACTCTGAAGCAGACAGTTTCAGGTCCTCCCTCTCCCACCCTCCTGACATGGATCTCTAACCCCATCACAATCACATCAATTGAGCAGAAGGTACAAATTATGCTTTTGCAAATCATAATGTGTAGATCTGGCAACGCACCTTACTTTCACAGAGACTTCAAGATAAACCCTTCCGTCATCAGTAGGGGAGAAGTGGTAGGCTAAATATTTGTAGTCCTCATTCTTCCACTGAGTTTTCACCTTCTCACTTATCGTTGGGTTAAAAGTGCAGCTATTGAGTACAGCTCCTCCTGGCACACTGTCCAGCAACATCTGCACCACACACCGGCATGTAAGTCATATCCGTCAGCACACACCACATTTTTCATAGTAGCAACTTGACTTTCTGCTGGTAAAGTACATACATCACCATCTTTCTGTTTGGGTAGGACCAAAAATATGGTTCATAAAGTCAGGCAGTAGTACAGAAATTCAATAAATTGAATGAATGAATAAATGAATGAATGTCATTGTTGTTGTTGTTTTGTGGTATGCACACAAGTTCTTGATGAAGATCAGCTATATCCTTTCCAAAGGAACATTTGAAATAGGTACTTAAAGGAATACACAGACAACATGATGTGGAGGGAGGGGCAGAATCCATGGGACTAAGAAGCCCACTGTGACTCTCAGAGGCTCTGAACTATGAGGTAAAACTGTGTCACATAGAATTCATTCTGCTCAGAATTATCTTAAGTATAGAACTGTGAAGTCTTAAGATCCATTTAACATACCTTAATATATTCTTTCAGCTTCCCCAAATCACATTTCTTTCTTCATGAGCAGCCATTTTCTAGCCTAGGAATGGAATAAGGAGAGCTATAAACCAAGGCTCAAGGCTAAAGGCAGCTAAGAAGGTAACAACTAGCACTATACAGTCTTAGTCTGTGCAGGCACTGGCCATGCCTCATCTGATTCATACAGCACATGGATCTTTACTATTCCATTTAAATGGACAAAAATCCCTGAAGCTCAAAGAGTTGTTAAGTACAAGGGAGATGTAAGATTCAGACACAAGCAAACTGATCCCAAAGTCCACACTCTCCTCTCTGGTGCAGAAACACTGTGAGACACTCACTTGTCAGGTTGACTTTCCTGGAATGAATAGCTGGTAACAAACTCAATCAGCTGAATTAGCGGCATTTTTTCACACACACACATGCACGCGCACATGCACGGGCACACACATATAGTGGAGGAGAACCTTTTAGTGCCAGGACTGTGATAAATATGCCTTCAGATAGTTAGTGTTAAATACCAAATTGACAGAATCAATCAGTTGGAAACAGGCCTTCTACCTTGCCTGTGAGCCTATGAGCCTATGAGCCTTGAGCTATGAGCCTATGAGCCTATGAGCCTATGAGCCTATGAGCCTAGGCCTGTGGCCTGTGAGCCTGTGAGCCTGTGAGCCTGTGAGCCTGTGAGCCTGTGAGCCTGTGAGCCTGTGAGCCTGTGAGCCTGTGAGCCTGTGAGCCTATGAGCCTGTGAGCCTATGAGCCTATGAGCCTATGAGCCTATGAACCTATGAGCCTATGAGCCTATGAACCTATGAGAGCGTCTCTTGATCATGTTAGTTGTGACAGGAAAATATGCCCATTCCATGACTGGGCTCCTAAACTGTGTAAAGGAAAAGAAGGAACTTTTTATTGTTCTCTTTTCCTGACACAACGTAATATACTAGTTTCTGGAGCCTCCTGCTGCACTCCCTGCCCCTCCATGATGGAATGTAGTTTGAACTGTGAATTAAAACAAACCCTTTCTCTCTTCAGTAGCTTTTGTCTGGAGAGTTTACCAAAGCAACCTCCTCCTGGCATGTACACTTACATGAAGCATCTCTGCTCATTCACACATAAGTGACAGTATCAATGAGTATTACAAAGGAAAGAGCCTAAGACCCACTTTCCAGATTACACTCAAATCATTCTTATTCACAGTTTGCTCTGTTAGCAATGCCATGTAAGCGCACTAGCTAGTTTTAGACAGTATTACTGCACTTTAATATACTTAAAGTCCAGCATAGGTGTTTATTTTCTCCCATTTCCATTTATAACTAGCAAGGTGGATGCTGAACATCTTTTGAGTCATATTAATTCTTATTTTGAAAGAACTCATCTAGAGACATGCTTGTAATTTAACTCATTGGAGTATGCCTCTGTAGTCTTTTTGCTGGTTTTTTGTTTTTGTTGTTGTTTTGTTTTTGTTTTTGTTTTTGTTTTGTGTGTGTGTGTGGAAAGCTGAGCATTAAATCAGAAGACAAGCATATACATGGCACAACAATCTTTACAGATAGCTAAAGTGAAGTGGACATCCACTCAAGTGGATAGAACAGAGCCTGTGCTTGAAGGAGCTGATCTACCCAGAGCTTTGCAAGAATGAGCTTGCCTTTCCCAAGCCTAAAAGCCCAGAGCTGTCATATATGAACCACATCTTATGCAGTCATGAGCCATTAAAGGCACAGGACCACCACTGTTCTCTTCTCCTCTGTAGTAGAAACATTTCTTTTCAACCATGGTGTGAGATCATGAGATTCAAAGCTTCAGGCAGCCTATCCAAATCTGTGACTGCTTCAAGTACAAAGCAAGCTCTGGAATTGCTACTTGAAATAGAATCTCAAGGTCCACATTTCTGAGGATCACTGGTCTCAAAAGTGTGAGCCCCAGAGAAAGAGAAACTAGTGGGCCATGTTTCTTCAATGTGTGTAGTCTAAAATGTACATTGTTACCTGTTTTCCAAATGTCTGTCTGTCTCCCTGTCTCCTTGTCTTTTGTTCCTTTCTTTCTCACCCTCCCTCTCTCCCTTTCTTCCTTCCTCCTTCCCCTTCTTCTTTTCTCTCTAACTCCCTCTCTCCCTTCCTCCCTCCTTGTCTGCCTCCCTCCATCTCTCTCCCTCTACCTCTCTCCCTTTCTTTCTCTCTTTCTCCATCCTCCTCTCCTTTCTCACTCCCTTCCTCTCCCTCTCCTCTCACTCTCTTCCTCCCTCTTTCCTCTCTCCTTCTTTCTCTTTTCTGTCTCTCCTTCCCTCTCTTCTCTCTCTCCTTCCCCTCTCCCCATCCCTCTCCCTCCTATCTCCCTGGCTCCCTCCTTTTCCTCTTGCACTGTATATGTGTAAACATGTACACATGGGGGTATACATTCAGGTAGAAGCACTGGGCATCTTGCTCATTCTCTTTCACCTTGTTTTTTGAGACAATATTTCTCACTGAATCCAAAGCTCACCAATTTTGGCTTTTATGTGGGTGTCAAGGATTCAAATTCAGGGCCTAATGCTTAGATGACAGATACCTTACTGATTGAGCCATCTCCCTGGCTCCTTCAAATGAATATCTTTAGTTTCCAGCATCTAGGGAGTTTGGGGAAACTCCATCCTCTTCCCTTCTTTTTTGAAGACCCCACTTTACACTTCAAAGGTTCTTAAAGACTCACTTATTGGTAAGTCCCATAGGAGAGGGAAATCTATTTCCCAAACTTCTACCAACAGAACTCTTCTTTGTAATAACCCTCACTAATTTTCCATGGAGCAAGTGGTCTTTGGATCTTGTTTGAAGAAATATTGGTCATAGGTCAATGGAGGATTTCTAGAGGAGATGAATTTGAGCTTGGAGACCGCAGTTCCAGCTTTAATCCCCGGTTGTTAGGAATCCTTATAGAAAGGTGAGAACCCCTACAGCTTAATAATTACACCTCACATCTGTGTGGATTTTATAGTTCCACAGACCCCCTTTCACACCTTTTCTCATTAAAAATAAAACTCCACTAGATTCCTGCTTGCCAGCAGGCCAGGCATTATAATCCCCATACTGCAAGTAAATAAACAAACTCATGGAAGGTGAAGAGTTTGCCTACCTAGGTCATGTGTCTCTGGGTCTTGGGTCTTATTAATGACATAACATATGCAAGCTTTAGATGACCTGGCAGTTAAGGTTCAAACAATATATTGGCTTTATATAATTTTGCTATATTTAGCAGTAAATGGGTTATCTTTAAAATAAAAAAAATGAGTCTCATGGTAATAGGAATTAGCTGCTGGGTAAAAATAATTGCGACTTCCCTTCTCAATAGTGGTGATGGAGTGACTTAAAGTCAGGCAGCCCTGTTCATCTTTCCTGCAGCCTACAGTACAGCATGATTCTTGTAATTAGTATAGTTCCTAAAAAATCATATATCTACTAACAAATGGAACTTATGCGTCTTCTGGTTGTCATTCTTGTAACTTCAGCTTTCCATTTTAACATTTTTGTGATCTTTTCTCTAGACTTCTTCATACCTTGACATCTTCAGCTTGTTCTAATTTATTTTGGTATAAAGCTACAAAAAGAAAATTTATATAAATGCTATAAGGGTCTACGTTTATGTGAACCTGTAACAAACTATTTCAAGCAGTGAACATCAAACTATGTACTGTTTCAATTTTTCAACATTCTCAGCCATCATATCTCAGTTGATTTTGATATTTGTGACAAATTTGGTTTGTAAATAGGTGTAACTTACAAGAATCATTGGTCATGTACAACCAAAAAACTTTTAAGTTTTATATTCTCTGTTTTGGCTTTGTTCAACAACCCTGGTTTTGACATTTAATAGCCCCCTTTCTTCTAGAATAAACTGAGTCTTATTTTCTTAGGCTTTCTACCACAAAAATACAGATATCTCTAGAAACACTCCATTCTCCACCCCAGCTTTGTAATCTTTTATTTTTTGTTCTAACTGATCCAGAAAAAATAAAAATGCATCATGTTTGAAGTCTACTCTGCTCAAGAGTAAATTGTGTCTCACTCTGAGTCATATTATATGTTCATTACATCTAGAAAAACAATCTGGATAATAAAAGTGCCAAATGCTAGCCCAAGCTATAAATGCACAATGGCATGTTTACATCAGGCATCAAACTTTTCTAGATTTCTTTTGGTAATGCTTCTTGCCTTGAGCTAAAATTCTTAACCCATTTGTTCCTTGAATTATGAAACATTAATTATTTTTGATTAATGAAAATTAGGAACCTTAATTGGCCCCTGTTTAGGGTTTGGTTGCATTAAATGAGTCTACTGGTGATCAAAAATGTATTTTTAAGGGGAGTTTAGGCTAATATATCAACAAATGAGGAGCTATAAACATGATTAATATGCACATTAGACTCTCCTTATCACACTTTGTTGGCAGTTTTTATCCGGTCACAGTTAAAATTCCATTGAGTTCTTTCTGTTTTTGTATAAAATACAGATTATGTGGAGACAGCAGTCTGAGCAACTGAAGTTTCATCTTGTCTGCCCATTAATTATTAATGGTGTTTCAGGACTTCTTATCTGTCACTGCGGAGGATGGAGGGCTGTATTTTTATAGTCATTTCTAGTAAGAAAATAGACTGCATGATGCCTCTGCACTGGGCATAAGGAAATGATAGAAAGAACTTCTGCTTCATGTAAGTGCTCAAAAAGAAAGCATGGTTTCACAGATTTTAGCATCTCATGGAGGGATGGTGTGAGTTTTGAGAACAAACAAACACAGAGAAAAGCCCATGTCTCTTTTTGATATCTTTTTAAAATTCCATGAACTCTAAGACATTGAAGGTGGACCATTGTGAATACTGGAGACGCTGAAGACCATGTGTTGCACAGATCACACTGATACTGCTGTGACCCCATTATAATTGTATGTCTCAAATGCCTGAAGAGGTGACTTAATCTTCTCACAGTAGGACAGTGTTGCTTCTTGGATCTGATAGTAGAAAACACACTAGGCAAACAACCTTATAGCATGGACTTACTGGGTCCCTTCATCTATAGTGTGCCTGAGAAAGCAGATGTCACAGGCTATGACACACAGATTTTACAGCAGGATCTAATCAACAACAATGGGCCTTGACATTTGGATGGCTTTGTTTGCTTTGTTTATTAAAATCAGTAAAATGTATAACCTTAATTTCAACAAGAAATAAAACTTCTGTAAAAGAAGGTTGAAAGGGTATTTCACCAGCTCAAATTTAACAACCTGGGAGCCAGTGGAGGATGGAAAGGAAAATATATGTTAAACTCTCAAAACAGAATTTCCATGTATCAGAATATTTTTTAAAAAATGATCCGATTTTATTATTAATAATATTCAAAATACCAAGAACCTTTCTTATGATTCCTTGATTACTTTAAGCAGATTACTTCAAGTTCTATCTCATATTTGGTTTATCCTTTGGAGGAAAGACTGCCGCCTATTAACCCCTTCCATTGATTGCTATTAAAGAATGTGAAAATAATCTCAAAGCGCATGAGAATGTGCATACACACGCGTGTGCTTCTGTGAGCATTCACATCATAATAGTTATACCATCATAGCTACAGTCAGTGACAGAATCACCATTGTCCAGGCATCCATTCTCCCCTTTGTCTCTCTAGCCCTTATTTCCAGCACTTAAGTGGCAGAGTCAGGGGATCTCTATTAGTTCAAGGTCTACAAAGTTAAGTTCTAAACCAGTCAAAACTACATAGTGAGAACCTGTTTCAACCCCTCCCCCTCCACACACACAGATATATGAAAAAGAATCTGTGGACAAGAATAAATTCCTGGGACTTTTCAATATAACAACATAGAAGTGCCTGGGTTCCTGAAGCATCTTGAAGAAAATGTGCACCTAATTATGTGCTCCTTGGAAAGTAGAAAAGAAAAGACAGGAACTCCTGTAATATTTCAGGCATTCCAGCTGAAGTCTATTCCTCACAGCAACCTACCTTAGTTCTCACTCTGTTTTCCATAGAGAGAGCAAGCTACTCACAGCTTCTAAGACTTGGCTTGCTCTGGCCACTTCTGATAACAAAGCAGCAAAAGATCACAAATGAAGTATCCTATTTTGTTACCTATTGCTACAATCAAGACCACAACCAAAAGCAATTTGGAGAGGAAAGCGTTAATTTCCTATTACAGCTTATAGCCCATGATTAAGGGAAACCATCGCAGGAGCTCAAGTTAGAAACGTGGAGGCAGGAGATGAAGGAGAGACCATGAAGAATGCCTCTGACTGGATCACTATCTATGGCTTGTTCAGTTTCAGGGTTTTTTTTGGAAACTCAGGACCACCTATCCAAGGGTAGCACAACCCACAGTGAGCTGAACCTCCCACATGATTCATTAATAAAAAAATGCCCCCACAGACATGTCCATACACTAATTTAATGGAGACATTTTCTCACTTGAGTTTCCCACTTCCCAGAAGATTCTAGATTGTGTCATGAGCAAAAACTAGCCAGCATATAACATTAAACATGAATGGCAAAAATAATCAATGAGATGATTTTTAATGATATTCTTCTATACTCACATAATGGAGCCTTAATAAGTCATCATCAGAAGGCATCCTCTGGCAGCAGATGGGAGAGGATGCAGAGACCCACAATCAGACACTGTGGGGAGACAGAGTCTAAATTGTTGGTTTCCATAGAGTTTCTCTCCTTGGAGCTCAGAGAATCCTGTGAAAAAGCAGAGGAAAGATTGTAGGAGTTAGAGGAGATGGAGGACACTAGAACACAGCCTGCTGAATCAACTAAGCAGGATGCATATGGGTTCACAGAGACAGACTGAATGTGTTTGGCTTTTGTCTCTTGGAAGCCTGCTCTTTTATAAAGGGAGGGGTAGTGGATCTGGGGAAGAGTGTAAGAGTTGGGGGAGTTAGGAGGAAAAGAGGGAGAGGAAACTGTGGTCAGGATATATTATATGAGAGAAGAATATTTTTGATAAATTTTTTTTAAAATAAGACTTGATATTTTTGAGAATTGCCAAATGGAATTAAATAAAATTAAAACTTATGCAGAAATTAAAACAGAAAAAAAATATTTGTATATTAATATAACTTCTACACATATATATGTATACATATATATATATATATATGTATATATATATATATACACATACATACAGAGAGAGAAAGAGAGAGAGAGAGGTAACATGTAAAATATGTAAAGAACTCAAAAAATAAGAAATGACAAGAAATCAAACAACTCAATCAACAAATGAAATAATTGAAAATAACATAGGAAAATGTTCAACATTCTTGGTCATCATGGAAATAAAACCACATTAAAATATCATGTCACTTTAATCATTAAGAAAACAAACAAAAATTGCTGATTTGGATGTGGAACAAAGGGAATGTTATTGGTAGGAATGTAAAATGGACTAGCCATTTTGGAAGTCAGTATGGAAGTTTCTTAAAAGAACTAAAAATAAAATTAATATCTGCCCATGCTATACCACTTCTGGGTATATGTCCAGAGGACTCCATAGCAACACACCATGATGATACTTTCGGTTCCACGTTTATTGAAGGATTCATGATATTCATAATATCCATGGCATGCAAATCAGCCTAGGTTTTGGTCCACAGATAGATAGAAAATATGTGAGTGTGTGTATATGTATATGTATATGTATATGTATATGTATATGTATATGTATATGTATATGTATATGTATATACTGTATATATAGAGATTCCAGGTCCTACAGATGATAGAAAATGAAATATTTGCCTTTCTGTATCTGACTGATTTTACTTAATATGATAATCTCTAGTTGCATCATTTCCCAGAAAATAACACAATGCTATTCTTCCTTATGGCTGAATAAAACCTGTTACATTGAGGGTGGGAGGGAGAGGGAGAGGAAGGGAGTGAGGGAGAAAGAGCAGGGGGAGAAAGGGAGGGAGAGAGAAGTGTTTCTTAGCCAGTAGGAATACTGAAAAAATTAGTCCACAAAGTGTAATTTGTAAATAATTGTAAGCTAGGAAGAGAGACAAATATCTCTAAGCTGTTTATACTAAACCTGACATGATAACAATAAAGGTAATAGAAAATATAACAATGGTATATGAGAATAATAATGAATTATTTCACAACAAGAGCATGAACCCAACTTACTATTTGATCCCTTAATATAAAAGTGTAAGATCACTTTTTAAAAGTCATATTTAGAGTCTAGCACCAGCAAAATAGCTTATTTTAATTCAATTCCATCTCTGCTGCGCAGTTGGGAGACACTCATCTCTCTTCCTCCCACCAGCAGAATCACATGAAACTAACTGGCCCTACCTGCCTCCAGGAGGAAGACAATGAAATAGGCATTTATAACATTTCCTGTGTTGTGCTTTTGATCTCTGCACAGTATTACTGTGACATTTTACAGGATTATCTTCGGAACCTAACTCATTGGAATGGTCATTGGTAGATAATTACCAATTATGATTTTGTGAAAAATACTCCCAATGACCAACATACACTTTCCATGGAGCATCCCTGAACAAATCCCTCTGTCCTAAGAATTACCAAAGAGCAAAATCTATGTCTTAGTTTTACCTTCCAAGTCATCTTCCTGCTTTGGCTAACTGTATATCCTTAGCAACAACTCACAGAAGATGCTCCTAAATGGCACTGGGACCGGCGAGAACTAATGGAACCACGGTTCCCTTTCTTGTTACAGTGTTATGCTTCATAATATCTGAATTAGTTTCTTGTGTGAAACTGTAGTTGACCTTTTAAATGTGGTAGTGAGAGATCTGGCCCAGTGACAAAATGAGTGAAATCGGGAAACTGGGAAAAATAACAACCTAGGGAATAACAGTTGAAAGAAGAGCAGTAATACTAAATAATAAAGAAGAATGTAAATAGATAAGGGACTGGACCTTTTAAAGGTTGGAAGAAGGATGGCAAAGATAAAAAGTGATAAGACATGTCAGGAAGAACAAAGTCAATGTGTGTACATTATTCAGTTTAAGGAATTAGAGTCATGGGGTCAAGTGTGGGTAACATTAAATATGAGTAATGAGGAATAAAAGAAGTAAAAAGCAAGCTAGCCCCATAAATCAATTCCAGAGCAACTTGGCTGGGGGAGGAGAGAGGAGAACAGAGGATAACCCATTGCAGCCTGTTGAAATGTCAAGATGTATTACCAATGACTAAATATCGGTATGTTCTTGCAAAATCCCAATGCTTGGAGTCAAAAAAAAAATTCATCCCAGCAACGAGTGGGATCAACTAATTTTCACTTAGAAATACACTTAAAGAAAACAAAAGAGATGCTAGTATCCGTAGTAAAAGGTGCAACATAATAGCAGGTCAGTGGAGAAAGAGCATGTGTGTCCTTGTTGCAGCCCAGGGTGAACCTCACAGGAGACCACACTTAGCTGCACAGATGATGCCAGAGCAGACACAGCTACAGAGCACAGGCAATAGGGAGAAGTTAGAATGAAGATGTGGGCCAAAGTCAAGGGCCAGGACCACTGCTTTTTCTGCTTCCACTGGAAGCTGTACAGGCAAGAGGGATCAATTGAACAAGATGAAATGAGTTTATCTTGAGTAATCTTTCTAAGCCACTCTTGATCATGTTTCTACCTCTGAGAGCCTGCAGAGCAGAGCTCCCCAGCAGATGGTAACTAAACATGGAGCATGAGAGGAGGAACTCCAGCAGCCATTGCTTACATTGTCACTAAGGTGTCGGGATGGACTTGTTACTGCTGCACTATGCTAATTCATACTATTCTAATTGGCATGTTGCCACTAAGATGGTGTTTTATGGTTCCCATATGTCTAGACTTAAAGAGTTTCATTTGCAGACAAATATTCATAGGATTTCCACGGCATATGATTCTTTATCCATATTACAGATAACTTCTAGGTCTGATCATAAAGTTGTCCCAATCTTTATCATAGGAGAGAACAGTCTAGGTTGTTCATAACTTCTTCAGCCATTGAGTGGATATACTTTTCTTTCAAAAATCATTTGTGTTGTATGAATTTAAAAGCTAATAAATTTAGTCCTACATTGTGGCCACACATTCAGAAGTACACACAGGTTTCACCCACATTTCCAGTAATTGGTCTTCATATGGACAACTCCGGAGTTCAGGGTGGCAAACCTAATGATCTATTTACTTTAACACAGACTCCCTTAAGAGCATTGTACGAAGAGGGATCTTGCTATAAACCAAAGTATGACAACTGGTAAGGGAGGAGGAGATTTAAAGGGTAGCTAGAACCTCCTTGGCTTCCAGTCTCATTGCAGCAGCTATATGAACATCTGGAGCAGTGGTTCTCATAGTGCTTTGTGCTGACCTTCCACTAGGTGGAAGAACAGAGCATTTTGTTCCCTTGTTTGGCTATGACATTTCTGGCATGCGGTTTAGATTCTGTAGACAGAGCTTTTATACAATTTTCTTACTAATAGATTTGAATGGCACAATTATTTTTACATCTTGAGAAGTACACAATTGCTACATTTTAAAGCAAGGTGTGTGCTTGCTGTAAGCAGGGGTGCAGGGAGGGTTTAGTGGAAAGAGGCTTAAGTGTACAGTCTGGTGGTTCAAGGTAAAAATTCCAACATAATGTCACAATGCCACTTCTGTCATGCAGTCTTAGGTTTGTTGTTGTTGTTTCTCAGTCTGGAAAAGGGCACATCCAGGATGCCTTTTTGTTCCAAATATCCCTGGTTCTTAGAAGCTACTCAGTCAATATTTTCTCTCTCCATTCTATAAAAATTGTGGAATTTTCTCATTTAAAAAAAAATCACTATTTCCTTTTACAATGAATCCTCATTATCTAATCTATTAGTCTACTCCAGGATAATAAATGAATACCTGTCAGAAATTAGTAGGTCTGAAAAAAAGTTTTCCATCAAAAGCCATGCCAAATTAGTGTGGCTGAAAACTTTGTATAGTAACAAATACACAAATGGCTCATTTTGTCACCATCCACTTTCCACTACAATTCTACTGTTTTGGCCCCTTGGGGTGGTTAAATTTGGAATTAGGAGTCTTCCAAAGACCTGTCAATTTTTTTCCAACATTACCATTCAGACAATTTGAAGCCTGTTAAGGTCGGTCCACAACTAAACCAAGTGTCTTCGTTGGGCTTCTATTGCTATGATTAAAATCATAAAAGGACCCTGGGGAGAGGGGGTTTATTTAGCTTATAAATACTGATATCAGTCCATCAAGGGAAGCCAGGGCAGGAACTCAAGCAAAGTATAAACCTGGAAGAAGAAACTGAAGCAGAGACCATGGAAGAGTGCTGTTTACTGGCTTGCTGTCCATGGCTTGCTCAGCCTGCTTTCTTATACAACATAGGACCACCTGCTCAGGATTGTACAGCCCACCATGGACTGGACTCCCCCACACACATCGTTAATCAAGGAAATGCTCCACAGACTTGCCTACAGGACACTTTGATGAAGGCATTTTTGTTTTCTCAGTTGAGGTTCTCTCTTCCCGAATGACTCTAATCTGTTTTAAGTTGACCAAAAAAACCAACTAACCAACCAACCAAACAAACAAAAAACCTACCCAGCATGTCAAGTGACCCAGAAAGCCACTGAGGTCCCTTTAGTCACCCCAAAATCAGTCTTTCCGCCAAGAGATCAGAGTCAGTGTTCCAGAAGGGGCTGTGGAACATACGGCTGGTTGAGCATAGACCTAGTTCCTTACCTGAACCCCTGCTTAGATCATTTAGTTCATATCTAATTCTCTCTTCCCATCTTGTATTAAGTTGAATAGTTTAAAAGGGAAAACAAAAAAACAGAAAAATCCACTTTGTGGAAAGAGCTATCTGTTTTCAAAATTCATCCAGCTTGCAAATCTATCTGCAGGAGTTGGATTGGGATTGTGCATCTTTATCCTATTTATTTGTGTCATTTACTGTTTTTATTAGTCTTGTCTCATTAAATAACCTAGGTTGGATATTTCATGAAGAAGATGGTCACTTCTGCTTTATGTTTAGTACAATATATATGGTATCGATTTTGCAACATGAGATTAAATCACTGACTAATTCTTGTAGTATTATTCACCAATTCTTTTCATTTCATTTAAAATGCTATCCAGGCATCCATCCATCTATCCCTTTATACATCAAATAAACAAGTACCTATTTATAATTATGAAAAAACATAAAGTATGTAGGACATTCAAGAGGTCGTAGTCTTTCTGGAAGAGATGAATAATTGACACATACAATTATGTATTATAAGGATGACATCCACAGCATAAAAGAGCCAGCTATTATTTATATACACACATCAAAGATAAATTGCTAGAAGAAGTCACAGTAAAGAAGAATATTTATTTATGAAAGCAGTGTCATGATTATGTTCCAGGCAGAAAGGACAATGTAGTCATCACCCTGGAGCATGTAGCTATGGAGACTAGCAAACACATGATCAGCAATATAGAATGAGCTAGTGATCTAGGCAGAGACAGAACTATGAAGAGACTTATTAGATGTGTTTCTTTACACACAAACATTTGTAATGACTTTTGAGAGAGTGGAAAGGAAATAGTTTGTCTTTTGGTCAAATTTTAATCATTTGCATTATTTACCAAATTAGACTTTCCCTAATAAAACAACTTGACTTTTGTGGGCTTTCTAGGCAAATTTTATATATGTATATGTATATGTACATATATATTCTATAAATTTATATATTATATGTTAATTGCATATATTTGTATATTACATGTAGTATATTACATACATGCACAGTTCAAGAAAACTGTGTAATAGCTTACTCTAAGAAAGCATTTTGGGAAGATTCAGCATCAGAATAGGAATCTCTGTGTTGTAATTTCCAATACTCAGTCTTCCACTGGATCAGTAAGCTGGAAGACAGTAATACCCCATTCCATTTTCTCTTAACTTGTACACTATTGCTTACCAATATTAGCTCATACAAGTTCATCAAACTGTTTGTTAAATAAATGAACAAATGAACATCAAAATACATGAGACAAATACTGACAGAGCCAGAAGCAGAAACAGACAAGCCCGCTATTAGAGATAGAAATGGATATCAGAGATGGACAGATCCAGCAGGAAGAATGACCAATTAAGTCAGTTGAATTCCATAGCACTATCAATCAATTGGATGTAACTGACATCCATAGGCTGCTTATCTAACATCACTTATTCTTTCCAGAGTCACTTGGGGCATTCACCAAGGAAGACTTTATTCTGGCCTGTGAAATATATCTTGACAGATTTAAATAGTAGATGTCATAGAATATCTGCCCAGTGATCACATTTGAATTAAATTAGCAATGAATGACAGACTTAAGGAGTGCACTCACCAACCTGAACCATGATGCGAAAATCTTGGAACAGAAATATCTTTATTATAAGGCAGAAATTTAGGTCTGTTCACTGAAAATATCTTTGGATAACACCTTATCTTCAACAGGTACCAGATTTGGGGCCTTGCTAGCTGCCACTGCCGCTGCCTTCCTTTTCTCCTTCTCCTTCTCCTTTCTCCTTCTCCTTCTCCTTCTCCTTTCTTCCTTCTCCTTCTCCTTCTCTCTCTCCTTCTCCTTCTCCTTCTCCTTCTCCTTCTCCCTCTCTCCTTCCTCCCTCCTCCTCCTCCTCCTCCTCCTCCTCCTCTCCTCCTCCTCCTCCTCCTCCTCTTCCTCCTCCTTCTTCTTCCCCCTCTTCCTTATTCCCCTTTACCCTCCTTCTCTTCTTTCTTTCCCTTCTTCCTCCATCTCCTCATCTCCCTTCCCCCTCTCCTCCTGTCTTCTTGTCAAATGTAGAGTAGTTAGTAATTTTCCATCTATTTCATAGGCTATGGCCATTATGAACAATAATGAAGTCCATTGAGAAGTTGGGTTTGATACTTATTTTAATTATGTACTTTCCCAGACCTCCACTGTTGGCCAAGCTTGTCCTACATAAACAACTTCACCCTTTAATAGTCCCTTGTGACCCACTTTTTCTTTACACAAATCGTTGTTCCTTCGATGTTTACTCTTTTGTCCAAATTAATTTGCTTAATTCATTCATGTAATACAGATGCAGCCACTGGACCAAAACTTTAATCCACAAAAGTTGTCTCACCATAATTCCTTTCAGAAATTTTTAAGTCAGTTTAATCAAAATTGTAGAGATTTTTTAAAAATTAAATTTTAGCATTTTTTTCCTAGAAAGCCCCACAGACACAAATAGCACATTTTGTCTCATTTGTAGAATTTTTGATGGAAAAAAAACACATGAAATTAAAAGAAGAATTATTTGTAATGTGGATGGAGAAAGGGAGGGAGGAGTAGAATAAGAAAGCAATAAGGGGGTGATCAATATACATTATATGATTGTGCAGAAACATCATAACTAAGTCCCTTTGCACAATTAATGTGCCAATGAATTATTGTAAAACTACTCTTGAATTAGACTGTACTCTGGCCTGGTACACTGCTAAATCAATAGCTTCTATGATATATAGATAAATGGACAATGGAATACGTCCTACTGTTAGTGGTTCCCATGGTCATATATTCTCACTGTGGCATGAAATAACTGCATTAAAAGCAGTGTAGTTGTGTTTGTCTGAACCTTAACATGATCATTGTTCCTCTTTGCTGTGTCCTGTGTCCTTCCCCATTTATAGCTCCCTTCTTTCTCATGACTTTACCCTTCCTCCATTTTTTAACATTTCTTCTCATTGGTGATTAATGATTACTTATTCAAACTGCACAGTCAATTTGGTACCCAACTATGGATTTATTCATCCAATAAATACCCACCAATCCAGGTGTCTTATTTACTGTTATATTGCTTTTAAGAGACAACATGACCAAGGCAACTTATAAAAGCATTTAATTGGGGGCTTATTTACAGTTTCTAAGGGTGAGTCTATGACGGTTATTGTGGGAAGGATGGCAGCAGGCAGCTGACATGCAGGTAGCTGAGAACTTAAATGTTGTGGTAACAAATACACAGGGGTAGGGAGAGAGGGGAGGGAGGGGAGAGAGAGACTGGGCCTGGCATATTTTTTGATACCCCATAGCCCACTCACCCCTAGTGACACACCTCCTAAAACAAAGGTACACCTCTGAATCCTTCCCAAAACAATTCTACCAACCAAGAACAAAGCATTCAAATAAATGAGCCAGCCACAGCCATTCTTATTCAAACCACTACACCAAGGTAAATGTTCTTTAGACTACCTGTACATTGTATCAATATTGGATCCATTGGCAGGCCATAACCCATCAAACAATCAAATTATGTATAGAATATTTGATATGTTCTCTAGTTCAAACTAGGGTAGCCCTGGGGGACTGACCACTTGGGTAGTAAGAGCTGGAGAAACAGACAGCCATCAATCAGCCACACCTTTTGAGAGACTTGAAGAGAATTTTGTTCACAGATGTGTGTTAAACCAGCTTTCCTTTGAAGCATTTGACCTGCCTTCATCTGTTATTTCTGTTTAAGATTATGCTGCCTGAAGACAGATGTACTTGACTTTCTCCTTAAATATCAAGCACTTTATTACTAAAAATTAAGGAAGATAATGTGGATACTTGAACATATTTTCTATACTACTCTCAACTTTATATTAACCTGTAAAATTGCCAATATACACTGAAACTTAGCATTTCCCAAGTTAGCATAAGCTTTGCTCAGTCTCATGCTACTTACTGGTGTCAATCAAAAGTTGTAGTTTGAGTGAGTGCTTGAAAATATCACATCAATTATTCCTCACAGTAAGAACAGTAAGAATTATTTTATTCTGCAAACAGAGAAACAGAACTTTGGTTACTTTACAAAACTTGCCCTGAATCACTCAATTAGTAGCAGAGCTGGATTCTATGTACATCTATCTAGAACAGACTGTGGTTAAGTTTTTCTACCTCCAAGTTTAATGGTTTAAAATCTTGATCTGGATATGACTTCAGGAATGTCATAACAAAGAGCTCAGGGGATCCTCTTTCCAGCAAAATAATTGAACTTGTAATTATCTTTTAAGTATTTTGAAGACTGTGAAAATGTTTTTATGGGCATATAGCAAATGAGAAACTGTCATTCAAGAAAACCTATTAACTCTCAGTAAGAAGAAGGTGAGCATGTGGCATTTGAGTCATGTTTTTTTTTTCCTCCTACACAGATTTATTTTTTCATTAAATTTGATTTTATTATCAATAGGGGAAAAAGATCATTTCTAATGAAGTTTTTTCATCTTTTCACATAGCATTTTCACTGGTTCTCTGGGAATTTCACATCCCTTTTTTGTGCTTTCACATCTGCCACCTCTGTGATCCTGCCCCCAAAGATGTAAGAAATAATAAAGAAAAATAATAAACAAACAAACAAAACCCAAGTCCACTTTGTGCTATCTATATACTCACTGGAACATAGTGAGTGGCCTACTCTAACTAGAATTGAGTCCTTCCCCTCCTGCACCCCTCCCCCACCATGCCAGAAGCCATCAGTTGTGGAGAGCTATGTGTAAACATCCCCATCACACTTTTTAAGAGTTCTCAACAATGGTTTCCTTTCTAGGCTATTACTTTTGGGCATGGGGCCTGGGGGTTAGGGATTGTCACTGAAGCCTTCTAAGTCTCTTCCTCTCAATGGTGTCTGTAGTCATCATTATCACAGCAGAAGTAGCCTCTGTGCTCTTCACAGTCAGCAGGCGCATGGATCAAGGGCCTCCACATGGTTTCTGGCAACAGCATCAGCCACAGCCACAGACTGGGTGACAGTGAAGGCCACCCATATCAACATGGCTTTCATGGGCAGCACAGCCCAAAGACATCAAGTGGGTTTAGGTTGCAGGTCATACTGGGGACATCTGCAGGTCCTCAGTGGGTATGCATGTCATAGACATCATCCCAGTTCCTAGTATGGCCTTCGATGATAGCATGAATCATGGACATCATGGACACAGACCCTGGATTCAGTAGGACCACAGACCCAGACATGGACCTGCCCTCAGGGGCAAAAAGGACCCAGACATCTCCATGGTCTCAGGTGGCAGTGCAGGTAGCCCATGCCAATATGGCCCCCAGTGGCAGCATGGCCTATGGATGTTGATTTGGCTTCAGTACAGACCACAAATAGCTACATGGCTCTCAGTGGTAACTCATGCCAAAGACATTATCCCCATCCCCAGTATATCCCCAGCCAGTCAGGGGGCAGGTGGTCCTGAGCTGGGCTAGCTCTCTAGGCTGCTGACTCTTCCACTACAAGCACCTGCCTTGGGTTCCTATACAGATCTTTGTTACTAAAACTGGACACCAGATACTCTAGACAGATGTTTCACAGACTATAAAGCTTCCCTCCTTAACCTCACATTATGGTTCACATTATGGCTGCAGCTGGCTTTCAATTTGAGAAGAGGACTCTGCTTATGTTTTTTGCGAGCATGTTCTAAAATTTCCATTGCAGTGATACCTAGGAATATGAAATTTCCTTTCCCCTACCCAGCGCACTCTTACATAGCAGAGCACAATGTACACTGAACGCAAAGTATTGTGGAATGAGTTACTCCAGGCTCTGCCAGAAATAGGTAAGAAGCACTTTGCCAAGGGAGGACAAGCAAGGGGTTACCCATCTACCCAGTGTCCCTCTGTACAATGAGGCCATTATATTGAGAAAAGTTGATCTCATTAGTAACCTTGTTTCAATGCAGTGATATAGAAGTTTTGCAGGGGAGAAAACAAAGGTAAAGTGACAAATACATTTGCATTCTGTCCAAAGGAGTAGAATCTAGTTGAAACAGCAGGGAAAGATTTATATTTTAGGGAACTATCAAAAACAATAGAGACTTGGTGCCAAGTGTTGAAAGGAGGATAGTAGTTCTATGATAAAAACCAAACCACAGAGCAGCTGGAATTTTAATGGAGAGGACCAGAGAAAGACACCATAGAGACTCTATGAAGCTTCAGAAGGCTGGTCCATGTGCTAGATGGCATTCAAAAAGTGCTAATTGGAACAAGGTTTTGCATACATTTGAAAACATTCCCCAAGCTTCACACAGACTCATCTCTATAGCAGAGGAAGTCTGAGAGTTTTCAAAAGGAGAAAAAACATAACTGGCCAAATGATGTTTACTCTGACACAGAGAACTACTCAAAAGCCAAGATTCAAAATATAATCATAGTCATCCTAGGAAATACAGACGGTGGTATAGATTCCCATGGTTGATGTTGGAGGGCCCTGTTGTTAAGGTCCACTATGTTCAGAATACTCTGATTCTCAGCAGTGCTTCCTCTTCTTCACTGAGCCTCAATTGGAGAGTGTCTCTAAACATAGATGTCTTACCTTATTTGGACATAACTTGACCATGCTGGGACCTAAGCTTTTCATGGCCAGTATGCCTCAAGATCTGGATCAAAAGCATGTATCTTTAGCCTCAAGATCAGGATCAGAGGTGTGTCCTCTATTTCTGGATTATAGTTCATTTCAGATTAAAGTCCAAATGCAAACAATAACCAGGTAATAATAACAGCTAACATGATATAACTGCAAACACATAAACAATAAGCTTAGCTGAGTGGGATCTTGCCCCTAGTCATCACTTCCTTAATTCCATTTAATATCCTTGAACACAAGATTTAACTTAGTTGTACTTCCTGGTTCCCCTTTAATGCTTGAACCATACAATTTATATTTTTCCTTTCTAAGCTTGCTGTGGTTGATCAAAACATTCCTCATAGGAATGAACCACAGGACAGAGTCTCTAACCTTGGTTGATTTGGAACTTTGTCAGTGTAATTAATCTGAATCTCTTCACCTTAGGCCCAGGCAAACTCTTCAGACAAGGACAAAAGCAGCCACATTCTTTACCAGAATATTGTAAGAATGATCTCTATGTAACATGCTAAAACTTTTCTCCTCTGAAACCTCTTGAGCTAAGCCTCTAGAGTACAAATCACATCATTACCAATGTCTTCCATATTCATTCTAGGATGGATCATTAATCCCCACTTAAAGTATTCCACTACTTTTCAAATCTCAAGTCCAAAGTCCACATTTTTCCAAACAAAGGCATGGTCAGGACAATCACAGTATTATCCCACTCCTAGTACCAACTTCTCTCTTAGTTTGGACTAAGGTGGTCATAAAGGCAAACATTTACTGAGGATGACTTTCAGTTTCAGAGGTTAAGTCAATTATCATCATAGTGGGAAGCATGGCAGAGTTCAGGCAGACATGGTACTAGGAAGAGCTAGAGTTCTACATCTTGATCTGAAGGCAAGCAGAAGAAGACTTTCTTCCACCATTGATAAAGCTTAAGCATAGGACTTCAAAGCCCACCCCACAGTGATCAATTTTCCTCCAACAAGGCCACACCTACCCAACAAGGCTACACCTCCTATATAGTGCCACCTCCCATGGGCCAAGCATATTCCAACCACCACAATGACTCTACACAAATCTTTTTGCAAGCATTCATCTTTCCTTCCTTTCATGTGATAATTAGGAGCTGTGTTATGACCAATCAGCCCTTCCCACCTACAGAAACAAGAACCCTTATACACCTTACCCCACAAACAATAAAATGGTCTCTCTGAAGCTGACTTCTGGAAGTGCTTTCCACCATACTCAAGGCTGTCTGAACCCTGCTTAATGCTTCTTCTCCCTTCATCTTGAGGGCCGATGGCTGATGTCCCACAAGGAAGGGAGACCCACAGTTCTACACTCTCATGGGTTATAAGGTTAACTAGGAAATAAACATGGAAAAACTCCATGAGCCATAAGAGCAACCTCCAAAACCATATATATAGTTATAGTAGTAAGGATTTTAAAATACGATTAGTCAAGGGGTCTAAGCATAATTTTTAACCAATAAATAGCTGCCAACCTGGGGTAACTTCTAAGTAGTAAGATAAGAAATGAAAACAAAGGAATAGCATTGTGGATAGAAAGAGAAGTCTACACATAATTAGTTTTGCTAAGTTACTAAACGGATAGCTAAAGTGATCAAAGAAGCTAAGAGGGAGAGGAGATGGTGACATCTATTTTTGGTTATCAACTTGACTACATCTGGAACTAAAACTCAAAGATGGGGGTCACAGCTGTGAAGGATTTTATTTTATTTTTGCTTAATTTGTAGTAGGGATATTCACTTCTAATCTGGATCTTTGAGTTAGGAAGGCATACACCTTTAATCTAGAACTTTGGACCTGAAAAAAAAAAAAGACATACCTTTAATCCAGATCATGCCATGCAATAACACACATTAACCTGGGTCACATCTTATGCTGGAAGCCTATATTAGGACATGGAAAAATGAAATTTTGTTCTTCACCTGCTTGCCCTCACCTTGCTAACACATCCATTCCTTCACTGGCATTAAAGCCTACTTTTTCAGGATTCCTTAAAGGCCAGATGAGACATCTGGACTTGTGGACTAAGCAACTACTAGATTCTTAGCCTTTCCATTCATAGCTGCCATTGTTGGATTAACTAGACCCTAGCTTGTGAGTCATTCCAATAAATCTCATATATATGAGGTTTATGTCTGTAATATCAAGGTCTGAGGATATTTTATAAAGTAGAAAGAAAAATGCAGAATTTACAAAAGGAAGACCGTGGAAATCCTATAGTCAAAAAGCAAAACCTTCAGTGGACTTGAGCTGGAGGAAGAGTCACCAAAATTTAAGATAAGCTGCTAGAGCCGAGACAAGCTGAACCAAGAGCAAAGCAATGAAGAGAAATGAACAGGACCTCAGGAAAAATGTCAACGGCACAAGACAAGTATAGGTCCTGGGAGAATCATAAAGACAGAAAAGAAAAAGATACAGGAGAAGTATTTAAAGAAAAAAATGGCTGAACATTTCTTGAATTTGAACATCAAGAATGTAATGCCTTCAGGGAAGAAATTGATTTATCAATAATATAAGAGCAAAATTCCATAACAAAAATTCTTGAAACAGAGGAAAAAGGACACTTGAAAATACCAGGCGCAAAACAACATACTCTATTTAGAGAAGAACATGGAAGTGCAGCTGAGTTGAACCCCAACCTTAGCACAATATGTATTGTTTCAAAAATCAGAAAAGGATGGGAAATTACCAAGTACAACTTACAAAGTACAGTTTCTTAATAATATATGGTTATATCTTAGCAATATAAAAACTATAGCAATATTAAAACTCTAAAGTGATACAAATAAGACTATTCATACAAATATGCAAGTTGAAAGCAACAGTAAATTACAGGACCTGGAACAGGGCTGGAGAGAGGAAAAGTTCAGTATGTAAAGCCTACGGATCAGGTCATAACATTCACATTGAGTGGCTCAGAGCTGACTGTAACTTCAGCTCCAGGGAATCTGATGCCATCTTCTGGCCTCTGAGAGCACTTATACTCACCTTTACACATACACACACACACCACACACACACACACACACACATGCACACACACACACACAGAGGGGGGAGGGTGAGAGGGAGAGAGATTGGGAGAGAGAGAGAGGGAGAGGTGGGGATACAGAGAGATATATAATTAACACTACAATAAATCTTTTTTGTGTATTAAAATGAACCTATAATAGGCAATTTCATAGAGAAAAAAGTAGAAGGCTGGTTATCAGAGACTTGTAAAAGTAAATACAAAGTTATTTAATGGGTACAGAAATTCTGTATAGAATACTGAAAATTTCCTGAAACAGTTACACAACATTGCAAATACATTTTATGCCACGGAATTGAATAACCAAAGAGTATCATGATGAGACCCACTCTACATCTGACTTTGTGACAAAAATAATTGCAATCAGGAAGGAATGGAATGATGTCATCTGAGTGCCAAAAGATAAGCAATACCATAAGAATCTTACACCACGCATATTATCTTTACAAGAAGAATGTGATGTAAAAATGTTTCAAGATTTCCTTTAAAAGCCTGAGAGATTTCATTGTCAATGGAATTTTGGGGTAAGACATGTCTTCTTCAGACTGCAGCCCAGGGATACCAGGCCTTACTTCACATTCAGATGAGAAATCAGTGGGCAGTAAAAACAACTATGTATACAGATGTGAAAACCAGACGAATAACATACACACTCTCCTTTTAACTATCTTTCAATATAACTTGCATTAAACTATGTGACTTTTGAATACAAAATAATATGGCTGAACCAATAGCCTAAAAAGAGATGTAATATGTTTGACAATGTGCAGATTTGACAAAGGACACAGGTAAGAACAAGACCACATTGAGAGAAATGGTAACTCAAATACCCAGAAAGAAATGAGAGTGAAAAGGCAAATAAATTAGCTAATAGAGCAACTTTGAAGATATAGCTTTTGACCTTTTGTTCTCTTGGTTTTTGAACAGAATGCAATAATATATAAAGTAAGAATTATGTCAAGTGTACTGTTGAATATTTAATACATGTGAAATACCAGGTATAATAGTGGGTGAAAAGTTTGTGTATTTCTGAAATTAAGGTAGTATAAATCTAAAAGAGATATAAGAAGCAATTTGAAAATAATTAAAGCCAGGCAGTGGTGGCGCACACCTTTAATCCTAGCACTTGGGAGGCAGAGACAGGTGGATTTCTGAGTTTGAGGCCAGCCTGGTCTACAGAGTGAGTTTCAGGACAGCCAGAGCTACACAGAGAAAGCCTGTCTTGAAAAACCACCCCCCAAAAATTGTTAAAAATAATTAAAATATTATACTAGAAAACATACAATAACATAAATGAAAGCAATAAAAAAGAACAGAAGTTCAAAAAATTGTTTGAATCATACAGAAAATTTGAATCCAATCCTATAAAAGCAGCAAATATACTACATAATTAGTAAAAAGATGAACAGACTGAACTAAAGAAAAAGATTGAGCTATCAAACTATATGTTCAAATATACGTTAGATTCAAAGATAGAAACAAGTTAATCTCAAAAGTGTGAGAAAACACGTAATCAGAAATGCAAAAGAGTTGGAGTGGCTAGGTGATATGAGAATAGTCTGTAACTAAAAATCATGTTTTTATAATAGGAATATTTTACAATTATAAAAAATCAACTCCTTGGGAAAATTAAACACTATATACATGTATGCATATATGTATTTATGCCAAAAGGCCCAGAAACACATAGAAAACAACTCAAACTGGTGAAGAAGGAAGCAGATTCTAATACCTACTCTTAACAACAGCTAGAACAACTAGACAGAATGTCAACAGGAAGGCAGAAAATGAACAATATCACCAAGACCTAAATTACCTTGATAGATAAGAAAAAGTATTTGACAAAATCCAACACTTTGAAATAAAAACAACACTATTCAGTGATGAAGCACTTCAATCAAATGGATAGAAGTTAAATAATAAAATATTAGAATTATTGTTATAAAAATAAAATAATAGAATACCACTTACATCAGGGTTAGAGGTAGAAGATTAAACTACTTCTCACACATTGAAGCTCAAGGCAGGAATGTCTATTTTCACTGTTCCAGTTCATCTTTGTACCAGAGGTGTTAGCCCAAAAAAAAGAAGTTATGAAGAAGAATTAAAATTCTTTTAGGTTGGAAAAGAAGTAAAATATATTTTATAAAGAATATTGTCTTAAAGGACCCACTAAGGAATCTGATAGTGGGTTAGGACTCCTTTAAATGCAATATCAATATAAAACAATTGACTTGACTTCTACATACTATAGTGAACAATACAAAAGTCAACTTTAGAAAATAATTCCAGTTATAATCATATAGAAATCAGTAGTTAACAAAAATGTCAGACTTATACAGTGAAAAATATTTTTTTTAATGTTGAAGAAAATATAAGGCCTAAGTAAATAGATAAGATACCCAAGTTCACAGTCAGAAGATTTACTGTTCAAGAGGTAGAATTCTTCAAATTTATTTATAGATTCCAACTACTAGTATCTAAATCTTGTGTGGATTTTTATATCAATTGATGAGCTGATTGTAAAAGTCCCAGAGAAATGCAGAGCTTAGAACAATCAAGATGGTCTTGATAAGCGGCAGATTGGAGTTCTGCATTTCTATAGACATTACAATGCTGCAGCATCAAGAAAGGGTGAAAGAAGTGTCAGAGTAGATAGAATAATGGAAGTTAATTTGGATTAAAAAAACAAATTTCTTTTGTCATTATTTTTTTTTCAAGTTCAACAATTAGGGGAATGTTTCAAACATGTTAGACAATGATATCTAATGCAAAACAGCAAATATGTTGCAGGGAGACTTGTTAGACAATGCAGTCAACATTGAGATGGAAGAGAGGGATCAGATTCCTCATCCAGCTAAGGGATAGGCATTGTAACTTTGTGCAGAAGATCACTTTTCTTTAAGGTTGGTCCCTGTAGATCTATATGCTCTCATGGGTGGCCCTACAGTTGTGAGTATATCAGCAGAACAAATTGAATCAATGGAGGATGGGAGAGAACTTGAAGTTTGGAAGGACTTGATAGAATGCACTATATCTGGCAGGAGTGGGAAATGAATATGACCAAAATATATTGTGTGCATGTGTGAAATTCTCAAGTAATTATTAAAAATGTCATATCTTTAAAGAAGAAAATTGGGTTTCTTTCTCATACTAAACATAATAAAATTAAAACAAAATGAATGATGGATGTAACAACTAAAACTACTCAAGTCTTAGAGGTTGACATAGAAGGAAATCATCAGATTTGGGATGGCATTGGGTTTAAATATGGTACAACATGAAGAAACAACAAAGAACAAAATATTATATACTGTATCTAATTAAAATTAAAAGTTTAAGTTTTTAATATTATAGAGAAAGCAATAAGTTTTAGTAAAGAAGAAAGCATTTTCATGTATTTTTAGAAGGATATGTAAAGAATTTTTACGACTCAACAAAAAACAATCTATACAAAAATGGACAGAGTGTCTGAATATGTGTTTTTCAGAGAATGGCGCAGTGACTCCTATCTAAGCACTGAGGAAATTTTTATAAACTCAGGAAGCTGAATCTCTCCTCTAATCCAGCACCTTCTATGCCCTATCGGTATCTTCACAGGATCCTACTCCCAGGACAAGGCAGAAGGGCAGTGCTCATACCACTTGCACCCTTGGGATGCTGTTCCACTGGCCACATGAGAAATCGTGGAGCCTGCTTGGGTTATTTCCTCTGCTGCTTTGAGATCTTATGTGAAGTAGTCAAATCTAGTGAAGGAGTATATCTTCTGTCAGTCTAAGGAATAATTTCCATGAATGTCATCTGTATCAAATGTAACCTTTATTTGTACTCCTTATACCATAGTATGTCTTACCAAAGGTCAACTGTGTGCATTGTGAGAGGTCAGGACCACAGAAGGTGAAACTACTTGTAACAAAGTAGATTAAAGTAAAGGCTGTCCCTTGTCATCAAATGCAAAGCTTTGGAAACATCCCTGAGTGTTTTCCATTAGCTGTGTTCCCATGACTCCAGACAGTGAATGTGTCAGATACCTGTCATCTATACTTACACTCAGTTCTTTAAAAAGACAGGTTATAGAGATATGGCTGAGTTCAAGAGAACTGGTTGTTCTTCCAGAGAACCATGGTTTGATTCCCAGTACCCATTTGGCAGCTCATAACAGTCTGTGACTCCTCCTGTTATGGGCACAAACTTTCAAGGAGGCAACTCCTGATCTCCCCCAACACACACACACACACACACACACACACACACACACACACACACACACACACACGCAAACACTAAATGATAATGAAAATACTTCAGAAAAAGTTTCTGGGACCACAGGGACCTTGACAGGTTCAGGTGAATCTTGAGATTGCTTGAGGCCACAGATGACAGGCAAGTCGCTCCTAAGCAAATATAGTGGAGCCACAGTCTTCAACAAATACCCACAGTGCTTTACTTAAGCCTTACCTTTAAGAATGGTGCCTGTGGATTCCTGCACTGCTGTGCTGTAGAGGTCCTGCTTTCATGAACCACCAGCAACGTTTTTATCCTACTGTGGTAGGATAATTGAGAAACACCTTTCTCTAATTTTCAGAGAACTAATGAGCTGTGACAAGAGATTAGACAGGGAAGAATGGCTTTCCTGAGAGGCCACTTATCTTTCCCGGGCCTGGTTTTCTAAACATCTCCTAAAACTGCTGTGCCAAACCCTTTTGGTGTAAGACTTGTCGACCCTATGAAAAAGAACACCATTGCACTGCTAAAAGTTTTCCCAATAAAGTTTGAACTCAGAGTTCAAAGATTTCCCATTTTAAATAGCTGGCAGCTGTTTTCCCAGTCAGAGCACTCCTGATCTGAGCAAGTTGGCTCTTAGTCTTGTTCCAAACATGCAATGTCAGCATCTAGGTAGGAATGGGATGTGTGGGCAAAGATGGCAAGACAAACCTGAAGATATGGAACTGGTCTAAGCATCAGCGCTCTGTCTCTACAGGGAAAGTGCAGTTTAAAGTGGCAGCAAAGACAGCTTGGCAGCAGCATGGATTAACATACTCGTTTATGTGTCTGACCCCCATATTGTAACTTCTATCACCTCTTTAATATTACATGTCAAAAATATATCTCATCCAAGATTAGCTAACTTTTAAGTACCCTATTGTCCTTAAGTGAAAATATCCACTTAAAGGACTTCCTGGGTGTGCAGTCTGTGTGCATACCATAAATTCACCTACTGGTTGATACCCTGGACCACAAGGAAAGAGCAGAAGCAGCTGCTATCTTTTCTGCTGTTATCAGTTTCTGTAGAGCATGCTGTTGGCCTAGATAATCGGCAGTGGACATCCTTCTACTTAGCACTGGTAATTTTGAAGACTTCTCCACTTGATATTAGAATAAAGTGTTAGAACAGCAAGTGTTCCCCAGAGTCATAAGCCATAAGATAGATAGATGAAGGATATGTAGGTAGCTGATAGATAGATAAGATATATATGTAGACATAGACATAGATAGACAGATCGTTATAATAGGTAGGTGGTCAAATGAATGGAAAGATGTGTGTGAATATGCATAATACATAACATATACTATAATATACTATACATATACATATACTAATACTGACACACACAACACAACACAATAGGAAGGTATTTTGATGAATAGATAGATAAAGGAAGGGGCAATTGGGGAGATGGGTCACATGAAGGGGCAGAAAAAGAATATTCTAGGAGAGAAAACTCAAATGGGTGTCTGGGTGTTCTGGGCCTCAGAGTTCTCACTGAGGTTGGTTATTTCCCATCTACTCATGTACAGAATGCTTTCTTATATGGTAATGCCTTCATTGTCATATCTAGATGTAATGTGTTTCTAATCCTCTAGGTATCCCTGAACCAGTCAAGTTAACCATTACAAATGCAGAATGACTGAAGGTCTGTGCTGTAGTCTGAGCCACGTGGAGCAGCTGAGGTATTATTAGTATTTGGGATACTAAAACTGTTGAATGACTCTAAGCAGAGAACCAATAGGAATAAGTTCACAAAGGTATTTAGACATATATTAACTTATTATAAATTTGCTGGTGTAAAGTGTATATAACATGTTACTTACAAACAATTGTAAATATGAAATGGTCCTTACTGTAAATTTCAGAACCAATTGATTCTCCATAGAATTATTTTATTGATTTGTGCTCAACATTTGTAATGGGGACTAATCTGTGGCTACAGTTTAAAGACGGTTTGACAGATGAAGCTATATTGTCTACTAACTCTACTCAGTAAAATTACTTCCACCAAATACAACAGGTGACTTACTGATAAATTATATCCCACCCATACATGATTAATATTCATGACACTGAAACCTATTCCAGCTTCAGCACCAGGCATCACGCACCTTTAAGTATAACTTACGTTGTTAAGATTTGCCCCGCAATGTTCTGATGCTTAGACAGAAGAGCAACGACACAAATAGAAAGCCTCAATGTGTAGTGCTTACTGAGTTCTGTAGACATGTTCTCACGTGGCTGAGGTTAAGCTCCTCACACTGTCAGTAGACAGAGAGTAGGGAAGAAGTGCTCAGAAGCAGCTGCTTACATAACTGCCACTATCCATCACAACAGAAGCTCAGCACTGGGGAAGAGGAATGTTATTTGGAAATTGTAGTTACTTACAGTACTTAGAGTTAAGTAGTTACCATATTTTAATTTTAGCATAAGTTATCATTTAAGAATCTAACTTCTAATAATGGCTATGTATACAACAAACTCATACCAGGTGAGTGGCTTTGAGCACACCAGTGTTCTAGCTTGGGTGATGGCTGAGAACTGAATATGAAAAGAAGTGCAATTTGGATTAAAGGCATTAGAGAAAGTGTAGTTATTCCTTTTTAACACCTGTGGTACTGTTGCATTTAGCTCATAATCAGCATTACCACCAGTATAGGCTATTGGCACTAACTATACACTTATCTAATGTCTTGTGTCTAAGAATGCCAAGCAGGCAGCACTCACAGCTGTGGTACCTACATGGGAACAAAAGCCCAGATTCCTTTCCGCTCCATCTTACAACTTCATACTGTAATGTGGCAATGTAAGCTCCAGGTATCATGCATACAGTCCACAAATCACAAAGGAGAAACTAGATGAAGAAAAACTAGTTAACTTTGTCTAAGACACTTTAGGAAGGTAGCAAAATGGACCAGTTAAATACTGGTCCAACCACAGTCACACAGTACTTATAGATTAATGGAAGATGGTACAGAGTTTGTTAGCTGGATGTTGATCCCTAGCTGTGTATCAGGGGTCACATGGCTAAGGATAAACAGATGAATTAATATGAGAAAGCCATTTTCAGTCTGAATTCAAACTTTGAGACTCATCTCCTTAAAAAAAAAAAAAAAACAAGTCTAGGCTCATCATTGCAATGGAAACATAAAATATGGTCTACTTTGGAATAGCTTAATCCAGGGTAAGAATATTTTGGTAACTCAAGTGAATTCTGCTTCGGCACAAACTGATCTGCCATCATCTTACCTGGCATGGGCTGTGCCCCAAATAGGCTGGAGACATTTTCTCCCCATTATCACCTTGTTAAGCTGCATGTCTCAGCCCCCTGCCTCTGAGGCATGTTCTGGGATCTTAACGAGGTGATAATGAGGAGAAAAATGATGTGGCAGTACTTGGTCTGGTCCATTCACTGTAGTTCAGAAGAAACCAAGCTTTAATTAAAAAGAATTCACTTTGATATAAAACTTATGGAATGTATTGTTGTGTATGCACATACTTTGTGACAAGGAGAAACAAGGGAGATGTATATTTCTACTACTGTGGCTCTCAGGGTTGTCTTCCTCTTATGAAGCAAACATGGATATTCTTTTAAGAGTGACAGGAAATGTCTCAGATCTGAATTGGTAAAAGCGAGGAGACAGTGGCAGGAAATGGAAAATAAAAGAAGAAGCCAGGTATTGCACACTTAGCAGGAAGGAACATCTTGGTGATTTCACCATTTCCATTTGGTCCTTGTGAGTATATACTTCAATGAAAAGTGTTTTATGATATCTGTATGCTTCAACCATTAGTATCATTTGAACTTATTGTACAAATCACTCAAGTCATTCAAAGTGTGTAAGGTCATAACATGGTATTTGAGTAGAAGATATATGTCAGAGTGGATTTATTGAGGGAGCTTGCTAGAGGATGTCTTTTTGTTTGTTTTAAAGTTTGGATTATTTGCCCAATACGAAGGATAAAATCTCACTTCGAACATTATTTTTTTTTATCAGTAAAAACTTATTAAAATTTCCATGAATGGTTTCAGGTAAGATTAGCATGTTAAAGACCATTAGAGAGCATTTATCTGCCCCTTGACATCCCTGCACAGTAGAACTCTCCTCTCTCTCTCTCTCTCTCTCTCTCTCTCTCTCTCTCTCTCTCTCTCTTTCTCTCTCTCTCTCTCTCTGTGTGTGTGTGTGTGTGTGTGTGTCTGTGTCTCCGTGTGTGTGTGTGTCTGTGTGTGTGTGTGTGTGTGTGTGTGTGTGAGAGAGAGAGAGAGAGAGAGAGAGAAGAGAGAGAGAGAGAGAAAGAGTGAAAGAGAAAAGTAGAGAAGAGAGAGACAGAGAATAATCTGCCAGCATGGTAGACTCTTTAACTGGGGGGTTTTGTTTTGATTAATTAGAATCTGGGTCTGAGTGTCCATATTTTCAATCTTAGGACACAATTTAATTTAAGAAGCATCACTACCTAGTCTAGTGCTCTCATTTTACAGACACAGCAGCAAGATGGAGAGAGGTTGAATGATTTACTCAGCACTGGGTAAGCATTACTAGAGACCCAGAATTAGAACCCAGCCTTCTTTTAAAATATTTTTCTGTGGAGAGGACAAAATAATTGCTATAGTTCACTACTTCTGTGTCCAAAATTTTATCAATTGCTCATGCTCTTTGTTTATTTGGTTATGCAATCTGTTAAAAATTCATATAATAGGATCATCATGTAAGATAATTTGTGATACAAAAGTTGTGGTTCAAAGTACCCAATTATCTAGTTTTTCCCCCATAAATTTGGAATTTCTTTTAAAGAGAGTCTGACGTTTCAAAAGAAGACATGCCAAGTCTGACCTTTAGAAACTTTTACTTTTAATCAATGAAGCTCTTTAGATATGCTTCCAAAACCCTTAAGAAAATAAGGGACAATAGTGAAAATGACCATGATAATCCAAAAAAAGTAAAAGAAAAGAAAAATAAAGCCATCTAATTAGAAAGTAGATATCTTGATACAATTTGAATACAAACTGTGTTTGATTCATTTTACTTAAAATCTTTCACATTTGTACCCTTTTTTCTCTCACTAGTGCTTCTGAATTAAAAATGATACTAGTGAAGGGATTTGCCTCTTTAGTGCCTACAAACACTTAAAAGCCAACCCACTTCATTGGAATTGAAGGAATCTCCTGACTCTTGGAGGTGGAATCCGTCTGAAAATGCCTGTTGTTACACATCCCTCTCTTCAAGACTCTCAAATACTACCCTAACTTTTAGGTGTTATAAATCCATCCTAATGAGATAATTTTCCAAAGAAAGTATGTCCCCATCTTACATAAGGTGCCACTGAACAAGCCTCCACACACGAAGCCAGGCATTTCACTGTAGCCTAGAAGACAGGCAGCCCACTTTCCCAGTGGCTATCGATCTTCCTGACAGATCCGACCACCCGTCATCCCATTTGGTTGTGGCGAACAGAGAGAAGAGAAATGGCCAGGACCCACTGTGCTGACACACAGTCATGCCACAGCCCATTTGTTCCCCTGTGCTAGCAAGTCCAAGCAAACGGAGGTGAAGGCGCTTTCCCAAGGCTGAATCTTCATGCCCAGTATGTTCCCTCCCTACCTGTTTGGCTGTTCGTGTTCCACAATGAACTATTCTACTCATCACCCTGTTTTACTTTTAGAAAGCTCTAGTAGCTTTCTCTTGTGTGTGTATCTGATCAGATCACAGCAACTGTGGGAGTCATGATCACCTCCCAATACTCATTAAGAAAAAAACAGAGTTCCTAGAACAGTGCATTTCTGTCCAAACTAAAATAACAGCGACAGGAATTATAATTACTGCTAAAGACTGTTAATGTACAAAAAGCTTCATCAACCTCTGATCTTAATTCACTCGCAGTTTTCTAAAAAAAAATTGACTGGAACATAAAAAGGGATTTCTATAACTTAGTTTTTGTTGGCATGTGGAAGTTGGAAAAAAATGAGGAAAGTAAATATAAAAGCTTTCTTCTTGGATATGTATGCATATGTGTATATGTATATGTATATGTATATGTATATGTATATGTATATGTATATTATATATCCAAGGATAAACACATAAGCAATGATCATCTTAAGTATTAAGTGTCAAAATATATTTTTCTTTAATAGTCAAATTTTTCTAGTGAAGTTGTAATATCAATGGTATCACTTGAAACTTATCAACCAATGTTGAAGAAATACATATAAAAATTCCATTGTTAGTGGTAGAAAGGTTTGAAAGTTCTCCAAAGGGAATGGACACTTTTATTCTTCTAAATATGTTTTATGCTTTAAAGCCAGATTTTTTTTCTTTAAAATAAACAGAGCATTGGATATCTATGTTCATTCTATTCCTACTGAATACCCTTTATATTTGGTATGAATCTATAGAAATAGTGGCTTTTCCAGAAACATTCCCATTAAAGAAGAACTAATTCACTACCATTTCTTATCACAACCTCCCCCAAAAACTAAAGAAAGAAAAATGAAAAAATGACAATGTTTAATTAAAACAAGGAATCAAATTTTTAGTTCTCCTTTGTCCTGATAAGTGGAGTTCTTTAGTGAATACACACCAGAAGCCAGAATCCACACCAATAAATGAAGCTACTGTATAAAAGTTACTAACAAACTTATACTAGTAGGTTCCTTTTCTGTTTAAGGAACTGTTATTGAGTAGAGTCCAATCTTTGGGAAATTAGAGTCCATTACACAAATTATTGTTGCTTTAACATCAGCTCAAGTATGGCAGAAAATGTATAAATGGTATCAGAGGTGGGGTGTCAGCGATGAGATTTCTAGTCCCAAATCAGTGACCAAAGAGATGTGAGCCTTATGCAAATTAATGAGTTCTCTTGGCAACAGAACCCTCATCTATATAAGGGGAGACTTCTTAAGTCACCTCTAGTTCCATGAGTGTTAGACCTGAGAAGGAGGAAGAGGTAGGAATGACAAATGCCTCAAACAAAATGCTCAGGCAGTTGTGAGAGAAGCCAGTCTTGCCTCATCCTTGACCTTTAATCTCATTAGTCCTGGTCGTTCCCACATATTCTCCTCCTTACCATTAAGAAAAACACACGGACCAAGACAGCCTCCCAGTACATTTCTCAAAGCTTATCTGCCAGTGTGCTAAAGGTCAGGTCTAGTAGAGACTTCACCATGTATCTCCTAACTTATGTTCTGATAATCCCCTGCTAATTCTCTGAATGTACCCAGGACACAGACATTCCAGACCTTCTCCTGTTTCCCCTGTGTCTGCTTTTTTGACTATCTCAGAGGAGTTTTTCTCCCCTTCAAGCTTGCAACCACCTTACCTCACAGCCAAACTGCTGGCCTCAGCTGGAGCAGAGGGACAGGGGCACATTGTGTGCCTCGGAGCCTTTGGTGGAAGTGTGGCCAATTAGTCACACGTTTGGTGTTCTAATTAGGCGAGGCTGGGACTCTGGAAAACGTGCTGTTGATTTAGCTACTTCCTCAAACAATGCTAAATTGTGTTATGTGAAATTCAATTAGTCTTTTTTTTTTTTCTAAACGTTTCCACATCTGTTCTTCTTTAAGCATAAAGTGATGAGGAGAGAAGGAGAAGTGAAAAGCCAGAGTCTCCACTGGTGAAATATGTTAGGCCTTAGGGACCAGCCCTTTCCCCAGCGTTTGACCCTGAACGGTGATATACAGGAAGGAACAAAGTTGGAGAGCTATCATGGCGAAGCCCTTTTAAATAAATCATTATAGTAGGAATACTGCAAATACATAAGAATGTAATCACAGATGATGTCCATAAACCCTACTCTGTTTAAAAATGGATGGCTGAGGGAGGAACTATTAAGAGGTAAATGACTATAAGATTCTACTTAAAGGTGGTATTCGTGGTCACTCTGGTTAATTTTTTTTTTTTTTTAACAGAATCTTTAAGGAAAGCAACTGTTTTGGTTTTGGTTTAATATCTTGCATCTAGGTCCAGACATAATAGGATTTTATCCTCTCCTATCTTGAGACTTTTTCCATATAAAATTGAGAACAGCCTGAAATTCCAAAACACTTAGGAATTAATAGTGATGGGAATGAAGATGTCAAAGCTGTTTCCACGTGTTCCAGCATGCTTCACAGTTTCCATTTGTGCCCTTGATGGCAGCCGCACGATGGCACGAGGCTTTGATCCTTGGAGGATGTCTCATGCTACTCCAATGTGCAAGAGATGTCGGGTTTCTGCTTTTCAGCATTACAGCTCCTGCCCCTCCCTGCTGCCCCAGCAGCATGTTTGAAAGCATGTCCGTCACGTGTTTCATGTTGGATTACTCTGTATATCTACTGACTTGGCCAAGGAGCCAAATGGCAATATCTTTTTTACCAAAGTGTCTTGGCTCAAAACCGCAGACGTCCAGAGGTGAAGGTGTACACGATTCGGCTCTTGTTTCTGTTATCGCCTTTTCAATGACTAACATTTCAAAGCCTTATCTGTGGCTGGCAGGCCATGTTTCAGTTTTGTCAGAGCCCGGATATAGACCGTGTGGTTTTCTGATGATATATCTCAGTAAGATTTGTGGAATGCTAAAGATGGAGTTGTCAACACTACTTTATGGCACCTCGGTGCGTGTCAGAAAGGGAAAATATTTTCAGAAGTGATAGCATTATTTTGACTGATGACATGTTCTTTTAAAACAAAGAGTTATTTAAATTAAAAAAAATGAAGAAACCCAAATAAAGCATTACCCACAAGCAATGTGACTTATCCAGGGTCTGCAGCTCTCATGGACAAGAGTAAGGAAGGGTAGGAAATTAAAACGATAACTGAGTTTGCACTTTTCACTAATTAAAGAGCCTTGTGAATTTGACTATTTTATTTAATCTTTCATTCCCTAAAGGGAATCTGCTTCTCTGAAAATAAATAGACTTAATGAAAAAAAAAAAAAAAACAAGTTAATGAATTTAAATAGAATGTGTTTGTTTTTATCGTCTTCAGAATCAGTTTGTAATTCTGGCTACAAGTAAAAGCTATACGTACAATTGAGTAAATAATTCCCCTTTAAGTTTAGAAGAAGCCCTAAGATTTTGAAAATATTGTCTAACATCTAATTTTGCAGGTGTATTGGTAAGGAATTACACATTTTTATATTTTCCCCACATGACATGACAATCACTTGGAAGGAAAATGTTGCTGTAATGTCTGTTTTTCTGTTTGCTTCATTTGCAACTTAGGGAACTGAAGTACTTATGAGACAATAGGACTCCACAGTGCAACAATATTGATTTAAAAAAACCTTTATTGAAAAAAATGTAAAAGCCTAGATATATTTAGGCTAAGTGTTGCTGTTTTTAAGGAGTCATTTAAGTCACTGTCCTTCACCAAATAAACAAGCCCTGTGTGCTACTGCTTAAAGACTTAATCATAGAGAAGTTCCTGTTGTTCTTATAGAACTTAAATAGGAGACCTGAGGATGGATCTGCTTGGCTGCTCAGAATGGAACTAGCCCATATCCCCTGCATCATATTGACAATACCAAGGTCAGGACTGCCTAGCCACAAACAAACAAAAACAAAACACCTCACCAAATCTTCTCATTCCTCCCTCAGCATCAGAAAAGCTTAGACCTTCACCACGACCTCATCAGTCCAACCTTAGCTTCACTCCTTACCCATGACGCCTCCACTTACCTACCCATTCCTTCTTATTTACTCACCCCTAACATTTACGTTAGCTTCCTTGTTCTCCTTGACTATACTAAGCATGTTTTGGGAGCAAGATCCTGGCTAGTAGCATTCCAAGGACCTGGAAAATTTGTTTCTTGTCTACTCATGGCTAGCAATCTCGCTTAAATCTGGTTGCTTCTCAAGGTCACTTCAGTAGGGACTTTTCTGACTCTCCTATCTAAAACAGATCCCTGGTTTTTACTACCTGAAGGTAATATTTAACACTATCATCATCTATCTCTTAAATATTTATTTTTATGTGTGCGTAAATGTGTGTGCATGTATATTTGAAGAGTTAGAAACTACTGTAATTGCTACATTATTTTTTATGTGAGTTATGAAATGTAATTCTCTGTTCAATGAATGGATTCATAACAACTTTATGCTATTTAACTCTTTATCTTCTATAATAAATATAACTTACAAAAATATTTTTCTTGTTTACTGTCTTTCTCTCCTTTACAATATAAACTCTTTAAAATTATGAATATCATCAGTGCTGTTCTGAGCTACAATTCTCAATGCCTATATCCTTGAACCATCAAAAGTACTTAGTAATATTATATTGAACAAATTAATTAAGATACTGAATAGATGGTTGTAGGCAGAGGATAGAATCTACAGTGGAAAATGTTGGGCTAAAACATTCGGAGGTCAGTTTGCATGTCAATTGTTTAATTTTTTTACTAATAGAGAAAAAGTGGATTTTTATTCTATAAATAAGCTTGTAGCCACCAAAAGTTTGAATAGTTTACTCTCAATATGATAAATAAGAAATGTGAAGATGAATAATTATGATACTAAATGAAGATGATTGTTAGGCTTTCTCAGTAAATCAGATTTTGAGCTGCCCTCACAGGCCATAAACACAACCCCTTTACGAAACCAAACTAATCCTGTGCTGAGGTATGTTTACTTTAAAAGTTGCATGCATTGGGAAAGGAGGACCAGTGGCCTGCCCAAATTGGGACCTATCTCAAGGGGAGGTTCCAAGACCTGCCACTATTACTGATGCTATGATGCAATTGCAGACAGGAACCTGGCATGACTGTCCTCTAAGAGACCCAACAAGCAGCTGATTAAGACAGAAGCAGATACTTACACCCAACCAATGGTCTGAAGTTGGGAACCCCTGTGGTTGGATTCTGGAAAGGCTGGAAGAAGTTGAGGAAGAAGGCAAACCCATAGGAAGACCCAGCAGACTCAACAAACCTGGACCCCTGAGATCCCTCAGACACTGAGCCACCAACCAGGCAGCATACACTGGCTGGTCACAGGCCCCTAACACATACACAGCAGAGGACTGCCTGGTCTGGCCTCAGTGAGAGAAGATGCACTTAACCCTCAAGAGACTTGAGGCCCCAAGGAATGGGAAGGCCTGGCAGGTGTATGTGTAGGGGTGTGGGGTGTTGGAGACATTTTCTTGGAGACTGAGAGGAGGAATGGGATGAGGAACTGTTGGAGGGCAGAACAAGAAGGGGGATAACGATTGGACTGTAAAAATAAGATTAAAGATTTTTAAAAGTTCCAAGCAATTAGACTCACATGAAGGCCAGAATCAAACTGTGAGTTTAGACACCATCCATGTGAGCACAAATTTCCACGGTGGGCTATCAAGTCTCACTTAACTCTCCAGAGAAACTTCCTTCCTAGTATTTAGTCCATGTATAATTCTAGAAACATGAGAGACTTTTTAAATTTTCTTCCTGAGCAATTACTTCAGGCCCATTGGATGATACTTCTCATTTCTTCTAGGTAGAGCATACAGAGAATTCTAGAATTTAAAAAATATATAAATTTCAGGAGAAGAGTGGAATGGCAACAGTAATGAAACTTGCCTGAGGAAAGGCTGTACTTGACTGTCAAGAGCCACAGCTCATGGATCATGTGACTAAAAGAGAGGAGACATGTAGGTAGACTGAAGGACATCCTGTGCTTTTCCTCCAGTGTTTTTCTGCTTTCCTGAGTAACTGATTTGTCTTTCTGAGTGGTTTTCTTCTTAAGCCAGATCCCATGAATTATATAGATCCATCCATTGTCAGCTTCAGAGATTTCATAGTTGCTTTCTTGATTCAACTTTCTGAAGACCTAGAACTTCTTCATTATGACTGAAACTTTTGCTCATGGTTGGCTTTTAATCACAAGTAAGTCAGATGGACTGGTTATTTTGACTGCTATGTTAGAAAGAGTGTTTTACTTGTAAGGAATGTATCTATGAGTGAAGATAGTGAGAGTTTCAGGAAACATGTTATCCAGATTGTACATGGTCAGAATACTTATGATGCTCTGACATGGGTGATGAAATGCTGCTGCCTGTTCACTTCAGTGGTCATTGGTGATGTATACGGACTCACAGAATTAATAGGTCAACACAACAGTAAGTGCAAAACATTTGGAAAATGCCTGAAAAACAGTTAGCATTGGATTCCTAAGAAACATTTATCTTAACTGTGAATACTGAAAAAAATAATAAAAGACAATCTTCAATATCTGTGTGTCATTAGTTCTAGAAATTTCTTTAGATCTGTGAATGCTCAAGTTCTTATAGAAAATAGTTGAAATTTATATCATATACTGGTGTATGTGCATCCCCATACACTTTTAATACCTGTAGATTACTTACAATGCCTAAATTCAATGCAAATTCTATGTAAAACAGTTGTTGCACTTCACTGTATAGGGAATATTGACATGAAAAAAGATGTACACGTTTGGTACAGTACTGGTTTTTTAAATTTTTTATTCACCATTGGTTTATTTCATACATGTGAAACCCATGAGTATGAAAAGCCAGGTATATAATTTCAAAATGACAAAAAAGAAAGGATCACATGAACAATAGAACAGCCACCAGTGGCTAGCTGCAGACATTGCCATACTTGAGAGGTCTTTGCTTCTATTATTTTGCAATATGGGAAAACCTAGGTTGAACTAAATGCTTTGTTGCCAGCATTGGTACAATGTTGCTGCATCTTCTGTGCTGTAGCACAGGACTGAGGATGATGGTGATATGAGATATCACTGGTAATGGCAAGAACCCCAGGTTAGGCAGTAAAAGATCTGAGTTAAAATACCTACTATGCTATTGTACAAGCTTCTTAACTCAATAAAAGAACTCTGTTGCCTATCTGACAAAAAAGAGATGACAATCTTGGTAGGGTTTCATCAATAATAAAGCACTCTGTAACAGTGAACATACTTAGTTTTGATTAGTTTTACATAATGCATATGGACTAAGTTGGTCAGGAGTCAATGCAAATGAGAGGGTATGGTATAACACACACTACCAGCAGGGTTTCTTGGTGAGTAGAACTCAAATGTTTTCCTAAAAAGAAGTACATTTGCCTAATATCTTAAAGATGAGGGGAGATGATATGGTAGAGAGAAGAAATGAAGGATGTGTATTCTTGGGGGTGGGTTATCTTGAGGAAGGAAAAAAGCTTGGCTCATTCCATTACTCCTAAGTTGAATGACATAAAAAAACTGCTGATAATTTACTGTGTTTATCTTTACAAAGTAGCATTTCATTCAACTTCATTAAAGTAATGATAAGTACCCACAGAGCAGAAAGCTAAGTATAATGATGCTTGAGAGGTATGGAGGGGGTGCACCTACAAAACTTTGGAAGCCACACTGAGGCATTTGGTCTAAATAATAAGTATATTAGAAACTTTTTCATCAAACTTCCTGACAAAATGTGTATTTAACATATTTTCCTTTGTAAAATATAAATAAAAAGTCAATTTGAAATTCTACACAATAATCCAAAAGTCTATCCTTTCATTTTATGTCAGTAATTTCTGGCTTCTAAATTAAGAAGAAAGAGGACATTCTGAGTTCTGGATTGACCTTACATTGTCTACATCTGGACTTGTTCCTGCTAAACACAAACACCTATAGCAATACCAATGTCATGCAAGGCACTATATGTCTGAATTGGACCTAAACAGACGAGTTCCATCTTGATATGGACTTTTTAAATCATAGAAATGATCTCATTCTCCAGCTTTGCTGTCTGGGGGCTTCCTATGCTTGCCTTCACTATGCTTCCCACACATTGCATATGACTTCTTAAGATAGTCAATTAGAGGATTGTTCCAAGTGCCTGGTACTATGTATCCAACGGAGAGCAGCTACTCTCTCACAGTTTCTCTCCCAGACCACCTAGCCTAACACAAGTGTAAGTCCTGGTGATTTCCAGCACCTCTGCTGAGGTGTCCACTAATACCAGGGTGGTCTTCCTTACTCCAGTGAGACAATAAACTCATTATATCCCATTGCTGGGACATCGGAGGTCTTGACCTGAGTGTTGACATTGGAAGTCTTGAGCTTCAAAATGCATTTAAAACAGCTTCACTGTAGATAGAAAATAACTTTCTTCATGATAATTCTACAATTGTAAGTTGTGTAGAGAAATTCTAGTTCTCATGTTAGGATGGGATGTTCTAATAAGTTCGAGACACATAAGGAAGAGTTGTGTTCTTAAAGCTCTTTAAAAACGGTTTATAGTGCTCTGTGACTTAACTCTTATGAGATTTCTATAGACACAGTGACTTCTGCAGAGTGCCGGTCGTCATGCACATCTACTTCCACTGTTCTTAGGAGAAATGTATTGGCTTCTCGACCATGAATTTTGTACTTAAAGGAAATTTTATGTTAAAATATTACAATTGCTGGAGCGTGTGGCCACGCTCTTTAATAGCACTTGGAGCAATGCATGGCGATTTCTGATTCAGGCAGCCTGGTCTACAGATTTTCCAGCCACCGTGTCTAACAGAGAAACTTGTCTCGAAAACAAAAAAAAAAAAAATATTTACAATTGACTTGGTCTTATAATTTCTGATAAAGACAAGAACATGTTCATTAAGACTAGCTTCCCTCCCTTAGGCTTTTCCATTTCTTTGGTTATCGCTGATTCTCTTCTCCTTTGCTCTATCACTGTAAATTGTGCATGCACTGTGAACCCAGTGTGAACTGTGAATGTAGGGTGAATACAGTGTAAATTGTGAATGTAATGTGAATGTGAACCAAGATGATAGGATTCAAAGTCAAGCCCCCACTGGAGGTCTCCCTGAGAGGCGAGGTGCAGCTCTAAGAACATCTCACAGTGTTACTTCAATAAGCAGCAGACTGAGTCCTTAAATTCATTAGGAGGCTCTTGGGCGGCTTCTCCCTGTCTTCCCCTGGCTCAGGTTTCATTCTGGGCAAGAAGTCATACATCACACTCAACGGTGTGTCTCCAGAGCCAGCTGAGGAAAGTGCAGAAAAACCACTGTTAACAGGGGAGTAATTACATTCAGCCTAAATTAATTATTGGCCGCTCAGGACTGGTGAGCAAGGGCCACACAGATGGCCTCTGACTCAGTTCCCACCTTTGAGGAAAGAAATATTCCACTGTGGTGCACATGACCGCATAAGATAACAAGACACAGGACATTTCTGGTCTACTGAGTTTGAATTTACCATATTTGATAACATGACATGGGCTTATTTGCGTTAACACTGTAGGTACATTGTATTTTTGAGGGAAAACATGAAGGATAGTCACATGGGACAGAGGTCATTTCGCGCAGTCAGCATGAGGACCACTGAAGTCAAGTCCGGGACCTTTAAAATGCAATTCAGTCGAAAGAACAGGTCATGGATCATCGAGCAGGTGATGGAAGGTGTTCGTGAGGAATTTAGATTAGCACAAAATTCAAACAAACCAGAAGGAACAGGGAGAGAACAGCAGGGCAACCTGGAGAGCAGGGAAGCCATCGTCTCAGTAAGGTGCTGAGGACCCTGGCAGATTCTGTGTACTAGGCTCCATGAGGGCAATGATGGAACCTCCATTTACTTTGCTCAGAAGCCAGCAGTTGGCTTTTATAGTATTTATCAGCCAATTTAATCTATTATTCATTTGCAAAGCACCATATACTTGTAGAGTTACATAAAATGAAGTCAACTCAATACATTGTTTAGAGTCCCACTATGTGTTAGGCACTTTGGCAAATACTAGAAAATATATGTCACACTTGTCCTCAAGGAATGTGCAGCCTAGTATCTAAAAAACAATAGAAATAATTAATACCAGGAGTGTGGAGGTGGTAAAAGAGCAAATCAAAGCAAATCTTGATTGCCTGTCTGGACCTGGGGTGGGGAGTAGGGTTCCAGAAGCAGTTTGCAACTTTGGAGAGGACTCTTTCAAATTGGCAAATAATAGGGGGGAGAAGCAGCATGTGAGAGAGGAAGAGAGGGATTGAGGGAGAAAGAGAGAGAGAGAGAGAGAGAGAGAGAGAGAGAGAGAGAGAGAGAGAGAGAGAGCTGACAGACAGACACAGAGAGACAGAGAAAGCTCTGTTTTGGAAAAGGCAGTTCTTCCCTGTAAAGAGATTCATGGGACAGACAATGAGGAGCCTGCCATGGATATGAGGACCTCAAGGAAAAGAAGCATCAGATTTACAATAATAAGAATAATAATCTGGAGGACCAAAACAAAACAAAAAACCAAAAAACAAACAAAAAACCCAAACAAATATAAAACAAATAAACAAAAACTAAAGAGAGAAAGACTGGAGATAAGACTTTGGGGGATTTATAACAAGGTTCATGGGAAGACACAGCACTAAAACAGTGGCTATGAAGGATCGACTTTAAAAGTCAGTTGTGGAAGACTGAATGATTGGTTATCCTAGGGAGCAGAAAAAGAATGAGTAAAAATTCTTTTAATTTCAGGCATGGGAAATCAGGTAGATGCTGAATAATAAAAGAGTTGCAGGAACTGGATGAGGTAGTAAGAAGGGAAGTTGTTTAGGACAAGTTACATTGGTGACAGCTGGCAACTGTTAGGTGGGACATATTCAGTAAGGAATTACATTTATCAATCAAGATCTATGTGAGAGACACAGATTAGAAAACTGATGTATAGATAAAGGGAAGTTACAAGAGAATGGATGTATTGAGATCTAGACCAAGGAGGGAAACATTGAGTTCTGATGAATCCACTCATTCCTATCATGAGTAACAGAAGAAATGGAAACCAAAGTGGGAGAAGGAACACAGAGAACAGAGATCCAGATGCTTAGAGAAGAAAGAATTTCAAAGGTGAAGGAGAGATGAAACTGATGTTGAAGCGTGATGAGATATCAAGTTAGAAGTAAATACACTCCATCATCTAGGGAAATTAGAAGTAGCAAATAGCAAAAGGTTCCAAAAAAGATGTGGACGTTGAGAATCATTTAAGAAGTAAGAATGCAAGATGACCCTACCCCTCCTTGGGAAGCTTGACTGATAAGGATGAAAGGAAATAGTAGAAAAAGTATAAAGTTCTGGATAGAAGAGACTGTTAGAATGTGTTAGACAAATCAAAATAAGGGAGGAAAATACTCAAGGAAAGGCATGAGAAAGAGTCCTCAGAAATGATGAGTAAGGAAACGGTTGCTATGAATACAGGAGGTCATTTCATTGCCTGAACCTAGATGTTGTAGGAGTGGTGGTATTGGATATCATCATCAATACAGTTAATGTGAATTGTGATGAAATAAGGAAAATTATAATAGTATTTCAATAATTATCATAATATTCATAAAGTCCATCATATGTTTTGTCTTCATAAAATTTAGCTTTGTTAAGAGGTCTCCTTTAATGACATCTAAAGCTCTTCATTCTCTTTTGTCATAAATTCACAATAGAGTCAAGTAAAAGGCAAGCCAGTGAAATCACTTATGTTCCACACATTTTTTTGAAATTACTTTTATTCTGGTCAAAATTTAATTTTCTCAATTTACATGATTGATCATAAAAGCAATTTATTTACAATTCTTAGTCATTGATCATGACTCTTGATGAAACTTGAATTTGCTTATATGAATTCAGCTGGCTATTCTCACAGTCTCTGAGCTTGTTCAGTAGGAAGATCCAATTCCTTAATAGCCACTAATATTGTTACAAATCACCTTTTAAAATGCCACTATGTAACACAACCATGCATCTAACCTTTGAAGTACAAAATTCACACTATTTTTGAGTTGTTCAATTTTATTTACTCTAAAGATAAACCTTTAGAAAAATCAATATCTTTATCTTATTACTTTAATCCATAAAAGCAGCAGATTTCATCATTTCTTTATTGGCTGCTTTTATGTTGCAAATTGGCTGAAATTTTTAAGAACCTTGCTTTGTTTGCTTGGTCTAGTCTTAATAAAGTTGATGTTAACTTTATGTAGAAGTTTATTTGGAGGCATCTATATGTCTCTGAGGAAAATATCTAGATGAAGAATGGCAGAATCATTTGCTTAAAGATAATCATTGTCCACCAAAACTTTAAAAAAATCTTTCTCCTATATTTCCTAATGGAAATTTCTTAATTTTATCAAATCTCACATTTATATGTGACTCATTACTACTTGGTGTGAAATCCATGCTAAGGCTCATTTCTTTTCTAGTTAAAAATATTCTTACATTATACAATGTATCTACATCATATCTACCGCCACCCCTTCACTTTAGCCTCTCTCTGGTCTCCACCCCAACACATTTTTCCTATCAACTTCATAACCTCTTTATTAAAATTTTCTTTATTCTACATTTTAAAATTTTTAATCAAAAACATTCAGACAATATATCTTGATCATTTTTGTTGCTTTTCACATGCTAAAACAAACAAACAAATAAACATGGGTCTGAAGTCAACCACTGGGATATGGGTAGCCTATCAATAGCCACCTCACAAAGAAAGTGCCCTCCTTTCCCAAGCTAACATCAGCTTCTGATAGCTCTTCGGTTTTTTTGTGGGTCTCAGAAGCCCCTCCCTGTCTATGCTAGAATATTTAACTGGCTTGATATTATATGTGTCTTATGCAGGTCACATAGTTATTGTGAATTCATGTGTCCAGAGGACAGCACTTGATGGCACCCCTCATCTTTCAGCTGTTACATCTGACTTTATACCATGTTCCTTGAGTCTGTGGGGTGGGGTTGTAGGTACTGAGTAAAGTCCTGAGTGGATGTGTATTGTTTGACATGGGCATGGGGACATCAAGTACCTCAATGCTAAGTCTTACCCAGGTGATGCTCAGAAGGATGAAAGCCTTCTTTGGGTTCATGTGGGGATGTTCAGAGTGTGTGTAGAAAATGTCTACCATAGCTTTTTCTTCACAACCTCATATGTTTGCAGCATGAATATTTCAAACAGGGCCTGCTCCTACAGATATTAGATAAACCTGCTTCATTGCACAGCTATACATAATAACCCTGACTCCATTTGTATCTGTATGTAGTAACCCCACCTCCATGTTCAGCTTTTTGCAGCAATCTTATTTCAACTGCATGTAGTAAGCAAGCTGAACTTCCTGGGTGCTGTGGCTTCTCCATCAGAGAGACCACACAAACCAACCCCAGACTTCCATTTCTCCAGTCCCACATCACCCTTAGTCATGGTTCCAGAACCCAAGCTGGAAATGGTTTTGCATTTTGATCTGGTATCCTATGGCCATACCAAGTTCCCAATCTAGCTTAACAGATGAGTTTAAGGCTAATAGAAGACCCTACCTCAAAGGACACAGATGGTGTTCCTGTGAATGATACCTTTTTCCTTGGTCACATAAATGTTTATTGTTAGTCCAATTTGAGTGAGAAAATAGAGGGTTGGAAAGGAGGGAGAGAGGGAGAGAAAGAGAGAGAAGAGAGAGAAAGAGAGAGAGAGAGAGAGAGAGAGAGAGAGAGAGAGAGAGAGAATATGAATGGGAGAACATTAAAAACCTGAAAAGGCAAAAATTGCACAGTAATATACAGTACAGGGAACAATCAGACTCCTGACTGAGATTTAAAGGAATAAACACCACATTTAATAAACAACAAAACCTTAGAAGAAGAATCTAGAGCATTGAAATCCTGACTTCTGAGAAAAGCCTACCAATGCTACCATGTATGAGTTCAAAGACAATTTCCTTGGGGCTGTGACTCTGGCTTTTAAGAAATGGGGGTATCCAACCTAAAAGAGGGACTTCGCCCCTAGACCAAGCAGAGAGAGGCTACCCAGAACCCTCTCTGACTGGTGATCTGAATTCTTGCTTAGGCTGCTAGGCTAAGCACTGCAAGGGAATATAAATAAAACTTAAAAATATCTATCTGGGTTCCCTGAGGGACAAGCCTGACTGCATAGGGGTTGTTGTCAAAAGTATCCCCTCTCCAGAAAAAGACATCGGGATGGGTATGGCCTCATGCCTTCACTGGACAACGACAGGAGGATCGGAGCCATTACAAGGTCCCCTTCAATTATTGGAGGTCAGGCCTCTATCCCGCCTTGCAACAATAGAATTGCCAAGGCCCTTCTATATTAGAGAAGGAGGAGATGTCAGGAGCAGCCCTGCATATACACTAAAGGCCTAAAATTAGCCATAGGCCTAAAGTCAGCAATAGGCCTGACATACATACATGCTAACACAAAGTCTTGGGTCTCTGTGGAAAAACACTGAAAACAGAAGGCTATAAGCTATTGTAAACAGGCAGCTTCTTTATCAGACCTAGTAGTCATAGGTCTTATAAATAGGCAGCCTCCGTGGACAGTACCAACTTAGATAAGGATAAGTGAATCATAGGCAGAGCCATAGTGACCTGTCCCCTGAACCTACACCCAGCTGATACCCTGTTCTGAAAGGTATCTGTACTCCCCCTGAACACCTATGCTCCAGTGCCATTCCCTTCCCACATCCTGCCTTTTTGTGTTTATAACCTCCGTGTAAATAAGTAAATTACGATGTGATTTAAATAACTAAATAAATAAAATTTAAAAAAAAGAAATGGGGTATCCTGGAGTATCTGATAAGATACAATGAAGTTCAGCTCTCTCAAAGGTTGGGAAAATTACAAACTAGATTTAACTACTATGAGTGAATGCACTGTCATGGTTGTCAAGACATGTTTAGGGTGACATTGGCAGGAACAAGTGCAATCTGGAAGCTGATATAAAGCAAAAAGAATGGGCAAGTCTGTTATCTTTACCCACTCTAGACAGATACCATCCACTTCTCCTGATTTACAGCACCCATTGTTGGCACCAATAGAAGCATTTAACAAGTTGACAACTGGCAAATGGGCAACTGTGGACATACTCAGCAAGAGGAGCAGAACACACTTGGATGCCATACTTATTAAGAAGCAGTATCAACGTGGCACATATCTTTTGAACAGAGAAACCAGAAGAGCTTACAAACCTGCTAATTTAGCTTAATAGGTTAGTTTAAGGCTAATAGGAGACTCTATCTCAAAGGACACAGATGGCATTCCTGTGGATGATACCAACGATTAACCTATGGCTTTACACATACAAGCACACAAAATAATGCACACAACCAAGCATACGCACACACATACAATAATAAAAATTGACCTATATTTTCCACACACACACACACATGAGCATGCACACGTAAGCATATACACATATATTAAAAACATAACTTTCTTTAATACAATACAGAGAATAAAAAGGCAAGCCTGTACATTTTAAAAAATGAATTTAAAATTGGATGAATCTTATGTGATAGGTTTAATTACTGCCCTTTTTATAAAAGATACACCAATCTGGCTTGACCTGTGAAAATGATCTGATCAGGAAAATTATTTCTAGATTAATAATTAAATTGAGGATTTTGAGATGGCACAGTGCATGATTTCAATGAACCCTAAACCCAGTGACAAGTAAAGAAGGTTGACCTTGGAGATCACAGAAAGAATGGCGCAGTCAACATAACTTAGGACTTTTTAGTCTCCAAAACTGTAAGAGAATAAATTTCTGTTGCTTGAAGTCAACAACTTTGTGGTGGTTTATAGTGGTACTCATGAGAATCTATTACATTTGTAATTTTTACATCAGATCTGCTAATAAAAATATTATCAGAAGAATAACTTACCGTGGCTATACCACTAAGAATCTGCTCATTTTGCCCAGAAACCATTAACTGCCTTTATGGGGCCATCCTATTCAAACTACCACAAAGTGTATTCTTGACCTGGGTTGTTCATAAGGAGAGTGTGCTTATTTTGTGAAAACTCCTCAGACTGGCCATTTGTAATCTATATACTTTTTTTTCAAGGATTTAGAAGACATTTAATGTAATTTGTATTCCTTTTGTCACATGACTAAGATTTCTAACTAAAATCTTATGCCAGAGGTGACCAATTGTAACACTGAATAAATTTACAATTGTACTGTGCCTGATTCCAGGGCTCTAGATCACAATTGGATTTGGAACCTGAGTCTGTCCAGAGGGTTCTGGCTCCTGAAGAGTGTTTCCTCACTGCCTGAAAGCATATATGCATACATAACTCCCTGCAGTATATGCATATAAGGTCCTAGGAAACAAATGGATATTCTAGTAGGATATTCTATTAGAAGCCTCTATAACTGCTTCCCCAACTCAAAGTGATAGAAGATTATAAACTCCATTACCTTCTCAAAGAAATCAGTGAACCACTGAAGATTTCAGTGATGCAGAGTTGGTAATTCCTATTTTGTTATCAATAAACTATCCCATTTGGTCTATGCAGAACACAGGAAGATCTAGGATCATGACAGTGGGATATCAAAATCTTTGACAAGATGTCATTCAATTTACAAGTCTTGTCCCTAATCTTTAACAAGTCTGATCAACATGTGTTCCCATGTTTGTTTTATACCAAATGACTTAAAGAGAAGATCTTTTTACTTGATTGTTAACACTATCAGACCTATTGCTTCCAACTAGTAGACATAGCTGCACTCTCTATGGTTTTACTTAATAGCCATGTCATCTCCTTGAGCTCTGTCATAATCCTTCCATATCCATGGTGTAAGCATGCTATGTGCTGGTCCCTTACACTGTTGACATTATGCTGATTGAACCTAGTAATTGAGAATTAGCAAATATTCTGGATGAAATTCTGGGAAAACATATATATTTCAAAAGGTGATACATATTACCATATCTATGAGCTTACCAGTGTCTACATATATTTCAATTATGTAGTTAGTTACATTATTCTTACATATTTCTGGAAATGCACTCCTTGCTGTTATTAGTAAGAAATCCCCATGCCTCCTTTTTTTCCTCCCTAATATTTTCCTCCTACATCTGGCTTTCCAGAGTCATATTCAGAATTATACCTTACGACAACAACTCCAGGCATTTGGCTGGCAGTGATAGTGGGATAGAGTAGACTGAGTCACAGAGCCAGCAGGCAATGTAGATGTGTTTGTGGGTTGGTGTCTAATATTTTGATTTTCACCACTCTGAGCTGTTTTAATAAACAGTGACTGGCAGGTTCTTTGTTTCCTACTGCAGAGCACTGCTGGGAAGGGACCGTGTGCTCTGCTCATTACTCTTCAGCCTTGGCTCAGACCTATCCTTATTTCAAGGAGTTCTGATCACTGTTAGTCAAAACCAGTTAAATTCCTGGTCATTATTTTTTTATTTTTTTCTGGCTTCAAAGCCTAGCAGACATGTTTCTTATCTGGTTTGCACATGGTTGCCAGTCTGGTTCACAGTGATAATAGACCTACATTGAATTTTTTTAAGTTTCATTTTTAAAGTTTTGTCAATCATTATCATGTGTTTAGAACACAAGGAGATAGCCTGGTTAAAAATATCATGCTATATTAACCCGGCATTATCAACCATTATGTCTATAATAAAACTAGTTAGTTTGTATCGAATTTACTAATTTGAAAATATGCTTAATAATAGCGATTGTGTAATTTTTGAGATCTTTAAAATAACATTCATATCTTTCTCCATATATATTATCATGTAGTCCTAAATGATAAATAATTTTCATTTTTAAAACATAGACTAGAAAGGATACACTATGACATATAACAATTAATGGGTTTTACATGAGTGAAACAGCCCCAACAAACAAACGGACTCCCACTAGTCACAGGAACCATTTATTCAAGTGGTTGTGGCAGTGTGCAAATTCTTATGAAAATATACAAAGCATTTTCAAAAGTGGGAATTCTTAACTTTTTTTCCTGTTGCCCATTTTGAATATTCTTTCACATAATTTAGGAAAATAAAACATTTAAGCCTCAATCTCTGCATTCATGTTCCTAAATGAACTCCAATCTGAACTAGAAGCCAAACATTTTACTCTAGTAAATGGGTTAATATTAGAGTGGATGGGCTGTTTGGGGCTGGAACGGACCTTTCTGGTTCTAAGCAGTGCATTCCTAGGTTTTCTGAAACCAAGCCTCTTGTGCACAAGGACTAGTTTCCTTGTTTTCTTATATTGTCTTTCTCTGGATTTGATAAATATCCATATTAATCTAATTATTCCAGATTTAGTCACAGGTTAGAGAAAGTAAAGAATTTTTCTACATGTAATATGTGCTTTGAAAGTATTGTTCTGGTAAATCATTTGAATTGTATGTTTCACTCCAGAAGAAACTTATTTTGGACATTGAAGCCAAAAAACAGATACCTCTACTAGTAATAAAAATGGTTGTATATAAATCATATTGAGCAAATCAAAGGTGGTTGGGCTTGGTGCTTTTGGATCATCCATCCAGTGCTGAAATATTTTGCAAATAATGCATTATCTATAATGGCACGAGAGGTGCTTAGTGCATGATTGTTATTAAAAACATTGACAGGACATATGAATTTTTATTTGGCTTATAACTTCTAGTAACTAAGTACGTACTTATTACACAGATAGAAGGAAACATTTGGATTGTTTATTTTATTTTTAATTACATGTGTCTGTGTGTAGGCACACATGTCTTAGTTTCTTTTCTATTGCTGTGATATGACACAATGTCCAAGCAACTTATAGAAGAAAGGGCTTATTATGGGTTTGCAGTTTTAGAAGATGAGTTCATGACCATCATGGCATAGAGCATGACAGTTGGTAGGCAGACAAGGTATTGCAGCAGTAGCTGAGCACTCATGTCTTTGCACAGGAAATTGGTACACACACACACACACACACACAGAGAGAGAGAGAGAGAGAGAGAGAGAGAGAGAGAGAGAGAGAGAGAGAGAGAGAATGAGAATAGGGGAATGGCATGGGCCTTTGAAACCTCAAAGCTTGACCCCAGTGACACACTTCCCCCACAATGGTATACCTCCTAATCTGTTCAAATCTGAGCCAATGGGAGCCGTTCTCACTCTGTCCACCACAGAAGGTGAGTACCAGGCTTACGAGGCCAGAGTGATAAGATCTCTCTAGAGCTGGAGTTGCAGGTGACTGTGGCCAGTTATGATGGGAGCTGGGAACTGAACTCACATCTTCTGCCAGAGCACTGGGTACTTATAACCTCTGAGCCATTTTTTCAACCCTCACATTATTATTTCATAGTAACAACTGTATAACAATGACTTCTTGAGTAATCTTATACATGAAACTAAATAATTTCCTTTGCTTTTCTGTTTTTAAGCTTCTATTTCCTAAGGAATAGTTTCTTCTGGAGTGAAATACTTGAGCCGATCCCAAAGTATTTACCAGAAAAATACTTCCAAACATATATGAGCATGTAGGAAAATTCTTTACTTTCTCTAGCCTGTGATTAAGTCTAAATTCATTGGATTAATAGAGTAGAGACAATGTAATAATTATCAGTTTAAGTCATACAGAACACTGAAGAGGACCTTTTAGGAAGTCAAAGCCCAAATATCCAGTTTGGCCAGGCATTCTTTAAGCCCATGTGCATTAACCACATCATAGCCAAGCTTTGGGACACACACACACACACACACACACACACACACACACACACACACACACCTGCTCATACTGTCCCGGTTCACCTGTTCATGTTTTGTTCTGTTAACAGGAAAAAAAAATTTCAAAACCTTTACAGCCTTGGGGTAGAAGGGTGGATGTCACCTGTCGTCTTGTTCATTTGCATGTGTTTATTCAGCAGCTTTTTTTTTTCTTTCCATCAAATCAAGTTCTATCACCTTTTCTAGGAAAACGACATATCTGTGTTGTGGATTGACTTTGAGACAGCAAACCAATTATAAAGTGTGATAGAGATGGCGAGATAGCCACACCAAACCACTTTCCCATCTTGAACATGCAGGGCGGCTCATTTTCTAATCACAGGGACAGCCCTGGCCAGTGGAATAGAAGTGGGTAACTGTGCTGCTAGAAGGCGATCTTCTCCTACCATCTTCTCGGATATGTATGACGGAGGAGGCTTAGCCAGAAGGTGAATTCAGCTTGTTTGCCCTGTAGTTACGAACTCCTCACTATGTCAGTGAGACAGGAAACTTGTCTCAGAAACAGAAATATAGAGGGAGACTGGGTATCAACAGCATTTTCTTCTTCATGGATCACAGGGACATCACTGCCTGCCTTCCGCTGGGAAGGAGGAAGTTAAAAATAAAAAACCAGGAAAGGTGATAACATTTGAAATGTAAATAAAGAAAATATCAAATAAAAGAAAAGAAAATACCAAAAAAAAAAAAAAAGAAAAATAAGTTGCATGGCAGAGATTCACAGAATGCTCATACTTTTAAAATCATCTCTCTAAAATCATGTTCAATGTGCTCTCCTACACGTCTCTCTGTGTCTCTCCATCTGTGTCTCTGACTCTCTCTGTGTCTTCTGTCTTTCTGTCTCTCTCTGTCTCTCCCTGTGTGTTGTGGTTGTGTGTGTGTGTGTGTGTGTGTGTTGTGAATGCAGGTGCATACAGAGGCCAAAATGTTGGATACTGTGAAATTAGAATTGTGGGTTATTGTGAGCTTACATGTATGCTAGGAATTGAGCTTGCTTCCTCTGGAAGAACAGAATATACTCCTAACTGCTGACCCATCTCTCCAGCTCCAATATTCATGCTCTTTAGAAAAAAGAAAACATTCCACCTTTGATTTTAAGACAACTAATGTTACTAATTAGTCACAAGTGTTCTTAATAGTTTGCTTAAGGAGTAGTTTTTGCTCTGAAAAAAGCATAAACTCAAAACATCTTTGTGAAGTTTTCTTTAGCTTTAACATTACCATCTGAGTCATTTAATTTGCAAATCTATAAATTTTTCTTAAGATTTCAAGTTTATTTTGAAATCTTATTTTATAAAAATGTTTATCAGTCATTTTAAGAGACTTTAATCGTCTAATTCCCATTTAAAAAAAAAAACTTGGTTAAGCAAATTATTTGACATATTAAGTGGTGTGTGTACATTTACTCTGCTCATTTTTTTAGGGAGTGCCTAATAAATTGACTTTACAAATAAAACTTTCCTAACACATATTACATGTATTATAATTTAAACCTATAAATGTGAAGAAAATTTCTCCCATTAGTCACACCATATGTAACTCTAGTAAGATTTCAGCCTAAATTCACAAATCTATAGCAATTACTCAAGTATTCAAACTAAATTGGAAACTGACCTGCTTCATATTTAAATTATCTTACATGTAATTATCCAATCTGTATATACTCTTTAATGGAAAATCGTAAGTGTAGATATGGTTGCTTTAAAAATTCGTATAATGTGACCTGGGAAGACGACTCACTGGTTAAGAGCACCTCTGATCCTCCAGAGGACCCAGGTTCAATTCCCTAGGTAGCCACAAAGCACCTCAGGACTGTTTGTTGCTCCAATTCCAGGGAGTCTGGCACCTTCACAGGCATACATGAAGGCAAAACAACAATGCACATAAAATAAAAGTAAGGAAATAAGTCTCTGATAAAACATGTCATAACTTAATTATTATAAGCTATACCAGGTATTTGGTAAGAAACAATCATATTTTATACATATGACACCCAGAAAATGTTACTTGGCTCTTTGTGGGGCTACTGATAGTTTCTAGTTGAAACTACTTGATAACTTTCACTACGATCTTGCAACCTTCCAGTTAGTCCTTATCAGCAGAGAACACAGGGATGCTTGTTCAGTTTTTTAATTTAAGTGTATTTTTGAACCTTTACTTCCTATAAATCAGACTGTGCAAATGACAATGAATTGTGACTCTCTCTCAGTGGTTTCCTTTATAGGCTGATTAAACCCGTTCCCTATATTCAGTCAGTTGTATGTATACAGAGAGTTCTGGTTTCTGAGGGACAGAAATTGCAATCAGCAGGATCCATACCCTTGGACCTCTCCACGCATTTTTTTTTTCTGAGCAGACATCAAGCATTGTTTAAGGTGGGGACAGGGAGGGGAAGCGAGGGGAGTACTGGCCTAGTCATCTGCTACTCTCTTCACAAGTTGTTGGCAAAATCAGTACTTTCCCCACAAGATTCTAAGGCCAAATCAATGCTCTTGCTTAGCAGTACTTTAGAAAAACCTAAGAAGTGAAGGGTATCAGGGACTTCAAGATATAGAGAGGCATGGGTACTACCCCTGCAAGGACAAGGGGCTCCAACCACAGAGGCTGAAGAAGCGCCCCTCCCTCTCCACCTTCTCAGCACCACCACTGAGCTCTGCCTTGGGTTCTACTTCAGGTCAATACATAGACGTTGAATTTCAGAAAGTGATTTCTAGTGCTTTAGGTAAGTTAAAGACAGAGAAGGAGACATAAAGCTGTTTCACTTCCTCAGGTGACTGACAGCACTAGAAGTTACACGGGGCAGGGGTGGGGAGATAAAGTCTTCATCCACTGTGGTGGCTCCAGTACTCAACCCCAAAGTTCCAAAGTTGAGGGAGAGAGAGAGAGAGAGGGGAGAGAGAGAGAGAGGAGAGAGAGAGAGAGGAGAGAGAGAGATTAAAGTTAATAAATCAGAAAGGGTATGAGCAAAGTAAGTGTGCAAAAGATGGAGGAAAAGAGAGGGGGGATAGATGCTATGTGAATTTGAACAGCTTTTGCATTTTTCTGCACAGACTCCAAGGGCTTCTCTTCCCCCTCCCCCTCTCCTCCCCTTCCCCCTCCTCTCTTTACCTCATTCACCATGGGTATCTTAAAAACAGCAAAGAGACTCCTGGGACACACAGTTCTATAAGCTGTAATTATAGTGCCTTATTTTTTAAGAGTTTAAAAGTGCATCTTTATGGCCCTTTGCAGCCACAGTAACTTTTATATGCTTGATTGACATAAACCATGCTTTGGCATAAAGCATTTCCTCAAAGTGTACAAGCATGGAGATTGCAGTTGCCCTAGTCTCCCCTCCTCCAGCTGATGTCTCTCTGTTCTCCCTGTCCCCTCTCGTTTATTTAGTAATGTTGATTAGCTGTAGTTCAGAGAAGGCAGCTAGCAACCCTGTAACAGCTCTTCTGGTTGCTGTAAAAGCTATAGTGAGCTGAAATAAAGGGTCTGTGATTCACAGCTGCACATGGACCAGGGCCTCAGAAGGCCCTGTACTTACAGATCACTCAGAGGTCAGATTTCTTGCTTCCCTATGTGAGACTTTGCATCCTCCATTTTTGACTGAAGTTTTTTTGTTTGTTTGTTTTGTTTTGTTTGTTGTTGTTGTTTTGTAAGTGAAAAGCATTATCTTTTTATCCAGAGTCAGTAAGTTGCATGTACATATTAGGACACAGTCTTGATCCTTCCAAAATGGTGGGTCTTCTACACTGAGAAATCAACACTTACATTCAGCTAGCTATATTTATAGTTTTCATAGAGATGACTGCATTGCATTGTGAAACCAAACTGACAAATAATAACTGATCTTTCCACATTGCTCTGGGGTGTTTTAAAACAAAATTGGCTACTTCTGTTAGTGCTTTCTATTTGTTAAGGTAGGAAGAATCTTGAGTTGAGAAAGAGAAAGTTCTCTGTAACCACGTTTTAAATAAGTGATTCATACTGCAATGACTTCTCTGCCGAGTAACAAGGGCTTTCTCTGATGGACAGCTCAAAAACCCTTTCATGACTTACTGAAATACTAGTGTAAATACTTCAGAAAGCAGCCTGTAGTCTGCCCTTCTTCAGGTTTTCTTGAACCGGACATCTATTTTGAAGCACTGTGTGGAGCCCTAAAAACTCTTCCCTCGGGTGACTGAGGAAGCAAGGTGACAGGGCTAGTTTATTTTCCCACAAGGAGAGCAGGAATTGTTGCCAATTAGCAAGTGTTTACTAAGTGATTACACAGTGGAAGTGCATACTGTGTTGAGACTATGGTTAATTCACCCTGAGGATACAAGTAGAGGTTAAAATCTCCCTAACCCCCCCACCCCCATCCAGGATCCCAGGACCCACATTGCTAGAACTTTCCAGACTCTAAAGGGGAATGATTCTGCAATTCCAAGTTCAAGGATAGTCAAAAAAGTGAATAAATAGCCCGTCCCCACCATTTCCATCCAGTCCTGTTAGATGACTAACTAGTTAGATGACTAGAAAAACTCATGTCCAGACGGACTTGGGTAGGTCAGCTCATTTTCACAAAGAAAGTTGTGGATGAGGAATGGTGATCCATCTGTATCCCCCATCCCCAGCGCTTTGCTGCTAGAAAGAGAAAACAAGCAAACAAGAAGACTGTAAAATACAAAGAGAGAGAATGAAAAGGACAGCAGAGTCTCATTAAATCCTCATTTGGCTAGTAAACATTTTGAGATTAGTAATTAGATATGTTTCCTCCTCTCATTTGTCCCTTTTTCCTTTTATTCATAAAATTAACTAACTCCATGTGTCACTTCTTCAGACAGGAGCTGAAAGCAGAAGAGGCTGGGAATGCTCTAGATTTACTTCTTACAGCTCAGCTCATTTTAAATAATATCCTTTTAATCATGGTCTCAAAAAGATTTGGAGTGAAAAATTCTTCCTCGATACTAAATAACAACAACACATTCCCAATACACAGCGAGTTCTCAGATTGAGCAAAGAGTTGATCTGTGGTTCCCTAGCATGGGAAGACCTTGGCTTTCTTGTGAGGCAGTAGTTACAAGAAGAGGACTAGTTTGAGAACATTCAGGGTGACATAGCTATAGCACTCATAATCATGCCAAAGACGACTGCACCCATGTTTTGTACAGAGACAGTGCTGCTATTGTGCAGGTGTAAGTGTTTGCATTTGAGGATATCAGAGATGACAGTAAGACCAGGTTGCCCTCACCATTTTCCAAGAAAACTTAAAAGTTTTGAGTTTCTGGCATAAATGAGTTATTAATAAGAATTTCAACTCACAGCAAACTAGACAGTGGGGCTTAGAGGCTCTTTTTTTTCTAGAAATGAAATTATATTTCTGGTATACATAAATTTAGAGAAATAGATTCAAGCTTTCACTCAATAGACAGGCATTGTAATATTATGCCTATTTGAGAGGTTGGGAACCTGAGTGAGAAGTTGAGTAGTTTGTGTAAGTGGAGATCTGGATTTCAATTTAGGGAAAAGTATCTGAAGCCAGCAGTGTGATGACTACAAGAGACAAGTGAGCACATCTTGCCAGTCTGATCATTAGTGTGGGCTTCGGGATCCAGACTGGGTAATACTGCTGATGACTTTATCCTCCAGCAGCCTGCAGAGGACTCTCTGGCACTATTAAAACAACCAGCAGGGAGGAGACGTCCAGCTCAGGTCCTATTGTTATTTCTTTCTCCTGTGATCAAAGTGCATGGTTGGTCCCACCAGCAATATGGACTTACCACACAGTTTGAGTGGACAACTAAGAGCAATGGCCATAGCTTGTGCTGTCTGGGAGAACTTTGGAGACGTCCTTGTCCAATAACTCAGAGGGAGGTATCCCCCACCTGACACTGGGATTCTTGTTTGAAAACCTATGACATCTGGGGAGAGCATTACCCATCTTTGTAGGGTACTTCTGCTCAGACTCTTTTTAGTTTTACTTTCGTGAGACAAGGTCTCACTCTGTAACCATGGTTGGCCTACAACTTACTATATAGACTGGTGTGGCCTCCAAACTCATAGAGATGCACTCCTTCTGCCTTCTAAGTACTGTGAACAAAGTTGTGCACCATCGTGCCCAGGTAAATATTTATATTTATTTAAGATATTGGTGCAATAGTGGCTTGTTTATAACAGGAGTGACCAACGGCTTTCTTGTTGGATTTCAGGCCTACTCCATAAGAAGGATCTCATGCGAAGATAGAGTAAGGCTAAGAGGAGAATCGCAACCATGAGGAACAACATAACAAGCCCGTCTAAACACAGCTAGCTTAGGGATGGACCCACTCAGCTTATGGCAGGGAGTTTATTAATAGTAAGAGTTTTCCATAAGGTAGTCGTGGGCAGGGATATCTCGGCGTGGGATTAGGTACACGGAGGGGGTGGAGACAGTGAGCAGAGGAGGGGAGGGTTAGGATTCCTGGGAGGAGGGGGAATGGATAGGATGAACATCTGAATGTATTTCCAAAAAAAAAAAAGGGACCATTAAAACTTACATTTGGGGAGATCATAGGCCATAAGAGAAGACTATTACATTTTGGGAAGAATGTAACTTTTTAAAATGTTTATTTAGATTATTGTTCCCGTTTCAGGAAGTTCATTTATGACACATTAATTCATAATGGTTAAAGTTTAGAAGGGTATACTTAAATTCAGGGACAAGCATAGAAAAGGAGACAGAAAAATGATACAACCAGGGAATAGGGAGCTGTGTTTCAGAAAGACATCTTCTGGACACTACACACATGGACCTTTCACGCATGAATTCATCATAGCTATGGTTACTTATCCAAGACTTGCAGAAAAGTGGGCCCATTAACACTTCATTATGGAATAGTGAAGGACTCATAAGGCCCTACAAGAGAGACTATTGGCACGCAATGGTGGCTGGGGAAGAAGTGTAACTTTCTTTAAAGGTGTAGCTACTGATAAGTTGCCCTGTTCAAGTGAAAATCTTTTCACCTATCCTCATTCAATAGCCTGTGTTAAATTTAGTTGGTCATATACAATCAATACATGAAAGTAGAAGGGGGACTTGCTAAGAATAAAAAGTATTTCAAAGAAGTGAGAGTGACGGGTGGTAAAAATGAATAAAATTCATTACATTCATGCATTCAAATGTTAGAAGTAGATTTAAAAAAAAAGGAATGTAAAGAAGAAAAGGCAAATGGAACAGCAAACCTTTAAAAAAAGAAAATCGTGCAATATAAATAAGAGTTCAATGTTCAGAAAGAAGGTAGAGGTCATGATGTCCATGGTCTATGTTACCCCTGGAGGCTATGTTTATGTGCATGTTCAGTGCTGCTGGAGGCCATGATGAGGTCTGTTGTTCATGCTGCCTCTGGAGACCATGTGAAAGTCTGTGATCTGTGCTGATACTGGCTGTTATGGGCAAGGAAGCTTCTGTTGCAGTGGTTTTGATTACTCCAGACTCAATTAAGAATGAGAGACATTGAAGGTTTCTTTGACAACCTCTCCTGCCCCTCAAATATGGAGGGGGGGGAATCTAAACAGGAGATCACTGAGGAGATTCCTTGAAAATTGTGGTAAAGATTCCAAAGTGTAGCTCTTCACAATTTATGGTTTCTTGAGTGGGGGTATTGGGATAAGGTGGGAGTAAGAAAAGACTCAGTTATCTTTAAGGGGCAGGCCACTGAGAGTTTGACTATGTTCCAATGAGTATACGGGCAACACAATTTGGCCTTGTATTTTTTTCTTCTTTTCTTTTTTTTGGGGAAGGGGCACAGAGTGAGAAGGTAGGCCTAGGAAGAATGAGAGGTAAATGTGATTGGGGTATGTTGGATGAAATTTCCAAATAGTCAGTAAAAATATTATGTTGGAAAAAAGGAGGAAAAAAAAAAAGGTTGAAACAAAGATTACAAAGAAAATATCCAGAACCGTATAGTGGATGCTCTGGAAACACAAGGTGCTAGCATCCTCTGACATAGTAACTAAAAACCTAACTCTGACCTCAAACTGAGGCATAGGTAGGTAGATAGATAGATAGACAGACAGACAGACAGACAGACAGACAGACAGATAGATAGATAGATAGATAGACCATGAGCTGACAGGGAGCTGCCTACAGTTCAGTTGATTTGTTTTGAAATAATTAGATTTTTAACAATGCTACAACCCAAAACACATTTGTAGTAATAATGAAAACAAATAGATTTTCAAAAATATAGGAAGAAAAATAGTGACTAAGTTTATAGCAAGATAATTCTTTAATACATTGATAGCACTTCACTAACCTAGAAAGAAAGAGAAAAGTACCTCTATTTTAGAGGACTGGACAGGAGAGGAATGGGAGAAGAGAGGAGAAGAGAAGAGAGGAAATGGCTATACACACATACATACAGAGAGGGGGCAGGGATGGGAAGGGAGAGGGGAACAAGGAGAGGGAGAGGGAGAGAGAGAGAGAGGAAAGAAAATGCTATAGGGAAGAAAAATGTTTCCATTATGAAGTTATTGGTGCATGACCTCTTAACTCCTTATCCCCACAATTAACTGATAACAGTAACAGTGATTTGGAAAAAAATAATTATGCTTAATGATCTCTATTTAATTGCTGATGATTCTCATGGGTAATTTCCTGTGTGGATTTTCAAAAACAAATTTTCAAAGACAATTTCAGAAGAACTTAAAAAGTCACTCACATTCTCTACCTCACAAGTTTATTTCTTGAATCTATCTTAGATTTGCAAAAGTTGGCATAGTATCATTTATAACTTGAAAGCTAGCACTTAAATTCTATAAACTCTATGGTCGAAGTATGTTATATTCATGAATGATGAAAATGTTACATGTAACATCAGAAAATCAAATAGGCCTGGGGATATAGTTCAATGGTGGAATGCTTGCCTAGCAGTGTGGGCTCAGGTTTAATCCTGAGACTGAGAAGGAAGGAAGGAAGGAAGGAAGGAAGGAAGGAAGGAAGGAAGGAAGGAAGGAAGGAAGGAAGGAAAAAAGGAAAGAAGGGAGGGAGGGAGGGGAGGGAGGAGGAAAAGGAGTAAGGGGGAGGGAAGGAGAAAAGGAGGGAGGAAAGAAAGAGTGTTACAATGAAACAGAGTGATTTGTAAAATTAGTTATGATAATAAAAGTAGTATAGAACTGGGACCGCTGCTCTTCATGCCTTTAACCCAGACCTCGGTAAAGGCAGGGAGATGCAGATAAATTTCTGTAATTTAGAAGGCAGTTGCAGGTACACAATAAGACACCATATTTTATTGGTAAAGTATGTATCTGGAAGGGAAGAGGATGTCCACACAGTGTTTGTGAGGATCCATGGAGAATATACTGGAAAGCGTTGGATAGTAATGATCCATGAGGTGGGTGATGACAAGTAAATGCTAATTTCAATATCCAAAAGAGTAAAGGAAACTTTAGAAAGGAGCAGAGAGAGTCCACAGTCCATTCTGAGGCTCAGCCCCAATTGTGGACTGCTCTGCTCCCACTGTAGGGAGAATGCAGGTGCTTAAGATTAGAACCTCAATTCAAGATGAATAAATCTCAGAAAATTCACTTTATATTTAACATACATCTTAAATAAATTATATATGAGTATACATTATATATTATATATAAATTACTTGTGTCATCTTCAGACCCTCTCATCTCCTCCAAGACCCACCCCCATTCCATTTCACACCCACCAACTTTGTGTACTTGTTTCTAAAAAATCAAAACAGGGCTGGAGAGATGGCTCAGTGGTTTAAAGCATTTTCTGCTCTTCCAGAAGTCTTGAGTTCAACTCTTAGCAAGGACATGGTGGCTCACAACCATCTGTAATAAAATCCAATGGCCAACTTTTGGTGTCTCTGACGACAGCTACAGTGTACTCATATACATAAAATAAACAAATAAATCTTTTTTAAAATATCAAACAAAGCCTACTGCACAGTCTCCTTAGTGCTGCCTAGATATTTTTAGGTATGTATCTAAGACTTATCCAGTCTTATGTAGGTTAGACCTACCATGATATACATAAAGTGAATTCTCCCTTTCTCTCCTGGCCACTATTAGTTACCAATGGCTCCTCAGGTAGGAAGTGGATTTCATGTCCACTCTTCTCTTCATGCTGGACATTTGTTTGGTTTGAGTTTGCTCAGATCTTGTGCATGGTGTCACAACCACTGTGAGTCCATAAGTTTATAAGCAACTGCCTGTCCTACTGTGTCTGAAATACACTGCTTTCTTGTAGTATCCATCACTACTGTCTATTATTCTTTCCTTTCCCCTCTTCTACAATGATCCTTAACCTTTGTGTGCGGAGGAGTGTGATAAGAGGAGTCCTGTTTAGGACTAAGAACTCCACAGTATCTTACTGAGAACTCACATTGACCAGTTGAAGTCCCCAGTCAGGTCTGTCCCTGGAGCTTAGCTGGACCCAGCTACCCAGTCATCCACTGATGAACATCTAGGCTATTTCCGCTTCCTAGCTATTATGAATAAAGAGGCAATAAACATAGATAAACACATATTTGGAGTGGAATGCATTCTTAGGTATATATGTCAAGAATTAATTAAATTGATTACACAGTAATTCTCTTTATACTTTTTGGGGGAACCTTCACAGTGATTTTCAGTTTTATAAGATATTACCTGTCAATTGATTACTTTAATTCATGAGCAAATGGAGTCCTATCCAGGAAGTCCTTTCCTAGACCTGTATCTGTAGGGTACTGCCCTTTCCTCTCGTCTCTTCCCTTCTCTTCTTCCTTCTTCTGCACACAAAATTCTAATTTTCACTGTGCCAAATCTTTAAGACACTTTTCCCCATTTTGTGATATTGGTGCTTTGATGTGATTGTGAATCTGGTGTGACACACACACCACACACACCCCTTTAAGATTTTTTTAATGTTGTTCTACATGTGCTTAGGCTGACCCTTAGAATTGAATTAACTATGGGCGGGGGTCTTGCCCCTTTAAGAAAATTGTTTTCCTCCATTCTCTTTTTCATTCATTCTTCTGAACTTTTCATTCAGGGGGGAAATATTTTTTAGCAACTGAGTTCATTATCTGACTTGTTTACTTTTAATTATTTATATTTATGTGCAAAATCCTTCCGTGTCAAAGAAATTATCTACCTCATCTCTATCTCTCTTACTCTTTTTCAATGTTCCTAGCCCTGCTTTTATACCCCTGAAAATTTCCCCGAATTCCAAAATTCACACAAACACGAAAATTTGCAACAGGGGAAACCATGCTTTTAGAGCAAGGCAAGGCATATACTCCAGCAACTCTAGCAGCCCCAGATCCCCCCACCTGGGTTTAAAAAAAAAGGGATATTTTATAAAATTTTTTTATTTTTAAGGAAAACCAAATTCCCCGAATTCTCACACATTTTCCCTTTTTTTTTAAGCCATTAATCAGCTGTGTAGTGGAGAATTATGAACAGAACATTTCAATGAAATAAGCACATTTTTGGTTTTTTGGTAAGACCTCTCCTGTTTAAAAAAATCTTTATAATCTTAAATTTGGTTTGATGAATCCCACTTTTCATTTCCTGGAAATAAAAAAAAATCCTCCTCAACAACAACTTTCACTGCCTTCCTTCTAATTTTTAAAAATCCTTTATAAATTTGGCTTTGAAAAGTTTTAAAACCAGGCCTTTGGGGGTGACCTTTAATCCCCGGGGACAGGGGCCATGGAGAAACTCAGAGTTTAAGGTCCCAAATTTTCAAGCAAATTCCCAAGGGCAAACCCCGGGTTTTTGGCAGTGAGGAAATTGGGAAAAAAGAAAAAATTGGGTAATTTGAATAAAAAGGGGGGCCTTTTCCAGCCCTTTGCAAAACCCCGAACACAGCGGGTTTTGGGGATGAGGCTCTGGGCCCTTTAAAATCAAGAATAGAAGGGACAATGGAAAAATTGATGCTGGTTAGCTGGGGCTAAGAAAAACAGCAGGGGATTAAGAAAAGACCCGCATTTACTGAGGTTAAAAAACTTCTGGGAAATTTATTTTGAGAGCACAAAGAAGCTGATTCCCGAGCAGCCAAAGGGTTTTTACCTTTGCTGCAGGGTGCATTGGGTTTTGTGTAAGAGTCACCCCCGGGGGGTATGGTTTTGAAGGATGAAGGGGGGGTGAAAAAAAGCTGAGGTTTTTGGCCGTGAGAAGCCAAGGAAAGGCCTTTTTGGGGAAGGGCAGCCTCAGTTGCGTTGGGTGGCCCCGGGGGCTGAAGTGGTCCCTGCAAAGGAGTTGAGGCTTTGGGACCATGAAAAGCCTTGGGGATGTTATTGGTGAAAACAGAGTTGAGTGGAAAAAACCCCCGGGAACTGGAGAGCCCCATGGGAAAAACCCCTAAAATTCCCCCCCCCCCCCCCCCCCCCCCCCCCAAAAATGGGGGCCAAGGGGGCCCAAAAATAGAATGGGGAAAATTTAATCTGAGCTTAAGTGCTACAGGGGAAAGGGGGATGAAGAATGACACCGCCTTTAGGATGGCCCAAAAAATCATATGTAGATTCCCGAATTGAAACAAGAAAACTGTAACACGGAAAATTGCCCCTTTGGGGGGACCGCCCCCAAAGGGGTTTTCCAAGGCCAAAGCATTAGGTTTTCCCCCCCCCCCCCCCCCGTGAAAAAAGGGAAAAGTTGGCTAAACCCCCCGGGGGGAAAACCCTTAAAAACAGGAGAAAAGGGGGAGAAGGGGTTTTTTTCCGGCCGGGGGTCCCCCCCAAAGATGATTGGGTTGGAGGACCATACCCCAAGGGGTTTTTGGGCTTTCATTTTTTTTCATGGGCTTGTGGCCCACTTTTTTGTTCACCCCACACTTTTCCACATAATCATGGGAGTATGTTGTGCATTTCAAAAATCTTACCCAAAACACAAACTCCCGCACATACAATATACATTTAAAATAATTTTTTTTTTGGAAAAAAATTGGTTTGAATTCTTTAAATGAAGGAAATGGTTTTTTGAGGTTTACAGCCCGCTTTTGGTTTAAGGCTTTGCTTTTTATGTTTTAGGGGAAAAGCGGAATACCACAACTCAACACACACACACTTCCCCAAAGGGGGCAGTTTGGGAAAAACATATGTTTATAATTTTTGGTTTGGTTTTACAGGGTTTTTGAGAAAAGGGGGCGATTTTTTTCTGACCTTTTTTTTTTTTTTTGTTTGTTTTTTGTGTATTTTTTTAAACAAGATAACCCTTTAACTTGTGTGTCATTAAAAAACATTATAGGGGGCTTTATAGACATGTTTGTATTCACTCTTTTAAAAACCCTTTGCAATTGATACTCGATACTGCTGTTTTTGTCTAGGGCCCCCCTTTTTAAAGGGGATGGGTATGGAAGAAACTCTTTTTCTTAAATTTTTCCTTCAAAACCAAAAGCCCGTTTTTCAAAATTGTTTTTTTATTTTTTTTCTTAGGAATTTTCCATTAAAAAAAGGGATTCCTAACCCGTTCTCATGACAAAAAAGTTTAAAAAATAGATTTTTTGTGGGGGTTTAGGAAAGTACCTTTTTAAGTTTTTGGGAAAATGATAAGAAAGGTTTTAAGGGGTTTCCCGGGTTTTAGGCGGGGTTTTTGGGTTTGTTTTTGCTTCAGCTCTGCATTGCCTTTAGGAAGGAAATGGGAAAGGAGGAGGGAGGGGGAAAGGGAAGGGGGAAAGGGAAGAGGGGGGGGAAGAGGAGGGGGGAGGGGGAAGGGGAAGGGGAAAAGGAAGGGAAGGGGGGGAATTTAAAAGGGGAGGGGGGGGAGAAGAAAGAAGGGGGGGGGAAGAGGGGAGGAGGGGAGGGGGAGGGGAGGGGGAGGGGGGGAGGGGGGAGGGGAGGGGGGGGGAGGGGAAGGGGGGAGGGGGAAGGGGGAAAGGGGTAGGGGGGGAAGGGGGAGGGGAGAAAAGGGGGAGGGAGGATATTTTCTTGGGCTTTTGGGGGGCCATGCTTTTTTGCTTTTTTTTAAGCAGGTTTTAATAAAATTTGTTTGGTCCCTTTTGGGGAAAAAGTCAGAGGGGCGTAAAAATAGAAGGGAAAGAAAAAAGCTACGGGAATTTTTCTTTTTTGGTCTGGATTCCATTTAAAAACTATAACTAGCCCTTTCCCAAAAATGGTTTTTTTCTTTTTCTATTTCCCCAAATTTTTTAAAATTTTTGGGGTTTTCTTTTCACCACTTTAATTTTTATTTCTAGCTTTTGGTCCCCTCTTTCAAATTTTTTTTTTTGGATACCCCTGTTTTTTTTCTACAAAGGGGAAAAAGGGTATTCACGTAAATTTAACATACAATAACCAAAGAAAAAATTATTTAAACTACTGTAAATTTTTAAAACTGGGGAAAAACAATTTTAGTTTTTTTTTCTTAACAGTTTTTTATTTTTTAAAAATACAAAAACCCCCTTTTCCCCCCCTCCCTGTTTTTGGGGGTAGTTTTTAAAAGATAGTTTTTATGGGTTTTTTTTAAATACCCGGGGGAATTAAAAAAAATAAAAAAAAAAAAAAATTTTTGTTCACTTTTTTTTTCCCTTTTTTTTTTTTAATTTTTAAAACATCATTTGATTTTAAAAAAATTTATTTTTACGCCCTAAAAACCCCAAAAACCAAAAAAAATTTTAACCTTTTTGTCCCCTTTTTTTTTTTTTCCTTTTTTCTCCCCTCTTTTTCTCTCTCTTTTTCTTTTTCTTTTTCTTCTCTCGCCCCAAAAAAACCTTTTTAGAGAAAAAAGAAAAAAAAAGAAAGGGGGGGAGAGGGATTTTGGGGGCTTTCAAAAGTACTTCATATGAAACCCTTTTTAAAATTTTATTGGGCCCTTTTTTAGCTTTCTTTTTCCCCAAAAACAGAAATTTAAAATGCCTTTTTTAAAACCCCTGCCCGGGGGCCAAATTTTTTTTTCTTTTTTTAAAGATTTAATTTTTTTTTATTTTTTTATCTGTTTGGGGGTTTTTTCTGAATGGATGTTTTTTAAAACCAAATGTGGCCTGGCTGGGGGGCCCACAAAGGGTTTTTAAAAAAGGGTTTTTGGGGAACCCTGGGTTTTTTAATTTCCGACATTATTTTTTTTCCCAAAAATTTTTGGGGGGTAGGAGTTTGGATTTTTGGGGGGTCTTTTTAAAAGCAAAGGGGTTTTTTCACCCCGAGCCACCCCCCCTTTTTTTTTACCTTTTTTCAAAAATTTTTTAATTTTTACAAATTTTTTTCCCCCAAATAGTGAAATTTAAAGGGGTTTAAAAATTTTTTTTTCCCCCCGCGAGGGGTTTTTGGGGAATGGGGGGGGGGAGGGGGAAAAAAACCCGCATTTTTGGGAAACATTTTTTTTGCTGACTTGCCCCTATTTTTGACCTTTCCCCAGTGCTCTGGATTTTTTCCCTTGACAGAAGGGTTTTTGGCCAAAAATTTAGAACTTGAGAATTTAATAAATTTTTTTTTTTGGGAAATTTTTTTAAATTTTTGTTTTTTGAATAATTCTTTTTTTTAAAAAAGGGAAAAAACCCCCTTGGGGGCCCCCCCCCAAAAGGGGAAAAAAAAAAACTCTCGGGAAAAAAAAAATTTTGGGGGCTTTTTGGGGGAATTTTTTTTAAATTTTTTTTGGGAAAAATTTGATAAAGGGGAAAAAAACCCGCAATGTGCTCAAACCCCCCAAAGGGGAAATCTGGGTTTCCCCTTGGATGTCCCCCATGATAATAACAGAAAAGAAGGGGCCCAAACCCCTTTTACCCTGAAACCGGTGAGGGCCCCATGGGTACGTTGTTTAAAGGGAGTGGTATAAATGAGAAAGGAGAAGCAATTTTTAAAAATTTTTTCCCCCCCAGTACAAAAAAAAGGGTCTTTAGCAAGGGCCCCCTGGAAACAAACCCTTTTGGGGGGTTTATTAACAAACCCTTTGGGATAAATCTGAATTAATTTTGGGAAAACCCTTTTTTTGAGCATTTGCTTTTCTTTTGGGCCCCGGATTCCCGAAAAAAGCTACCTTCCCTGACCCAATCCATGGGTTTTGGTGGCTTTTGTTTGTTTAGCAAGCACAGATTTTGCTCATGACCCATAGCACCACAAGACTGAACAAAAAATAAGATAAAATAAAATAATTAAAAAAAAGTAAGATCCCTGATGTGTGTAATACTTAAGCATGGAACAATCTGTTATTGGCAAAAAGTATACCTTGTCATTTGTTTTTTAGAAAAGCATATTTAATGCAGAATTCTTCCAATTCTACCTTTAGAAATCCAAGAGCTACTTTTGCATGTTCCATAGAAAGGCTGTTTCTTCTGTTAAAATGAGATATGGGAACTGTCTTATCAATGCCTTCACATGACAATGTGGTGTCCATCATGTTAGGTCATTGTTCAACCAAATCCAGGGCATTTTCTGGGCTTCAACTCTTAAGGCTGAGTTCATGACAAGTGGTGACTGTCACAGAGTGCTTATTTCTACATCCTGGGTATGACTTGAGAAATGGTATTTTCTTGTGTTCAAACACAAATACTTTTTATATTTAAAATGGAAAGAATAACATTTGCTATGGATGACTATGCATAGTCTGAAGAGAAAAGTTAATAACAGATAAGTTTGAGACCAAGTAAGATCCAAAGAATTTATTATTTGCCATACATTATGTTCAGTGTTTGAGCCAAGAACTAAACTTCATTAGTTCAATGAATTGCATTTCATATCTAATGCTTGGATTTAGTAAATTATTCAGTCATTTAATGAAGAGTACACATAAGAACGGATGCTGAAGGAAGACAACATGTTTTACCTCCCCTAGACAGGGATTCTTTAGAAAAGTGTCATGAAAAATCAATATTTTATTGCAAATTTTCTTATTAACAAATGAGGCATTATAAAGACAAAAGAGCTGAATGAGAAATATTCATTGACAAAACCAAGGTATTTCTCAAAACCTCACACAACGCTAAGCATAGAGATTTTGCTTTTGCTTTCTTCACCTACTTTCCCTCCCTATTCTTTTTCCTCTAGTTCTTTCTTCTTCAGATTCCTTGGAAAGTTAAGAAAAGGAAATTAGAAAATGGACATTTAAAATGTTTACACCAAAGCTTGCATTTTCCAAATATCCTAGGAATTGGTAAAGTCCTGGAAAGGGCATGCAGTTTTCTCCTGTTGCTACTGCAAATATCAACAGAGAGTGTGCGCTAACCCCTTGATCAGTGACTCCAGAATTTACCTCCTGACAGTGTTGCACAAGCATCTTTTTGTTACTAGACAATTCTAGTATCTTATTAAAGAAAGGAGACTTTTTGACTAGAGAATTTCAGAAAACACCATGGAAAGAAAATGAAATTTCTGTGTTTTCTGTTGTTTGGCTAAATAGTTCATTCTTCTTGTGAGCAAGTGTGAATATTTTATTCACTCATATATAATTCACCATTGAATTCTGTCACAGAAAATTCACAGATTTTGTGGGTTTGAATCTGAGTTTGAATTTGTCAAGATTCTGGCCAGATTTCCTAACCATTCTTGTTTCTTGTTTGTTTGTTTTTGTTATTGTTTTTTTTTTGTTTGTTTGTTTTCATACAAAACTGGAATGAAGGTAAGTTCATACATAGCATCATTATATACACATACTATTGATGTATAAAGTTCTTGACACTTTCCCAAGGCAGCCTTCAGTGAATGATGGTAACAATCCTGTCAGAAGGATAACCTTTGCAATGTCTGGTGTCTGGTACAGAGGCTGCCTTCAGCTACTGGTGGTGATGGGCTTGTAGAATTTGACCTTTGTAATATTAGTTCCAGGTACATGACGCAGTGCCACACTATCACTTTGGGGCTTAGGAACATTGGCAGAAGGGGTCGTCAGAGATGACATAATGTCCTCTAACCAGATTTATCTCTATTGTATTTTGTGAACATTTGGCCACCATGAGTTACAGACATGAGCTAAATCATTTCGTGATAAAATGTTCAAATCCAAATATTCCTTCAACACAAAAATTTAGAGATAGCAATTATTTTGTGGGGAGGAGAGGGACTAAATTTTAAAACTGTCTCTCTCTCTCTCTCTCTCTTCTCTCTCTCTCTCTCTCAATCTCTTCTCTCTCTTGTGTGTGTGTGTGTGTGTGTGTGTGTGTGTGTGTGTGTGTGTGTGTTGAATTTCAAATTTATATTTGGTTAATAACACAGCAGTAGAGGCCAAACTTGATTATCTGGATTCCATGGTGGTCCATTTACTTGTACGTGTGTTCTGTAGTATGTACTTGTTTTCATTATGCTTAAGTATGAATTTCACTAAAGTTTTAAAATTTAAATAATAGCAACACTAAATTATCTCTTAACATACATTCAATGCACATTTATTAACTGGTTTATTTTAGTGTGGGGGTGAGTGTGATGGCTAATTTTGCTTGTCATCTAGACTACATCTAGAATTATCTGCAACTCAAGCTTCTGAGCATGCTCTGAAAACTTTTTTTTAATAAGACTATTTGAAGAATGTAGACTGACCCTAATTCTGGAATTGTACCTTCTGGTATAATATGGACGAAGAAAACATTTTTTTTTGTCTGCTTCTCCTCCCTCTTGCTGGAAAGTTCATCTATCTATTGCTGCAGTCCATATTAAATCCACCTCCTTCATAATTCCATTTTAGACTAAAGACAAGCAGCTATCCTGGAATCCTCTAGGACTTTGACACCAGATTTGGATTTCTGGAACATCCATCTTTGGGGATCAAAGAACTATAAGATTCTTGGCCTTTTCATCTGGAGACAGTCAATGTTGGACTACCTAAACGACAGACTGTATGTAAACCAGTCCAGTAAGTTCCTTTTATACATATAAGTTTCTGTTTCACTAGAGAACCCTGATTAATGTACATTGTGACTCCAGAAAAGTAGGTTCTAGAGAAACCAAATTTTAAGGATAATTATTTTTTAAATCTGGAAAAGGCTTTTTGACTTGCCAAGACTTCCAGTTACTGAAGCCCCTCCTGGTAGCATAAAGAGCAATAAATGGAGAGCTTATGTTTCCCAGATACACATAAGCAGTTTAAAGATTTCTAATTGTGCCCAAGAAGAGAATCTTCTCTCCAGCCACCTTAGAGCTCAATTTATGGAAAATCAAACTCAAGTCATTATGGCAGACTTACTATGAAAATTCACATTCCAGCCTCAGAGTATATCAGCAGTCAAAGTAAGTGCACTGCTTAGTAATGGGTAGAGATCTGTGGGGGGACCCTAATGAGGCTAAAGACTTTGAATCCTCAGATTCTGAAGGGTTTTATTTTTTTTTAATCACATGAGGAAGTATTTTCTCTCACCCCTAGCAGAAGGATCCATACCCATCCCCACCCCTTGCAGATAGAGTCCTCTCTACTCCTACCATATTATTTATATGGCATTATCATATTAAGTTCATGCATCATAGCCTGTAATACTCTATAGCTATTCTTATGCCTGGAGATACAATGGATTATACTTGATGATTACATTTTTAAAATTAGTTATTCCCCTTTTCCTTGTCCTCCCCCCTTCTATATTTATTGATTGATCTGGGATATTTACTTATCTCTGCATACTTAGTTCTTGCCCATCCTCATATCTGATTCCTAGAAGTTCATAATAACCTTTCCAGTCAGGGGCAATTTTACTCTTCCTGTTCTTCCTATACTTAACTTCATACAGTCTGGGTTATGCATCTTCTCTACTGCTCTGGATGGTAGTACACAGAGCATACTCTCCAGCTATCTAAACCACTGCAGATCACTTGAAGAGAGGTTCCCATTATCTTTTCTTTTCCACAGTACATTATCTCACAATAGTTTTTCAACAATAGTTTGTGTGCTTCTGTGGTTATCCAAAGCTTTCACAGTTTCTTATGGAGAAGTTAACAAAACTATTCTTATTTCTGCCATTCTAAAAGCAAATAACGAAGGGTAGGATCCTCTACAGCTCTAGCCCAGATGGGTAGGTACTTTGCACCTCACAGAGAAAAGAGGGTAAAACAAGAAACTCACACTCAAAAGTTACTGGAAAGCTATTACACACTACTGTCACCTTGAGGACTGATCTCTACGCTCAGCAAAATGGCTTCTGAAGAGTGGTGACAAGCAGTAGTCATGTGTACCCTGAACTGTCAACACTTTAGAAGGGTAATAGTGTGCACCATTTTCTGTCTCCTCCTAGATGGGAACTTGGGATCACAGGAGAAAGCAGGGGCTTGAATGGATGACTTTCAATATATCAGCATGAAACACAATATGACAAATTTGAATTGAACTCAGACAGAAAACCCTGATAGAAAGTAAGTCAAGAATCCTGTGTTTCAACATTTCAAACTCATATGTATCGAAACAGTGATCAGTTAAACTGAACTCTCTTCAGTTCGGCTAGCTTAGAGCAACCATCCAAAATACAAAGGAAATTACTTTTGCCCACCAGAAATGAAATGTTGGAATACAGTTCGACTGAAGAAGAATGTCGTACCAACACCCTAAAAACTTTTCAACTCATAGGCCTCCATGAGTGAGACGTGGATTTTGGATCACCACCCAAGGGCAATGGACTGTTGGCATATCTCTTCAGAGATGGCTGGGAGTAGAAGATCCCTCAAAACTCCAAACAGACTCTAAGACTTCCCTGCAAATAAAAAATATCTTTAAAGAGAATAGATCTCCAATGAGCATTTAAAAAGAAGCAGATATTGATCTGTAGTTTCAATATTAAGAACAAAATAAACAAGACAAAAAAATAACTTTGACGTAAGCATGACATGGAGCATCAAGAGAGGAAGAACACTTAAGGAGTTCAAAGAAAGCACACTCTCCCAATGCTAGTGGAAAATCTATTCAAACACAAAAGATCAGAAATACTATAAATAGTCAACTTGGTTCTTTTGTAACTTATGTTATTCACTGTGATCAAATAGTGCCACATGACACAGTGAAATAGTGAATAATGGGATGTACATTTATTGTACATCCCAGTTTTCCAGTCCCCATGCTAGGTATTTTCTCAATCATTGCCTCATTTATCCCTCACAACAATCCTGTCAGTTGGGAGTGATTACCCTAATTAGAAGAGTAAGGAAGGGCTGGAGAGATGGCTAAGAGAGTGGTTAAGAGAACTGACTACTCTTCCAGAGGTCCTGAGTTCAATTCCCAGCAACCATATGGTTGCTCAAAACCATCTGTAATTGGATCCAATGCCCTCTTCTGGTGAGCCTGAAGACAGCTACAGTGTACACATATACATAAAATAAATAAATATTTTTTTTAAAAAAAGAAGGAGGAAGGAAGAGGGAGGAGGAGAAAGGAAGCACACTTGTAAAACTTGGTGAAGGAGCTCACCGACACACAGTAAGGGATAGAGCAGCTTTCCAATCCCAATATTTTAGTTCCAAGCTATATATATATTGTTCCATTGGGAAAAAAAAATCACCTCTTCTCTAAAAGACATCATCGTTGTTAGAAGAAAGGGGAAAAAGGTACTTTGTGTGAACAGCTGATCCTAATGTTTGTCCAAGGAAGCTTCAACTCTACCTTGAGATTTCAGAATCGATCACCAAATGGAAATGGTTTAATAACAGTCTGATACTTACTCCATCCATTATGCCCAACAAAATGACTCCTCTGCGTGACTCAGTTATTAACTGCTGCTTCCTTTGGGGCCTGAAAGGAAGAGGCTATATCGGAAGTGCCTGTACAGAGTGACGGGTTTATGGGCACTTCCAAAAAACTATCTTTCCTCAGAATTTTGTTTTACAAACTTTGGAGCCAGTGACTCAAACATTTCTTTGTTGCTCAGCTCTCTAATTAAGAGTCTAAAGACATCACCTTCAGAAGGGGAGGGGAAGTGGCCTTGATTTAGTTTAAAACCTCACTCCTATCATTCCCTGGATGAAGTCCTGGAAATGCTGTGTGTCTGTTACCGTGAGCTGATGAAAGAAAAAAGTGTACCCCCTGTTACAGCAGCACCTCTGGAAGCAAACCTGTGTATCCCCTACTATAGCCAGCTTTCCTGTAAGCAAACTCATGCTCACCCTACCACTCCGCCCCTACCAACAGCCCCACCCTGGTCCAGCTCCTGAAAGTCCTTCAGAGGCTCCTAGACTTTCCAGACAGGCATTTAATCAAACACCTATTTACTCTGTGACCTCCTTGGAGTACCAGTCAAGTGCTGGTAGCTTGTAAGATATACAGTTTTTATCACCACTTTCCTAGGAGTGAGAGAACCATAACCAGGGAGCTGGGGGAGGGGCAGAAGGGGAGAAAGCTTCTCCAAATAATCCAGGCAATTTCTTCTTCAATCTAAAAATACTGTGAGGGAAAGGTGAGTGAAAACAAGGTGCTGTTTCTTTTATGCGCTTGGGGAAGAAACTGCCCCAAAGCTTTGCTCCCCGTGAGCTGCACAAAAAACACCTCCTGATCCCAGGGTGTCTGTGACTCCCAACACCAAAGGGCATTGCTTGAGAGATTGCGGCTGAGTGCGGCTGAGCAGGAGCAGTTGGAGTTGTGCTCATTCTGATAGTTGCTGGAGGAATGGACTTAGGGCATGCAGACCTCAGCATCACCAAAGCGTTTTCAACAGAGGAGAATTCCTGATTACGCAGGAATGTGACAAGGTTTGTTTTACATGGTTATCAAAATCTCTGTTCATTTTAAGAGATGGAACATTGGGCATGTTACACACAGGACGAGTGCCGGGGGATCTACAGACCAAGAATTAGCAGGAGCGATTGAGTAATCCACTGCTTAGGGGGAAAAAATGAGATGCTATGAGAAGATGCTAAAATAGGAGTAAGCAGCAGACAGCCACACCCAAATCCATTCCAAGTGTTTTTTCTGTTCTTTTGGCTGCAAGGGTTTAAACCATGTTTATTTGATGGGTTTTTGGTTTCGTTTGTCTGTTTTAATCAGATAGATCACATGGCACATTCAGATTATGTAGCTACTTTTCAAATCTTGACAAATTTAGCACTGGGCAAGGCAGGGAGCACATTTCAGTATTATATCAGTAAATAATTGATGCTTCTTTTTAATTTTTAAAAATTATTTTATTGTTGTGTGTTATGTACAGCGTGTGTATACAAGTATAATTCTTGTGCATTCATGGGAATGTTGGTGTGTATATGCAAAGGCCTGTGTGTGGAAGTCAGAGAATAACCCTGGTATCCTCTTCCTTTCCTTCTCCTTGTTTGGATAGGGTCTCTTTGTTACTTACTGCTGCATAATCCAGGCTAGCTGACCAAGTAAACTTTGGGAGCTTCTCTCCTGCCTCTGCCTCCCATCTCACCATAGCATGCTGGGATTAAAGACACCAAGTTTTGCATGTGTTCAGAGGATTCAAAGACAGCTAGTTCCTGCCCAGCAAGTGTTTTACCCACATTCCCAGATCCATTTATATTATTTTAATTGACAAATAATGACTGTATGAGTCATATGCATATGGGATGCTGGAGGCTTGACATGTGTTCGCATTATGGATGAATAAATGATATTAATCAACAAGTTCACAGTACCACAATTATTTCAGCCTTGCCCCCTTACAATTGAGAAATAATTTGTTTGAAATAACAATATGTTTTAAAAAAAGAAATAAGAAATATAAGCAGTTCTCCAGAGTTGAAAATGGGCAGCTATAGTAAGAACTTTTTTTATTGGATATTTTATTTAAATTTCAGATGTTATCCCCTTTTCCTATCCCCTCCCAATAAACCCCCTAAATTATCCCTCTTCCTTTTTGCTTTTATACCATTTTAATTACATGCAAGTATTAAGATCAGTTCTAGGTTGAGGAATTAGCAATACAATAGATGCAAATGGTCAAGCAACAAGCAAGACAATAAACACAAATAGTCAAAGAACAAGCAAGGCAATAAACAAAGTTCTGTGATCATTCCCATGATCACTGTTTCTAAGGGCTTATCAGGATGACCAAAATATCTGAGCCTACTTCCTGAGCCTAATTCCCTGTCATAGCCCAAAGAACTTAAATCCCATGCAGGAGAGCATTTATGTGTGTGTATGCGCTCGCGTGCGCGCACGCCATGCTATATATTTTTTACAAATAGTAAGTTAGACTAGCTTCAACTGTCAAAGATTTGAATAATCCTTCCAATAAGACTTCTCTGACCAGGGGATTTAGTACCTCCTAGGCAGCCAATTCCAGTAGGTGGTTCACACCTCAGTGTGGCTGGCATCAGCCTCTGTGGAGTTCTAAAACCCTGATCAGCTGGACATGGAAGAGTCCCATGTGGGTGTGTCCCTAGCATGTAACATGAAATCCTAGATCATCTCTCCATCCATACAGTTTATACCAGCACTCCTCATCTCAACAAATGACAACATCGGCTTTCAAAATGACGAAGAATGCTGAGTCCACAAAGAGAATCCTCTCCGTCTCCCCCACATCCATTTGATACTTCTTTGTTCTCAGTCCACAGAAACATCCTCTTCGCTTCTCTCCCTCCCTCCCTTTCCATGTCCTGCAGTCTGTATTATGTAGGCAATGTGATGTCTATAAACCATCAGGCCAGCTCTGCGTAGAGCACGTCATAGCTACCAGTACTTGTGATGCATCCAAAATATAGCCCACAAGGACTCAGCTCCAGTCATTATTGCCCTATGTCACCATGTGCTAGTCAGAGTGGCCTTGCTCTTTCTCACTGCACTAGCTCCTTCTTGGTGCTCTTTCCATTCCTAGGGAGATTTTCCCTTCCTCCTCTTCCCTACTTTGTACTCACACTATCACTAACTCCCCATGAGGGCTTATCTGAATGTTATTACTTAAGTGAAGCTTTCAAACCTCATAAACTTCATAACACCTCAAATTTTCATGGAGCATAATCATCTACTAATGAGAAGTCTGTCTTTCCCTAAGTGTAGAATCCAAAGGCCAGGGAGCACTTGTTCTGATCATCTTTCCATTTGCCTGAAAATTGGTTGGTACTCTAAATATTGGATGGATGGATGGATGGATGGATGGATGGATGGATGGATGATGGATGGATTAATGAACATTGATGTCTGTTCCATCTAAACCTCAAGTGGAGAAGAGTCAAGGCAGGCTGTTTTTTCTACAACAGTTATAGTAACATTTGAGGTGGTTGTAATCCTAGACATTAAACCTTAGTGACTTGAAACTCCATTGATATGATTATAATATGATTATAATCATCTTAACTAAGAAGATGATTATATCCATATAAGATCTCCTTGTAATTAAAACAGGTATGTTTATGCCTTATTAAATCATTGTGCATAAGTTATATTTGTTCTTAATGTCTATATTTTTTTTAAAACCTAGAGCTTTATGACTGCCAAGCTCTAACACTGATCTGTAGTCCTGCCTCCCCAGCTCTGCTTATTTTTATCTTTTTTTTTTTTTTTTTTTTTTTGTAGAGAAACGTCTCATGTGGTTCACTATGACCAAACTGTGTAGCTGAGTATGACCTTCAACTTCTTCTGATCCTCCAGTGTCTGTCTCCTGAGTGCCAGGGGTACAGGACTGGGTCACCATTCCCAGTTTACATAGTGCTGAGATTGAAATACACATGTGAGGCAAACACTCAGTTGATCTCTGTCTCAAGCCCTGTTTAAATACATTTGGTATTTACATCTTTAATCCTGCTTATTTTGGGCTCAAAAACACCAGATTTCAGTTTTACTCTGATTATTGACATTTCATATGTGTCTACATGTGTTGGTTGCTTCAGAAAAGAACTGACTAATTCTAATAAATTTTGCTCAGTTTTACAAACTATTTATATAATCAAGGGAAGCATATGGGTCTGATTAACAAAATATTAGCTTTCAGGTTTTAATCGATGTATGACAGCCTTTTAGGATGCTAGTCTACCCAAAGAAACACAGGTCAGTTTCTTTCCCTAGTATTCATCTGATTGTGTAATGATGTATCCAGCCTTGATCATAGTCACATTGATTGAGTGGGCTGGGTGGTGTTCTGTACTTCATATACATAACATAGCAATTCTAAATATGCACAACTGATGATGTTGTCTCCATCATGTGAGGAAAATAAGGTACAAAACAGTAGGCACCTTGGCCAAATCATACAATTAGGAAGTCATGAAACTGGTCTCCACCTGCAGTGCCTTCCTTACTCAACCTATGACCTACAACGATGTGTTTACGTGAATAAGGACAATAAGTGATTAGTCCCTTGTCTTTTTTATTCATCATAACTTTACTACCTTTTTCCTTCAATTTTTCAGGAATATATTTGTAAGCTCTATTAGAATATTTCATCATTTTCATTTTAATAAGCTATTATTGTATATATGTTTTTTCCTTTACCATCTTAATTCTATACATCATGTTTTAATGAGTCACCAACTCATTATTACCTAGTCACTTCTTCTACTTCTATAGTCATTACAAAATGAAAACTCTAAACGTCTTTATTCTATCTTCATTTTTGACTCTAAGATTAGAAGACTCCAGAGGGCAACTCAAGTCTTGGCACCTTCTTCTGCAGATAAGCCAAAGGTCTCTTTTCTCACTGATATTTCCTCAGAAACTACATGACACTAAATTTCATGTCAGAGTCCCTAGTCTCCCTGTCACTCATTACCTCTTGTCACTCTAATCTGCACAACCTACAGATAGAAACCATTTTCCTCATTTTATAGTAGCTTTAAACCTGAAAGGGAACAAAAAGCCAAAATGTACTTGATACAACATTTTCTTCATATTTAACTAACTCCAGAGTACTGAATTCCCATGGACTGTCCTAGCCCACAGGAGGTCAAGCTTCATGTGAAAGGAAGGGATGATAACTGACCTTCCTGAGAGAACTCTCCTGCTTTCTATCTCAATAGACAAGTTGAGTCAGAGTCCTAGGAGTTGACAGCTTCCTCTATAGATACATTCCAGCCTGCTCTGAACAAATTCAGCATTCATGTAACCAGAGAACTAGCAGAGGCCTCTGGAACTGCCTTGTCCAGTGGTTCCCACATGGTCCACCAGCCAAGATTCGTTTATCACCTCCCTTTGCATCTCGGCCATAAGCCATGAGTTGGGATTTTTTTTTCAACTGAATTGAATGTGTTAAATATAATGAACTATACTTGCTAGTGTTTTTCATCAATAATAAATATAAATATATCCATGTAGTCTGAACATGATCCTTATCCCACAACGACTTGAAAATAATTTTCAATTCTAAGAAAGATAATTTGGGATTATTCATTATGATCTTATTTTGAAATTGCTCTTAGAAACTCATATTGTCTAGTAAGTCTATGTGTTTAGATATTTGAAATAGGGGTATATATATCATATATATGTTTATATATATGATCTTATTGAAATATTGGGGGCCATTACACACAGTAATCTGCCCAAGATTAGACTGCAAGCTAGACCAAAAACAACGTGGGCAATTGATTCCAATTCAAGAAAACTCAGTAAGAGAATATTTGCTCAAAGTTGAGATCAACTATACAGCCATGACTAAATAACAGGACTAATTCCATACCAGAAAATGAGAGCAGGCGTATTTAATAAATGTGCAGGAATCAAGGAGTTGGATTTAGCAAGTCTCGTATGACACTATGAGGAGGAATGAAAGCCCAGAAGTATGAGAAAGCATGGACTTCCCTATGAACTTTCCTGGAGAGTATGTCAGAGTGGAATTCAGCTGACAGAGACTAATGAAGAGGTGAGAAATATTCAGGGTGAGTGTTCATGTCTTGACAGAGGAGGAGGAAACTTAAGAAAAACAAATTGCATCAGTTAAGGCTAATAGGATAGAGATAAGAGAAGCAAAGAGCCAAGGAGATAAGGTAAAGCCCACGGGGTTAAAGAGTATTAGGAGGGCAAATCTATCAGATGGGAAGGGATGATGAGAGGGAAATCAGAGTGTCTAAGAAAGGAGGGGCATATAAGTAAAAATTCCAAATTTATTATGTGAAAGACTCATTTCTTTAAGTCCGGCTTCTTAGAGAATAGAATATAAAAACAAAAGAGAGAGGGGAGAGAGAAAGAAGAAGAAAAGAAGAAGAAGAAGATGAAGAAGAAGAAGAAAGAAGAGAGGAAGAAGGAAGAGAAGAGGAAGGAGGAGGAGGAGGAGGAAGGGGAGGGGAGGGGGGAGGGAAGGGAGAGGAGAAGGAGGAGAGAGGAGAAGAAAGGAGGAGGAGAAGGAGGACAAGGAGAAGGTGATGAAGAGGAAGAGGAAGAAGCAGCAGCAGCAGCAGCAGCAGCCTAGGGAGAAAGAGCTCAAAATATTAAACACCAAAATGGCAAACAATGCTATCAATAATTGAACAAACAAAATAAAAAATCAACAAAGTTTGCCAAAGACAAAGTGCAAATGGTCAATAGATGTTTTTCAAATGTTCAACATTCTTAGCACTCAGGGAAGTACAAATCAAAATGACAATGAGATTTCATCTCACACTGGTCAGAATAGCTATCAATAATGATACTAACCAAAAGTTCTGGTAAGGATGGGGGTAGGGCTTTATACATTGCTGTTGTAAACTAGTCTATAAATATATGGAACCTGGGTCAAATTTGTGTGTGTGTGTGTGTATTAGATTTAACTATCAGTCCACAAAGCATAAGACTATTTTAAAGACATGTGTAAACAAATACATGCTTACCACTCTAGCAACAAGGAGGTAGAAGCAGAGAATCTAAAAGTCTGAGGCTAACCTAGGATACATAGTGAAATCTTACCAAACATCTCAGCAAAATGAGGAAACACTTCAAGATAGAGACATGAACATAAATGTATGAATGAATGAGAAAGTCATAAGAGGGGAATTGCTTGGGAAGAGAAACATTGTGACTTGAAGGCAGGACATAAATAGAAAGTAGATCTGGTCAAAGCACATGAATAGCTGATCAAAAACTATCATCACACCTGTGACTTTGTACAATGAATATACTCCAATAGAAACCTTTAAAACAAATAGTAGCAACTTAAAATCTCTTAATTTCCATTCCCATTTAGATGTAATTCTTATTTTCCTTGGTAACACTGGTAGCTTATCAGCTTGGCATATCTGTTATAAACAAACAAAGAAATATTGAGAATACATGACCAAAAAGGAAGTATTTTACCAAGTCTCTTAGAAGTGGAAACACATTATAGAAAACTCAGCACAAAATGGGGGCCTCAGCCATTCAACGTAATAAAAGTAACGGGTAATAAAAATGTAATTGCCATGCATAAGTGAGCACTGAGACACTCTCTTGTCTTTCTATAAACCTTTAAGGTTGAACAGTGAACAGTGTTGCCTCTAACCTAGTACAACACGGAATACCACCAGGTAACATAGGAAATATGAATGTCTCTGAAGTAGTCATGAGGCAGGAGCACATGAACTCTGAAATGGTTATGTGGGCTTTCCCATATACAAACTCACCTCTCTATGAAACTCAGATACCTTTGACCAATCAGTTAAAAGCAAAAAATGGGGATGATTTTTAGAGGGGGAATATGAAGACATGCCCAAGTTCAAGAGACCAGTATGGCCCCCCACAGAATGTTTGGGGAGGAGACAGAAGGGTTGCACAGCCCTTTGTGAATCCACAGAATGTGTTTTCTCTAAGAACATTGTGGAATCATCAGAGAATATGACTTAACCCAGAAAGACAAATATTCAACTTAGAGGGATGGGGGCTAATTACTCATTGCTGTGACCAAGGCAGATTTGGTTGGTCTTACAGTTCAAGGGAATTCAATCCCTGTGGCAAAGGAGATGCAGGAGGCAGCAGGGCACGATGCATCTGTAGTCAGAAAGCAGAGAGAGATGAATGTTCCTGCTCAGCTTACTTTCTCCTTGTTATCCAGTCCCAGACCCAATGGCATGGGATGGCGCCCCTTATGTTTGGTGCTCTCTTCTCCCCTCACTTCAAGCTTTCTGTAAACCCAGCATAATCATACAGAGTAGGTGTTTCCATGGTCTACTGACAATGAATATTAACCACCACAGAGACAATAATGTACAAAGATGGCTTTTACCATTAAGCTGATACGACAGCATATTAGAATTTGCTCTGCCTCTAGAAGATTTTTACAAAGGCTGATCTATGCTCCCACTCAGGCCAATCTAGTACCATACTATGTCCTGCTCAGACAGAAGTCCATGATTCCCTTTCTTGCCACTGACCTAACAGGATTACAATTTAGTTTCCTTTAAAATTTTTTGTAAGAAAGATGTAGTTTGGAAGGACATTTACTTACCAGAGTACTTACTGTTCTGCTAGCATGACAGTCTACACTCTCCATCCTACATTGTCTTCTGTGTTGGCTTCTTTCTATAGAACTGGCCAGGTAAACCTTCCCTGGGGGTGGGGATAAATAAGATATTTTGGGCTTTTGTTTGTTTAGTGTAAGTAAAGACTGGTGACTATGAATTGTTCTATCTTTTTACTACTAAAGGCAGAAACATTTTCATTGGAAAAATCAACATAACATACAAACACACTCTAAAATCTTAAAGTGTTATACTATTTTGCCCTTTATTGTCTTATTTGGGTTATTGAATACAGAGAGGTCCAATTTTGAAGAGTATTGCTTTTCATGGAGGATTTCCAAAGTCAAACCCCTTTGCTCCAGCTGTCCATCTCCAACATAAAAATATCTCAGCAAACATGATACAATGTGAGGTCAGAGACCAAACACAACTCCTCCTCTCTGCATTCCTTTTAAGCTGTGAGCCCAGGACTCAGTCTTCCTCACACCGTGCTCCTGAGCTCCTGTTCGACTATCAGTGCCATAGCAACTAGGATTGGTCAAGGGCTTCTGTCCCCGTGTGCAGGCAGACTCATTTCTGGAATGCCCTCTCTGACGCAGCTCACCACCAAGATTACAGTTATCTGTGCTTAAATACCAGTCACTCCCCACTGGAGTAAGAGGAGACACCCAGTCAGTCCTAGCGAGGCAAGAGAGCACTGCCGTCTATCTCATCAGTTTTCGGGTTAGAGTTTCCCTGTCAGACTCACAGATAAAAGGCAGAGGAGGATTCCCAGTGCATTCCTTCCAATCCACTGATTCCAGAGAGTGCTGAGCAACAGAACACCAGCGAATCTCTCGAAGTTTCTCAGCCTTGGTGCCTCTGACCTCCGCGATAATTGGAACAATGTTCATGCCTTCGCTGTGACGCTGTAGGTAAAAGCTACAGCTCACAGTCAGCTGGCATCTCACATATTAATACTGGCTGGTATTTTCAGATGGTATGTGTGATAAACCTAATAATATAATACACTGGCCATTTATACTGATAATGTTTCCCACTGCTAGAATTTGCAGGCTGAAACAAAAATATGTTTACCTACTTTTGAAATTTAAAAAGAGTATTTTAAGAGATAAATAAGTCTAAAGAACTAAAACTTTCTGCCTCACCCAATTGACTCCAAACAACTTTCAGGGGACTTTTAATCTGCCATATTCTTTCTCCTCTTTCTCAAATTAAATTATACTTTTAAAAGCCTTTCTCGATGGTGACAGAGGTCATTCTTCAAATCAATAATATACCTCGAGGCTGCGTCTGGCTCCCACTCTCACAACCATTGCAGTACATTGAGCTCCATAGAGACGGCGCCGGGGCAAGAGAGAGCCGAACGGGCACTGGGCGACTCTGAGCCACGCAGAGGAAAATCAACTAAACATGGGCAAAGGAGATCTTAAGAAGCGAGAGGCAAAAGTTCCTCATATGCATTCTTTGTGCAAACCTGCCGGGAGGAGCACAAGAAGAAGCACCCGGATGCTTCTGTCAACTTCTCAGAGTTCTCCAAGAAGTGCTCAGAGAGGTGGAAGACTATGTCTGCTAAAGAAAAGGGGAAATTTGAAATATGGCAAAGACTGACAAGGCTCGTTATGAAATTGAAATGAAAATCTACATCCTTCCCAAAGGGGAGACCAAAAAGAAGTTCAAGGACCCCAATGCACCCAAGAGGCCTCCTTCGGCCTTCTTCCTTTTCTGTTCTGAGTACGTCCCCAAAATCAAAGGCGAGCATCCTGGTTTATGCATTGGTGATGTTGCAAAGAAACTAGGAGAGATGTGGAACAACACTGCAGTGGATGACAAGCATCTCTACGAGAAGAAGGCTGCCAAGCTGAAGGAGAAGTATGAGAAGGATATTGCTGCCTACAGAGCTAAAGGAAAACCTGATGCAGCGAAAAAGGGGTAATCAAGGCTGAAAAGAGCAAGAAAAAGAAGGAAGAGGAAGATGAGGAGGAGGATGAAGAGAATGAGGAAGAGGAGGAAGAAGAGGAAGACGAAGATGAAGAAGAAGATGATGATGAGTAAGTTGGTTCTAGCACAGTTTTTTTTTTCTTGCCTATAAAGCATTTAACCCCCCTGTACACAACTCACTCCTTTTAAAGAAAAAAATTGAAATGTAAGACTGTGTAAGATTTGTTTTTAAACTGTACAGTGTCTTTTTTTGTATAGTTAACACACACTACCAAATGTGTCTTTAGATAGCCCTGACCTGGTGGTATTTTCAATAGCCACTAACCTTGCCTGGTACAGTCTGGGGTTGTAAATTGGCATGGAAATTTAAAGCAGGTTCTTGTTGGTGCACAGCACAAATTAGTTATATATGGGAACGGTAGTCTGGTTTTTGTTTTTCTTTTCTTTTGGTTTTATTTTTGGGTTTTATTTTCCATCTTCAGTTGTCTCTGATGCAGCTTATATGAAGATAATTGTTCTGTTAACTGAATACCACTCTGTAATTGCAAAAAAAAATTGTGGCTGTTTTGTTGACATTCTGAATGCTTCTAAGTAAATACAATTATTTTTATTAAAAATATATATATATATATATATATATATATATATATATATATATATATAATCTCCCCATCCCAAACACTCCTGCCAAAGACATAGGCAGTACCAAACACGACACAGAGGGAGTGGTTTGTCTTTAAAACCTACTTTCTCTTCAGTGTCTTCTCAGCACGATGGTCAATATTCTTTTCTTAAATCTCCCTGTGGTGGTTTGAATGAGAAATGTCCCCCATGGGCTTGGGTATCTGAACACTTGGTTCACAGTTCGGAAGGTGGTACAGCCTTGCTGAAAGGAGCATATCACTGGGGTGGACTTCAGTTCACATTCTCTATGGAATGTTTGCAACTGAAGATGCAACTTGTCAGCATCATGTCCCAGCTGCCTGCTTCCACATCTCCCCCTCTGGAAATAAACTCTATATTTTAAAGTCATATTTAGTAATAGTGTTTTATCAAAGCAACAATGAAGTAGCTCACACAGTGAGAGAAACATGAAAATTGAGAAGACAGTTTTAAACCAGGTCTACTTAGCCTATCAATAACTTAAGGCTGTAAACTTATCCTAATTTCTGGAGGGAAAAAGTCTCTATCCTCTATTTTCCATAGCACCTTCTATTTCCATTATGACAATACATAGTAAGAAGGGCTTTCTTTTGCTATAATAATTTATTTCTAATTCACTACATTCAGTGTGTTTTGCCTGAGTACAAGGCTCTGGTTATAAGAGCCAGTGCAAATCCATCATTTGCAATGAACAAACATGTAACTTAAACATGAAAAAATGTTTTGTTTTAATATACAAAGACATTTGGCCTGATCTTTATGCCTCTGCATTTATGGACTTATGAATATGATATCATTTCTTGCAGAATATGCTTCTGGGTATTTTTCCCTTAAATGTTAAACAGTATATAAATAAGAAAGGAGATGAAGTTGAAAACATGGGTTTATCAATCCTAAAGAAAAATATGTCATCTAGAACATGTTAATTGTGTGCTGTATTCTTCTCTGTAGACTACAGAATGCAGAATAATTTTCTCCAAGAAGACCCTATGAAATCCTCAGAACCTGAGAGTATATTAGGTTACAAATCAAAAGAGCACCAACAGATGTGATTAAGCTCATAGGACCTTAAAACAGAGAAATGGCCCTTGATTGTCCAACATAATTACATGACACATTAAATGTGGAAAAACCATATGGTCAAAGAATTGTGGTATAAGAAGCTTAGGCAGGAAAAACTTCAGGGACTGAAAAAGATAGGGAATGTCCCTGGCCATAAGCTAGGGACTATGCCAGCTTCAAGCCCTGAATTAGCATCTAGCTTATAGAATCTTGGTCCTTCACTCATAATGAACTGAATTCAGTTAGTCATTGAACAAGCAAGTAAACAAGATTTCCACTGAAGAGTCACAAAGAAACACAGTCCTGATCACAACCAGTTGCCGGTCCTATGATTTGCACAGGGCTTCTGACACACAAAACTCTGAGATAGTACTTGTATGCTATTTTAATTCACAAAATTTGTGCTAAGTGGTATGCCCTATAAGTGATATTCAGATACTTTTGACATGTAGTGGGTTAAATTACTTAGAACTAAGAATAGAATACATTTCTTTGTTGAAAATCTAAAGGGACTTTTTTTTTCAGGAGGAATCATTCTAAAACATTATTGTCGCTACCCTAGTCCGACCAGCAGAATAAGGCAATGGCAACCGTGTTCTTCTTCAAGCAGTTTATTCAGGCTCCCTTGTACAGCAAGCTTGCTCCTTATTTCTTTCTTCCTACAACAAACTTTTTCCTACCCACCCCCCACAGTCCTTTATATGCATTGCCTTAATCCTATCAGCAGCTGCCATGCTGCCACTGTTCATCGGCTGCTCCACATAATGCGAGGTGGGCTGATAGGGCAGCCACACCTAGAAGCCCAAGCCTTCTCTCTTTAATGAACCACAGCCGGGTGCCTAATCATGCTTGCTGGCTACATGCCAAGCACCATCTTTTAATGGCAGGGAGAACTGCTTCCTACACATTATTCTGTGATTTAGCCTTAGAGTCAATCACTCTTTCTACAAACACTCTCAAGTGCCCACTGTCTGTACACACACTGAAACACACGATGGTCCCTAAGCCTTGCGGACCTTTTGTTGTAAGCGTATCTGTTGGTGTTGGGCTTCTCATGATCTTATCTCTGCATTGTGACCAGCTATGACCTTTTAAAATGGTCTCCAATTTTTGTAAAGACGGATTCTATGATGGAGGGTGAGATAGATAGATAGATAGATAGATAGATAGATAGATAGATAGATAGATAGATATCTGTGAGTATAAGGATAAGTTTTAACAGTTAGGAATTGTGCAGGTCTAATAAAGTGGAGATAGTAGGTTTTCTTCTAAGAGCCACAGGCACCATATTCCTCCTATTGAATAGGTTTTAAGTCCAATTAGACACCCATCAGAGATTAGCACCACAATTGCTGCTTTAGGGATATCTCACCATGCTGGACCTTGCTGTGGTTTATAGGCATTACAGTTGGGCAGGACTATTGATTGCTTCCCTACCTTGGCAGCTTACATTGTACTTTCTGGTACTAAGAAAAGCTAGACCACAGAAAGGAGGCTTGGTTTGGGGGACTGGTCTCTCACTGAACCTGAAGTTCACTGGTTAAGCTGACTGGCCAGAGATCTGAAGGATCGCTACAGCCCCAGCACTAGGTGAGCACTACACATGCTCACTACCGTGCTTGTTCTTAGCTTTTATGGAACTCATGTCCTTGAGTGTTTACAGCTATTACTTTACCCTCTGAGCTATCTTCTCAATTCTCATGAATCTTTTTCTGTATGTAGCAACTCATGGAAATGCCCACATTCTTGGGTGTTGTCCTGCATCCTGTTATAATAATCTCTTGGTTCCAAGGTGTAATCTTTATTTATTTTATATGTGTTGATTTCTTCTCTGGCTAAGTAGCAAAGAAAAGTATTAACAATTCATGATTTTTGATTTTTGATACCTTCATTCTATTCCTACCCTGATAACAGGGATGGAAGAAATTTCTAGCATTTATAGTATTTTATGGGTTCTAGACTTTAGATGAGCTACCAATTTAAAGCAATCATGTAATTACATATTATTTGATCTCCATTTCTCCATTTTACAAATGAGGAAAATGAAGCAATTCTTAATGTTTATTTGTTATGGAAATTAAGAAAGTATGGGAAAGTCTACATCTATCAAATGATTGGAATGTCACGCAGCCTGTCTTTGGCATTACGGAGAGCAATGCATATCTAATAGAAGATAGAAAACCAGAAAGATGATGTTCACCATTTAACCAGTTGAGGCTGAATGCATAATCGATGACACAAATTGAAAAGAACTCTCTTCAGTAGGTTTGGGACTGTCTACATTCCAACAAACCATCTCCCAGCCCTATAAGGTTGCATCTGGGTGAAACTGAACAATGTAATTTCTCTATAGTTTACCATAATACCCATTTCACCACAGATCCTGCTTGTTCAACTTAAATAGCTATAGATATTTTTGTTGTTGTTATTGGTCTATGCTTGGAGAGGAAGCTTATTTTTCACATCAAAAAACATCCCAAAGCTGGGAGGAATAACTATACAGACATGAATGTTTGGGTATAAAAGTCATCCCACTCCCAAGCCAAGTCTTTTCTATTTATTTATTTATTTATTTATTATTATTTATTTATTTATTTATATCTTTGCTCATCTATTACATACCAACAACTTTCTCCTCTCTTCTCCCAGTCACTCTACATCCCACCTCCCAATCCATCTCCATTTCCCTTCAGCTTCTGAAGGCAGGCCTTTCAGAGATATCAACCCTACACAGCATAAAAAGTTACAATAAGGTTAGGCACATCTTCTCTTATCAAGGCTGGACAAGGCAACCTAGGGGGAGGAAAGGGTCCTAAAGGTAGGCAACAGAGTCAGAGACAGCTCCTGCTGCCTCTGTTAGGAGTCTCACAAGAACACCAAGCTACGAAACTATAACATATATTCAGAAGTCCTAGGTCAGACACCTATAGGCTGTATGATTGTTGTTTCAGTCTCTGTGAACTCCTATAAGCCTAGGTTAGTTAATTCTATAGGCAGTGTTCTTGTGGTGTCCTCGATCCCTGTGGTTCCTACGATCCTCCCTCCTCCTCTTTTACAAGATCCCCCAAGCTCTGCCTAACAAAAGCAAGGTTTTCCATTAAAGGCTCCAAAAGACCCTCACACAGTTGCCTTAGTATCTGTGACTATTCCACATATACATCATGACTGTTGGACAGCTACAGTTCACAGACAAAAGCTCTGATCTACAAGACTCAACTAGTGGCACGCCAAACAATGTTTAGATTGTGGCCACTAAGCAGGTGCTAATTCTCAGCTGCAAACTCTTCATCAGTTATTTGGGGCTTGTTAATGATTTATTCACACTATGACTAACTTGATAGTTCCTTCTAGCTCACTGGGCAATAACAAAGACACAGTCCATCTCACAAACAGTTTACGCAAGGGTCAAGGAAGTCTTAGACACTTGGCTTTGCTGAATCAAAGCAGCTGTACAAGCTTTTCCAATCAAGATGACATAAGTGGTATCTGTGGGCCAGAGCCCCTCCCAGAAACTGTCTATTCTTATCTCCTGCCCCATTCACCAGGGGGAGATGCACAAAACCTGCTGTAAGTGCAGTGGTGGAGCATTGCTTTCAATTAAAGATAAACAAAAACCTATCCTTTCCAGCTGCGGATACTTGACTCTCCCTATTTTTCCATGAGAGAAATGAGGCAGAAAGCTCCTTCAGCTCTTCTGAAGTGTCAGGAATGTTTTACTGGGGTTGGCAAGTCTCCTCTGTGCTCTGAAATGAGGACCTCCAGGACTGGAGATTCACTGCTTTCCCTCTTTCCTGGCACTCGTCTACCTCACTAACAGTCACGCAAGGATCTATTCATCTTTCTATAGCTGGCTGGGCAACGGACTGCAGTGATCTTACAAAGATAAAAGACCTGGTAAACTTGCCAAAATAGAGTCTTTGTTAACCTCAGAAGAGTCACAAAGGGGAGGGAAAAGGCTAGTGGTTTATGAATAGGAACTCACTTAATTTTAAACTAATAGATACTCTTCTTTTACATAGATGGATCATTTTTGTTTGGGGGACTTGGTTACTCTTCTATGATCTATTAAGAGTACACAAATGGAAGCTATTCAACCTCTTTGTTCAGTCTACTAACTGGAGAGTCCTTGAACTGAGCTTCACAAGATGCATACACACAAATTCTTCTACATTATGGCTTTAACCATATTTGATATAACTTTGCCACTTTACGTATTTCCTATTGAAAATGCAAAATCTCAGTATCAAATGTTGTCCTAAGTCTTCGTCTAGCCCCCTAGACCATTTCCATAACAGATCCCTGGGCTTGAAACATTGTCAGAACATTTCCTTCAGCCAACCATCCAAAGAACAGCTTAGGTAACCACAAGCTTCAGGGGAGACAGAAAAGGCCCAGATGAAACCTGTAAAGATGTAAAGCCCCACACTGCCAGCGGAACACATTGAGACATATTTTCTGCCCGAAACAATAACAATCATAAATGAACTATTGTTAACACAAAAAATAGCAAATACTGGTAAGAGCTGTCATTTTGGTTTTCTTTAGACATGATAAATTACATTTGCAAATTAGTGTCTGATCTGAGATGACATGAAACAAATGGTAATATTTACATTCTGCACATTATCCTTGTCAGATTAAGCTGCAGTTGGCCAGTGTGGATATGAAGAGGCCTCGGGAGGCTTCCCTGCTAGACCAGCATATAAATTGTGTATAAACCATGCACACGCCTGCATTTATATATCTCTTCAAACCAGAAACAGCCAGCCACCCCCCCATTTACATGTCAGTGTTACCCAGTTAGGGGAACTCCAACAAAAAGAAACAGTGAAGAAGAAAGCTCTCACAGTAGGCCAAGGACCACAAGACACATCCAAAGAAGCTGTCAAAGACTTCCTGTTTCTTTAGTTAAGAAGAAGAGGCAGAATAAAGTAACACAATACAGAGCTATAGATGCAATCCCATTTTAGTCTCACAAATTAGCCTCTAATATAGACAAGATGAGATCAGTTTCATAGACCTGGATATGGACCCCAAAATCTTCCTACTGGAATACTGGCCTGTAAGAATAAAGTCTGAATGGGATTTTGAAACATGGGGCTGTTAGGATAACCTAATAAAGGATAAAGGGAACCCAATCACCTATCATTCCATTATTGTATATTTCAGAAATGTAGCACAGAGGAAGTCATTGCCATACCCCTTCATAGGATACAGAAGCCAACAGTTTACACCCCAGCTCATTCTCTCCTTTATCATTGAGACTGTGTGAGTGAGTCAGAGCATCCTGTGAAGACAGTTTAATTTGTTGATTTTTTTTTAAACTCAGCTTCAAACATAATATTCATATGTGTGAGGAAAAGGTATGCCTTTCTTGTTCCTGAGGCTTGTTAGAGAATGAAGTTGTGGTGTATTATGCATTGTTTTGGAAAAATAGGGCTCTTCAATGGGCTGAGCCACTTCTAGAATGTCAACTGTAGCGTCATTTTCTGAATGAAGTCACTAATGTGTGATGCTGTTTTAAACCAATTATCTGGGGGAAGGGCCATTTTGAGATAATTCATGAAGTTTAATATGAGATGCTATCTGCAAATTGTTGTTGGTAAGGGTGATAAAGGCACTGCAATAGGTTAACAACATTCACTTTATAACAGATGTATTGAATGTATGTAAGGATTTGTCTTTATAGTTTGATACAAAAATACACAGCAAACAACCATTAAAAAAACAGAAGAAACAAAATGAAAAGTTTTAATTTATGAAACAGGGTAATGTGCCTAGAACTTATGGCATAATTCTGGCTGAATGTTTGATTATACACTATGTGTGTTTAAATGGCCCATAATTTAAAAATAAAGTGCCTTGAAATACGGAACTGATTCTATCCAAAATGCATTTAAAGTATGTTTTAAGATGTGTTTGAATCATGGCTTCACTAAGTTCACTCAGTAATTAGTGGGGAGCCCTGGGAAAACCTGCAGTCTGTCAACATCGGCTACTTATTCCTGAGCAAGAAACATTACAGAAGTTATTATCACGGCCCAAAGAAGGAAATGCTAAAATCACCAATGTTAATAAGACTGCTTAACTTACTGCTCGGGAAAGAGGTCTGTAAACCACAGAATGGAGTGACATTCTTGTAAATTATACTTTGGGGCTTACCTGGCTTTGGGAAGCCACTGTTCCACGTATGGTCTCCCTTGGTCCATATTCCATAAACCCCACATACAAACTCACAGACACATACATTCATACATTTTTTTAAAAATTCATTAAAAATATTTGGAGAGTGATAGAAGATGATATGGACATCTGATTCTCTACACATGCACGTATGGGCAAGCACCCACACACATAGAGACAAAATATCACTAGTTCAGTCACAGTATCATAGAGCATTACCGTCTCTAGACACTGGCAGGAATCTACATTTCAGGCCAGCCTTCCATTGCCCACTGCACAGTAAAGACAGAGAACAACCATTTGTTTTCCTTTCCTTAACCTGCACCTTTGCTGCTCATCACAGGACATTTTCTCTCTCCCCACAGGTAGCTGTCTCCACAGCTTATGATGATCCCCTGAGCTCCAGTCTCTATCGCTCATTAGTGACTATAATGTTTATTTTCCCAGCAGTTATGCTCACTGGTTGACACTTCATGGAATGATTTCTACCTTCACCATGAGACAGAGGGTTTTCATTTTTGAGCTGAGTCCAGGCATTCCTGTGGCTTCCTTGCCCCTGCCCCCCCCCAGCACAACCTACAGATGACATTGTAATTATCACTTTATTTTATAAGCATTGACCTCTTCATTGGAAGAGTACAGGGTAAGGAGTCAGAAGTTATTTATCAAATGAGGATAAATTGAATGTTTTAGACTCATGTTTCTTCTAAGTCTTAGTTCTCTACCTTAACGATTATACAATGAGTAGCTTGAATGAACTGTATCTTCACCCTCATCCTCAATAAAACTATCAGCCAAGATTATAAGATGTTGGTTTCAAGATATGGAGGACTGTAACCTGCCCTAAATCTACAGATGGCCCCTGTATTATGGTGAGATGGAGTCAGCTTTTTAGTAAGATTTTGGTTATCCTTCTCCTGTCTGCAGGAAACAACATACAGGATGATTTCCAAATGTCACATGTAGTCTTACTTAAAAGTTGTAAGAGGAAATTCAAATGTAAGAAAATTTTAACTGAAGATCATTTTTTTGAATTAGATGTATTATGTCCCAAATGCTAACTAAAAGCAGACCAGAATGACAGAACTGTTCAACTGAATATATTCAACTGAATCATTTAAAAACTTAAAAGATCAAAAGCTCACTTGTTCTTCTCCAGTGCTAGAGTAGCAGGGTCATAACCACATTTATTCTAAAGGAACCTAGTACAGATATGGCTAATTTCGGTTCTTCAGTCTGAGAAATATAAAAGAACATCATTTTTTAATGTAGACTAACTTTGAGTCTAACCTACATGGGCTTTGCCTGACAAGGCAGCACATATTGAAAGAATTGATAATATTTTATAATGATGAGTGGGCTTAGGATGCTGCACTGTCATTCTAATGAAGGCACATTGCTCATGCTTGGAACAGTCACCTCTCACTTCAGTCTTCTAGTGACCCGTGGAATCTGTGAAACCTGAGGCTTCAGATGGCGACTAAGGAAATAAGAGTGGCCTCCCTGTGCATCCACAGTCTTTGTCCTGCATCTTGCCATTCCCCTTTCAGTATCATTAGACTTAAAGCTGGTGAGTTTGTTACCTTGAATACTATTGAAAATGATTTAACTTAAAAGGGAATCAACAATTACTTGTTATTGATCTTTGGCAGATGACATATGAAAAATAAAATTGCAAGCTAGCCACCATGCAGGGAGTTGCTCCGAGCAGTGGGTCTCGGCCACAGCATCACCATATGGGTCACCCTCGGCATCTTCTCCCTCACCAGCTGAGTTCCATGCCTCTGTAGTGATGCATCATGTCTGCTGTGCAGTTGCTGTCCCATCAGTAAGAATTCCACCATAACTCGGCTCATCTACGCTTCTATTCTCATCCTCGGTACTTTTGTGTCTTGCATCATGATAGAAGGCATGCAAACTCAGCTGAAGAAGATTCCTGGATTCTGTGAAGGAGGATTTCAGATCAAGATGATTGATACAAAGACAGAGAAAGAGTGTGACATGCTGGTCCATTTTAAAGCTGTGTATCGGATCAACTTTGCTGTGGCCATCTTTTTCTTTGCCTTCTTTTTGCTCAAGTTAAAAGTTAAAACAAGTAAAGATCCCAGAGCAGCAGTACACAATGGGTTTTGGTTCTTCAAAATGCTGTCATTATTGGTATCATGGTTGGATCTTTCTACATCCCTGGGGGCCATTTCACTAAAGTCTGGTTTGGTGCTGGAATGTTGGGGGCCATTTCTTCATTTTCATCCGGCTGGTGCTTTTGGTAGACAAGGCTAATCTTGGAATGAATCATGGGTAAATTGAATGGAGGTAGGAAACCCAACTCTGGTATGCTGCCTTGCTGTCCTTTACAATTCTCTTTTAATGGTCTTTGCTGTGCTGCTCTACATCTTCTACACCAAGCCCGACGACTGCATAGAAAACAAGGTCTTCATCAGCCTTAACCTGCTTTTCTTGTGTTGCAGTTTCTATTTTATGCATCCTCTCCAAAGTTCAGGAACATCAGCCTCACTCTGGCCTCCTGCAGTCCTCCATCATCTCTCTGTATACCTTTTACCTCATGTGGTCGGCCATGACCAATGAATCAGAGGTATCCAGTGAGTGGCTAACTGTGTGGGTCAAAATGGGCTCTAGCTGAGTGTGCCTCCTCCTATACCTCTGGACTCTTGTGGCTTCCCTGGTCCTCACAGGTCCGGACTTCAGCTGAGCTCAGTGTGTCAAGGACATGCTAAAGCTGAAGACTCTCCTTTCCTGAAAATGTATATCCATTTTATGTTTCATCAACTAGACTATTAGGTGAACACTTTCAGCTTTGGCTGTATTCAGGTTTATATCAAAAGGCAAGATTGAATAATGCTTGATGCAGAGTCTAGCTTTCATATACATACATATATATTATGTTTATTTGTAAGGCTATAGCACAGAGGGAACATTTTTGTGTTTAACATGAACTACAACTGTGCTGTGAAGAGAATTCTTTATAAAGACTTGTAGATTCCTACAACTTTGGTTTAAGTTGTAATTAGAAGATTGTTGGATATTTAAGGCTATCTTTTATATATTTCTATTACAGTCTCTTTAAAAATCAAAAGGAATGCATTAATCCACATTTCGCTTCTTCAGAGGTGTAGCATCCTAGTTCTTGGCAAGGAATTAAGTATGTAGGTCTTCCCTGGAAATGCAGTGCTCATAAGGCTGAGAGAAGGCTATACTTTTTATACTAACTGCTACTGCTTGATAGAAGGCTGTGGTTTTGTCAGGTATGTCACACAGTAAATGCTTTGTAGATCTGATTAAAATGAAGAGTTCACTTGGAACACTGCAGTGTTATGTAATGATCTTGTGTATGAGTGTGCAAAAGTCAAAGGCCTGTCAGTTTATTACATTTGCAACATAAAAGTACTTAATTAAAATAGAAAAAAAGAAAAGTGAAATTGCATAATATGTTGTTTGGTGACTAGACATCAAAGGGATGTTCAAACATCTTTGCAAGAAGAATATACACCTTGGGACCTATCAGCCTTTATGAAGAGGCCAAATTAGGAGCACTAAGTTTGTCTACAAAACCCAACTAAATTAGAAGCACTAGTTTGAATGGAAATCAATCACAAGGTAGTCTGAACCTACTATAGAATTGATTTAAAAGTAATAATAATAATAAAAGTACCCAATATATTCAAGTTGTAAATCTGGAACCAGATTCCAGACCCAAAATGTCTTCCGATGTATGTTACATCCTACCTATATGAGTCCTGGCCCATTCACCTACTCTTACCTGTTTTCATTATAGCCATTAAGATGTTTTGCTGGTGGGCTGGAGAGATGGCTCAGAGGTTAAGAGCACTGACTGTTCTTCCAAAGATCCTGAGTTCAATTCCCACCAACCAGATGGTGGCTCACAACCATCTCAATGGGATCCAATGCCACCTTCTTTTGTGTCTGAAGACAGCTACAGTGACTCCATATATATAAAATAAATAAAATCTTAAAGAAAAAAGAAAGAAAAGAAATATTTCTAGTAACTGTTTTAATGTCTGGTCTGAATTCTGACTTCCAGCTTTCTAAATATCTGGGTGAAATATCAACTTTCTTGCTAATTAGGGATGAAGTGTCCTATAAAGAAACCATATTGTTACTTCATTAATTTCTATTCAGATGGAACTATTCTTGACTCAGATCATATGGGATTTAGTAGTTGCATGCATGTAGTATGGTGTAGTGTGGTGTAGTATGGTGTGGTATGGTGTGGTGTGATATAGTGTGGTATAGCATAGTGTAGTGTTATATAGTGTAGTGTAGCATGGTGAGGTTGGGTGTCCTCTAGTGTGATGTGGTGTGGTGTGGTGTAGTGTGTTGTGGTGTCCTGTAGTGTGGTGTAGTATGGTGTGGTATCATGCCATATGGTTCCAGAATAAAAACAGAAGCAACTGAAGAATTTTTTTCAAGTCACTAGAAGTAGAGAAAATTCTGCAAGCTAATAAAGTTGAGTAGCACTAATAACAGACATCCTAAAAATTAACACAGGTCATTTAAACATTGTGTTATTTCCTTTGTCTAAGGCTGCTCAAAAGTGAATTGACAGATCTGTAATGAAAAAGTAATTACCCTGTCTTACTGTCATAATCTATAGAAGAACTCTTTTCCTTAAAATTAAAGGCAGGATAAAACAAAGAGCAAAATCATAAGCTTTGAGGGAACCTTTGAAACTCAAGCTCAAAATGTTTTCTCTCTACTTGAGAAAAACATGTCCTCACACATTCAAAGTCTCTGATTCCTGCCTTGTCTAGTTTCATTTTTTTTCTCCACCTTCTGCTGCAATTAGTGGTTATATTCTAATCCCTTTCCTTGAGCACTAAGACTGGTTCCCATAACTTGCTGTTAATCACATGCCATCCACATAGTAGGTACATAAAACACAACCTCTATAAGAATTCTGTTCTACTCAGACCATGGTTCTACTCTTTGCCAATAACAAAGGAAGAATAAAATATAGACAGAGCACATAATTGCATGAAATTCCACTTTTTTCAACACTCTGGGAGTGTTGGTTGTTGTTACTGTTGTTGTTGTTGCTTCAGAACATTCCAGGTAGTTTTTACAGCTCAGGGAACAAGAATACTTCTTTGAGCTCTACCACAATAGACTTTTCACTGCAATGTAAAGAAGCAGAGGTTCTTACCTTGCCTAGACTAAAGCCCACCAGACCTGAAAACTCGTTATTGGCTGAGGCATTCAGAGGAGCATGTTGCTTCTTTGGACACCAAGCCTGAAGTCAGGTGAACCATCTACTTCTTGCCTTCTTTCCTAGATAATCAGCAAAGTTTATTTTGTTCTCAGTTAAACTCAAGATCCTGTAGATACTGACTTCCCAAAACTTCTACTGAGTCTCCTAGGTATCATCAAGCATTGTTTTATTCAGTTCTCCAGCATGTCTAGTGGGACTTTGTAAAGTTCTTCTCAATATACTCTACCAAAAGACCTAACATCTTAGGATGAGTTGAAACACTTTCAGAGAAGAGGCTTTAAAAAAAAATCAGAGCAACCAAAAGATAGCTGTTTGCTAGCCAAAAGCCCTAGAGTAATCTTAGCCTAAGTGGCTCCAAAAGAAAATCTCTGAGAAAAATCAGCACCAGAAAAAGAGGAAAGTGTTCAGAATGTTTTTGGAATAGTCCCAGGTAATTTCACACTACTATGAAGCTGTGAAATATGATCATTAATCAAGCCAAACCCGTTCAGCTTGGTTATTTTTATACACAGGGTTAACACAGGGGATTTTATGATGATATGAGATTTTATAAGTGAGTGACAGCTGTCATCTAAGCTACTAAGATTATTAAGACATGCTAGTCTACATCTTGGGTGGTAAAAACATTGGCAATTGTGTCCACAAGCTTTATGCAAGTGAAATTAGCTCACTTTTCCCTTGTTACTCTTTTTCACACAAAAAGAAAATACCTTAGTACGAAAGTTACAAGGACCTCTAGCTGATAACTGATTTATACTAAAAACACTGAACGAAGTCACGAGAAAGCAATTCCTGTTATTTCCCCAGCTTGGAATTTGGATCCATTCCAGACATTTCTCTCTGAATCAAGCCCAAGCATCCCCATCTGGAGTACTAGCAAATTGATGAGATCTTCTAGTTCATAAAAATCCTATCTCCTCCCCCAGGCACAAGTAGACAGGCTTATCGAAGAGGTTTCTCAACAAATGCCTTCCATTTTTCCTTAACTCAGTGGAAAAGTTTTCTTTTTCACTTTGGTACATTTAAAAAACTGATAAGAGTATGTTTTGATATCATCTCTAGCACCAAATCTCATCTGCCACTGCCAGAATTTACAAATCTAGCTGTACTCCCTAAAATCGCTGGTGCAATCTAGTTCCTTTGAGCCATCCTTGTTGGAGCAGCTGATGATCTGTCTATCCATCAACACTTGGGTAAGAATGTTCGCAGTTACTCTGAAAGGTTCTAGCTAGAAGAGATAAAGTCCTTACCAAATCCTGATGCTTACACATGTCTTTGAATAAGCAAGAGTTCCAATGTGAAAATGAAACCAAATGAGGCTGTAGTCCTTAAACTAGCTACCCCAGTTTACAGTCCTCAAATTGCAAGACTGATAGTTCAACAGATCTTTTTGTCTGTCCTCTTTATTTAATTTAATTTTTTCAGTCAGACTACAATAGATAGATGATAGCTTGCACTCATTTTTAAAAATACAGAAAAATAAAAATTTACACTCTACTTTGGCAATGTCCTTGAATTCCCACTTTCTGTCCAACCAAAGGGCAATCTTTATTACCTGAATTAAATTAAAGCTGATTTCTCTTCTTCCATGCCATGGGATCAGAGCTCTACAACAGAGGAATATGTGGCCCCATGGGGAGAGTGACAATACCAACCAACCAGAGCTCCCAGGATCTAAACAGCCAGCCTGGGAACACACATGGAGGGACTCATGGCTCCAGCTGTATATGTAGTGGAGGATGGCCTTGTTGGCATCAGTGGGAGAAGAGGGTCGGTCCTGTGGAGACTGGATGTCCCAGTGTGGAGGAAGTTGAGGGCAGGGAAGCAGGAGTGGGTGGATGGGTGGGGCACACCCTTTCTGCAGGAGGAGGTGGAATGGGATAAAGGGTTTCTAGGGGTGGGAATAGGGAAAGGAGATAACATCTGGAATGTAGATAAATAAATTATCCAATTTTTAAAAAACAGACAATGGTACTGGCTATTGCAGTAAATATTTGAGACTTTTTGTCAACAATTTAATATTTCCCATATTACTGGGATTCCTTATAATTCTCAAGGACAAAGGACTATGGAAGGGTACAAGGAACTTTAAACAATATCTTCATAATAAAAGGAGTATATCTGTACACCACAATTTATTTAAATCACGTTCTTCTTTAATTTTTTTTAAAAATTTGATTCCAAGGAACTTTCTGCTTAGTGTCTATGGCATCCTACAACTAGGCATATTACGCCTAGGTGAAAGGGAAGGATCCACTAACTGGCATATGGCATGATCCTGATCAGGTATTTAATATGGAGAAGAGGGCATATTTGTGTTTTTTCTGCAGGATGCTGAAGGAGCATGATAGCTGCCAAAGTGACAGGTGAGACATGCTGATGCCAGGATAAAGAAATGATGCTGACCTGTGAGCTTGCTGAGTGCCCTGACAATGGTGACTGGGAAGCTGTATTGGACATATGTTCCCGACCCACCTTTGCTTGCCTATGTCCCAAATGGGACAAGCTGCCTTGCCTCAAGTTTTTAGACCTGTGGAACAGAGAATCAAAAAGAGAAGCTATAATGACTCTTGTATTTTTCTTAAATGTGACCAATTACTCAGACTCAATCACACACGGTCTAGAAATCAATCCAATATTGGAAATAACAGTCTTTATTTGGAAGGCTGGTTCTGGACATTTTCAGAGATATATTTGGAAGTTAGCTACAGTTCTCTATGATGTTATGTTAGCAGAGATAAAGTTGGGACAGGATCTGGATTTCAAACAAGTATTAGTACATGTGTTAAAGCTCTTTTAATTGTCAAGTTAAAATTAATTTTGTTTCTTCTACAGTATTTAATGTAAGTTGCATTGATTATAACTTTATAATTGTGTTATAAACCTGGCATGTCTGTTATGGAGGTCTATCAACCAGCTTTTGTTTTATTACCCTGAGTATCACAGAACCTTGGTATTCTGAAAAAAGCTTGAAAGTACTGGAAGAAGTGAGTCAGGCTTTAAGCAGAAGCAAGAGGGTAGTAGGCTTGATTATTGCTGGTATAACAGCTTTAATTACATTAATTGCTAGCACCACTGCTTCTGCAATTGCTTTGACACAAGAAGTTAAGACAGCTACTTTTGTTAATCATGTAGCAAAAATGTTACTTATTGTTGAGTATACAAGAGGATTTAGATAGGTGTGTGGAACAATGGATTGATGCTCTTTATCCTATTCAAATTATTGGAAGGAGGCTCAGAGTTTGAGAGTAAGAGCCATCTTGAGTGTCATGCCAAATACCATTGGATTCATGTTACTTCTAAAATTTACAATAATAGTATTATAATTAGGAAGAATTTAAAGATACTTGCAGTGTATTTGCATAATTCTAACACCTCTCTGGATGTTTTAACTTTGCATAGTGAGCTTATGAATTTAAAGAATGCTGCTCTGCTGTATGTCGATGTGGCAGATACTGTGATAAAATTACCCATGGCCTGAGGTCAGTATTTCTATTTTAGTCAAGCTTCAAGAATGGCATATATAGTCAGGTTGGGGGGCAAGACTGACATATATAGCTTGCTCATGCTAGCCCTTTTTGTCCTGGGAACAGTTTTATTCTGCCCATCATGTTAAATGCTTTACAACATCAACATGTTGGCAGCCAAAGTACATGCTTGAAACTGAAAATATTTTCTTTTCACTTTCTCTCTACAAGGGATCTCTGACACTGCCAATGCCCTGTGTTAGTCTGTTCAAGGTGCTATAACAAAATTCCTTAGACTTAAACACAGAAGACATCCAAGTATGATGGTTCTTAAGACTGATAAATCAAGTAGCAAGGCACCAGTGTATTCTTTGGGTGTCCAGTGAGATCCTATTTCTTATTGTAGTGTCTTCTATGTATCCTCAAATGATGTGAGGAGCAAAGAAGCTCTCATTTTCTTCATGAAAATCATCATATTCTTGAGAAAAAAACCCTTGTGGCCTAATCACTTCACAGTGGCCTCTCATTGTCATTACCTTGAAGGTTTATTTCAATATACAAATTTGGAGAAGACATTTTCAGACCATAGCATGGTCCAAGTCAGAAAGGGAGCCCTTCCTGGTATCTTGTTCTGTGACTAAACTCAACTGAAAATTGAATTTTCTACGTTAAATTAGGTCTATCACTACTTATCACACACACGCCAAGCTCAAGAAATAATAAATTAGCAAAGACAAAGCTGCAATTACTTAAAATTGTGAGAATAAGCAGTAACTATTGAGAATCAAAATTTTGATTTTAAAATCCATTTGTTGTTCTTTAAATATTAAAAAATTACAGGCATATAGTATATGTTGAGCAAATTCTGGACATTATTGTTAGTAGAAAATAAAAAAAATATATAAATACAAAGAAAATAAAAAGTATCCATAATCTCACTATGAATGCACTTAATACATTACTTCTTTCAGAATTTATAAATTTAACAATTTTATTCATTTCTACAAGCTGTCGGAACATGGTCAAAAGAATGACACATGGTGAACAATGCCTTGTGGAACTGTGAAGGAGCTCCAGGAAAAAGACAGAGGGTCTTTTACTTCAGGTGCATTTTGTTCTCTGGATTGTTCTTTATAGAGGAATTTTAATACAGCAACACGTTGCTCACATTCAAAGTCCACGTGATCTAGCCAGAATGCAGACACACTCTGGATTATAGTGTAACCATGGCATACAGACATTGCCTTAATACATACCATTAATCTCTAACAATGAAAGGAAATTTAGTTTGTAGAAGAAAGCAGCCATATTTGAAAGTAATGGCTAATTGAGTGGCAGACAAAGTGATGAATCAGAGAAATATCTGGCTAAGATAGGAAACACCCAATTCACATGAAAACAGCATGTAAAAAGCAGAAAGAGAGGAAGAGGGGGAGGGCAAGGAGGGGAGGGCAGGGGGAGGGGCAGAGGAGCTGAGAGGAGACGAGACGGAGAGGGAGTCAGAGGTCAGAATACTTTACAGAGACAGATGGCAGACTGAACAAGCTAAACACAGGTGAAGACAAAACAGCCAAGAATAAAGGAGCCAGAAGATTAGAACATACTGAGCCAAAAACATACAGACGAGCCAGATGAACATCAACATGGTTCCCCCCCGAGCCCAAAAAAAGGAATCGGGAAGGTTTTGCCAGTTTTGAGTTTGGCCCTTAACCCCCTTTTTTTTTTTGTGGGGTCCAAAATGGATTCCCTGGGGGCAAGGGAAAGGTTGGGGGGCCTCCCCCTTTATACCTCTGGACCTTTTTGGTTTCCCCTTTGGTCCTCCGGGTCCGGATTTTCAGCTAAATTCAGTGTTTAAAGGGAAACACGCAAAGCTGAAGACTCCCCTTTTCCCCCTGAAAATGTATAACCATTTTAAATGTTTCTTTCAACTAGATTTAATAGTTGAACACTTTCATTTTGGCTGTTTTCAGGTTTTTTTAAAAAAAGGGGAAAGATTGAAAAATGCTTGACAAAACCTTAAGCTTTCATTTTAAAATACAAATATTTTTAATTTTTTAATTTGTAAGGCAAAAGCAAAGGGGAACCTTTTTTTTTTTAAAAAGAACTAAAAACTGGGGCTGGAAGAAAATTTTTTTAAAAACTTGAAATTTCCCTACAACTTTGTTTTTTTTGTAATTTTAAAGTTGTTGGATTTTAAGGGCCCTATCTTTTAAAATTTTCTTTTACAGTCCCCCCTTTAAAAAAATCAAAAAGGAAAAATTAATCCACTTTTCCCGCTTCTTCGGGGTGTAGAAACCCCCTATTTTTCTTGGCCAAGGAATTAAGAAATGAAGTCTTCCCGGGAAAAAAGCGGGTGCTCAAAAGGCTGAGAGAAGGCTATACTTTTATACTAACCCCTGGGGGCTTGATAAAAGGGCCCTGGGGTTTTTGTCAGGAAAATTCCACACAGTAAATCTTTTTTAGATCTGTTTAAAAAAATGAAGGGGTCACTTGGAACACTGCATTTGTTATGAAATGATCTTGTGTATGATGTGCAAAAAAAAAAGGGCCTGTCAGTTTTAAAAAATTTTTTAATTTGGGAACTAAAAGTATTTAATTAAAATGAAAAAAAGAAAAGTGAAATTGCAAAATTTGGGTGTTTGGTGACTGCCCCAAAGGGGGAAAGTTCCAAAAAACTTTGCAAGAAAATATACACCGGGGGACCTACCCGCCTTTTTATGAAAGGGGCCCAAATTAGGAGCATAAGTTTTTCTAAAAAACCCCAACAAAAATTAGAAGCCCCAAATTTTAAATTTAAAATCAATCAAAAGGGGAAAGTCAGAACCTTTTTATAGAATTGATTTAAAAAATAAAATAATAATAAAAGTACCCAAAAAATTTCCAATTTGGGAAAATTTCGGGAAACCCAATTAAAAAACCCAAAAATTCCCTTCCCTTTTTAATTTTTACTTTCCTACCTATATGAGTCCGGGCCCCATTCACCTACTCTTCCCTTTTTTCATTATACCCAAATTAAAAGATTTTTTGCTGGGGGGGCTGGAGAGGGGCCCCCGAGGTTAAGAGCACTGACTTTTTTTTTCCAAAAATCCTGATTAAAATTCCCCCCAAAACCAGAGGGGGCTCACAACCATTGAAAGGGAAATCCAAGGGGCACCTTCTATTTTGCCCCCTAAAGACACTCCCGACAAATAAAAAATATAATAAATAAAATCTTAAAAAAAAAAAGAAAGAAAAAAAAAAATTTTTCTAGTAACTTTTTCTTTAAATGCCTGCCCTGAATCTGACTTCCAGCTTTCCCCCCCTAAATAAACAGGGTGAAAATATCAATTTTCCTTGCTAATTGGGGGAGGGACAGGGCCAAAAAGGGAAACCATATTGTTACTTCTTTAAATTTTCTTTTCGGTAAACCATACTTGACTCAAAATAAATTTTGGATTAGAAATTTAAAAGCTTTAAGTATGGTGGAAAGTGGGGTGTAGTTGGTGGGGGTATGGTGGGTTTGGAAAAGTGGGTATAGCATGTGTTTTTATATTAGTGAAAATTTTGGAAAGGGTTTGGGTAGTAGGGGTGTTTGGGGGTGGGGTTGTTGGGGTGAGGTTTTTGCGGTGTCCTGTATTGTGGTGAATTATTTTGGGGTTATCATACCAAAAAATGGTTCCGGGAATAAAAACAAAAGAAAACTGAAAAAATTTTTTTAAAGGGTCACTAGAAGTAAAAAAATTTCTGCAACTAATAAAGTTGAATAACTAATAACAGACTTTCCAAAAAAATTTAAACACGGGTTTTTTTTTAAAAACATTGTGTTTTTTTTCCTTTTTTTTCCTAAGGGTTTGCCCCAAAATAAATTTGACAGATCGTAATGAAAAAAAAAATTTAAAACCCCTGTCTTGTTTGTCAAAATCAAAAAGTAATCCTTTTCCAAAAAATTTAAAAGCAAAATAAAACAAAGACCCAAAATCATAATTTTTGGGAACCTTTAAAACCCTCAACTTCAAAAGGGTTTTTCCTTCTCCTACTTAAAAAACATGTCCTCTCAAAATTCAAAAGCCCTTGTTTTTCCCCCTTTGGTTTTTAGTTTCTTTTTTTTTTCTCCACCTTTTTTTCCCCCTCCCAAAATTTTTGGGTTAAATTCAAATTTCCCTTTTTCCTTTGAGCACTAAGAACGGGGTTCCCATAATTTGGGCTTTTAATCAAAATCCCAAATCCACATATAGGTAAAATAAAACACGGAACCTCTATAAAAAATTTCGGTTCTTAAAAGACCAGGGGTTCTACTTTTTTTCCCAATAAAAAAGGGAAGAATAAAATAACAGAGCACATAATTGCATAAAAATTTTCCCTTTTTTTCCCAGATCCTCTAAAAATTGGGTTTGTTGTTACTGTTTTTTGTTTTTTTTGCTTCAAACTTTTCCAGGTAGTTTTTACACCCTCCAAGGTACAATAATACTTCTTTGAGCTTTTACCACAATAATTTTTTTTCTGAAAAATTAAAAAAACCGAGGTTCTTACCTTGCCCCAACAAAAAACCCCCCCAAAACCTGAAAAACCCCCCGTTTTTGGCTGGGGCCCCCCCAGAAAAAGGGGAGTTGCTTTTTTTTGGGCACCAACCCCTTTAAATTTGGGGAACCCCCCAAAACTCCCTTTTTTTTCCCCTTTTTTCCTAGAAAAATTTAGAGAATTTTTAAAATTTTTTTTCTAATTAAACCCAAGATCCTGTAATACGGGGTTTCCCCCCAAAAATTCAAACTGAGTCCCCCCCTTTTTTTATAAAAAAATTTTTTTAAATTTATCCTCCACAGTCAGTGGGACTTTGAAAAATTTTTTTCTCAATAAACTCCCCAAAAAAACCCCCATCTTAGGATGTTAAAAAAACTTTCAGAAAAGGTTTTAAAAAAAAAAAAACAAGAAAAACCCAAAAAAATGGGGTGTTTGCTACCCCAAAACCCCTTTTGAAATTTTGGGGTAAGGGGTTTTCCCAAAAAAAAATCTCAAAAAAATCAGCACCCAGAAAAAAGAAAAAGGGTTTTAGAATTTTTTTGGGGAAAAGTCCCGGGAAATTTTTACACACAAAAACTGTGAAAAAGATCTTTAAAATTTAACCCCAAAAAACCCTTTATTTGGGGTTAAAATTTTTTTTAAAAAAAAGGGTTTTAACCCCCAGGGGTTTTTTTTGGTAGATAAAATTTTTTTAAATGAGTGAAAAGCTGCCCCTCTCAAAACAAAGATTTTTTAAGACATCCCCCTTTTCCCCCCCCTTTGGGGGGTTTTTAAAATTTGGCAATTGTGTCCAAAAGGTTTTTTTTCCCCAAAGGGAAATTTTGCCCACTTTTTTCCCCCCTTTTTCCCCCTTTTTTTTTCCCCCACAAAAAAAAAAACCCCTTTTGAAAAAAAATTTTTCAAGGCCCCTTTTTGTTTTTATAACTGATTTATAAAAAAAAAAACACGGGGAAAGTATCACGAGAAAGCAATTCCTGCTATTTCCCCACATGGAATTTGGATCCACCCCCGCCTTTTTTCTCAAAAACCCAAGGGCCCCAACCCTCCCCCCAAACGGGAGTACTAGCAAATTAAAAAGGGGGTCTTCTATTTTAAAAAAATCCTATTTTCCCCCCCCCCCGGGGGACAAAAAAACACAGGCCTTTTTTTAAAGGGGGGTCACTAAAACAAATGCCAATTTTTCCCTTTTTTTTCCTTTAAAAACCCCAGAAAATTTTGCCCCTTTTTTATTTTTGGGTTTCTTTAAAAAATAAAACGATTTTGTTTTGAAATCATCTCTAGCACCAACCCAAATCTCATCCCCAAAAATTTCCCCCAAGGGAAATGGGTTTTAAAAAAAACTAGCAGGACCCCTAAAGGGTGGGGGCTTTTTGGCCTCCCCGGGGAAAAGGGAGTTCGGGGGGGGGGAAAAAGGGGGGGGTTTTTGGGCGGGAAGGGGGAAAAAAATTTTTCCCTTTAAAAATTCCCCAAAACCTGTGAAAATTTTTTAACAAAGCCGGGGGGGGGGGGTTTTGGGGGGGATTGGGAAAAATAGGGGAAAAGAATGTGGAATTTCGGGTTTTCGGGGGGGGTTTTGGAAAAAAGTTTAACCCCATTGGTTTTGGGGGGGAGGGGTTATTTTAGCGGGGGTTAATACTGGGGCCCAAAATTTTTTTTTTAAAAATTTGGGGGGCAAAAGAGAGGCGGGGTTTTAAACCCCCATCCCCTTTTTTGTTTTCATCAAAGGAAAAAAAATTTTTTTCCTTTTAAGGGTTTTAATTTCAGATTGTGGGGAACCCGGGCGGGTCTGAACGAAGACCCCTTTGGGGAAATTTAGAGGGAAAAATCAGGGGGGGGGAAAGGGGGGGCCCCTTTCCCCCGAGGACGGTTTTTGGTTTTAAAAAAGGGGAAAAAAAAAAGGTGTATTTTAAAATGTCAAAAAACCCTAGTAAGAAGGAAAAGGGGAAAAGGGGCAAAATTTTCCCCAGTTTGGGTTTTTTTTTGGGGGGGGGGGGGGAGGGAGAATGTAGGTTTAAAAAAGGATATTTTTTTTCCTTCTTGTTAAAAGGGGTTTTTGAAAGGGGTTTGGAAAAAAATTTTATAGGAAAAAGGGAAAAAGGGTTTGGGGGGATTTGGAGAACCAAAGGGGCGTAACCGGGGTTTTTAACGGGGGGAATGGGGTTTTGGGGGGAAAGGGGTTTTGGGGTTTTGGATTGGTGGTTAAAAACTTTGGTAGGGGGGGGTTTTGGGTTTTTAAATTTGAATTTTTTTAATAATATGGTTTTTCAGAGTTATTTTTTAAGGGGGTTTGAAAAAGGGTAGGAAAGTTTTTGGGGCTTTTTGGGTTAAAAGGGGGGTGAAAAATCCCCTTGGGGGGAAAAAAGGGGGAGGGGTTTTTGGGAAAAGGAAAAATTTTTTTGGGGAAAATTGATTAATTTTTTTTTGGTTTTTTTTAAATTTGTTTTTGGGGGACCGGGGGGTCAAAAAAGGAAATTTTTTGGGGGAAAAGGGGGGGAAAAAGGGGGGTTGGGGGGAAAAATTTTTTAAAATGTGGGTATTTTGGGGGAAAAAAATTAAAAATTTTAAATTTTAAAATGGGGGTGGGGAGAAAATTTAATTTGATGAAATTTGAATAAAAAGGATATAAGGGGGTTTTTTTGGAAAAAAAGGGTGGGGGATGGTTTTTTTTTAAAAAAGGGTTATTTTTTAAAAAAAAATGGTTTTCCCCCCATAAAATTTGGGGGGGAAAGAAGGAGGGTGGAGGGTGGGGGCACAAAATTTTTACGCGGGGGGAGGGGTTGGGGTAAAGGGTTTAGGGGGTTGGGAAAGGTAAAAATCTTTTTAGGAAATATTTTTTTTTTTTAAAAACAAAATTTAAGGACTTTTGGAAAAAAATATTTAGCCCCTTTTTGGGACAAAATTTTAATTTTTTTCCCAAAAAAAGGGGTTTTTCCCTTTTATTTCTAAGGACCCAAAGGGAAAATTTTTGAAGGGCAAAATTTAAATTTAAACCCCCATTTTTTAATTTATCCCCCGGGGGTTTATTTAAAATTTTGTTTCTTTAATTTTGGGGTTTTTAAAAAATTTAAAATTCCCCAAAAACTTCTGCTTAGGGGCAAAGGTAAACCCCAAAACCCAGGAAAATTTTTCCTTGGGTTTTAAAGGGGGGGAAGATCAAAATTTTAATTTTGGGTAGGGGGGGGCCCCAAAGGGGTCAGGGATTTAATATTTGGGGAAAAGGGAAAAATTTTTTTGTTTTTTTGGGGGAAAAGCTAATTTGGGGGGAAAAAAAAGGGGTTTTTTAAAATTTTAAAATTTAAAAAACGCTTTTGGGCCCGGGGGAAAAAAAATTTTTTTTGGGGAATGTGATTTAAAACCCCTTCCCCCTTTAAAAAATGGTGCGGGGGAACGGAATTTGGGGGTTTCCCCCGGGAAAACCCCTTTTTTTTGCCAAAACCCCCGAGGGGGGAAAAAACCCAAAATAAGGGTTTTTTGATTGGGGGAAAAAAAAGGGGGAAAAAAAAAGAAGCTTTTTTAATTTATCTTGAAATTTTAAAATTTTTTACCAATTAAACCCAAAAAACACATTTCCCAAAACCGGGGTTTTTTTAAAAAAAACCCCAAAGGGGGGTGAAAAAAAACTTTTTATTTGGGGGAAGGGGTTTTGGGTTTAGGACATTTGGGGGATTTTATTTGGGGGAAATTGGGGGGCGGGGGTTTCCTTTTTTAAAATTATTTTTGCAAGATGAAAAGGGGGGTTTTGGGGGGGAAATTTTCAAACCCAATTTTGTGGGGGACATTTTGGGTTTTTTTTCTTTTTTAATTGGTTTTTGTTAAAATTAAATTTTTGGGGTTTTTTAAAAAAGGGGATTTAAAATAAGTTGCTTGTTATAATTGTTTATTGGGGGTTTTAAAAAACCCGGGGGGTTTTGTTACGGAGTTAAAAACCCCCTTTTTTTATTATGAGTACCCCCAAAAATTGGGTTTTTTGAAAAAACTTTAAATTATGGGGGGGAAAAAGTTGGGGTTTTTGGAAAAATTTAAGGGGTTTTTGAGTGTATTTAAAGGGTTGGGGAAAATTGCGGTTTTTAAAAAATTTTAAATTTAAAAAAAATTTTTCGGGGATTTTTGGGAAAAATTTTTTCCAAGACTTAAACATTTCCTTTTTTTTTAAGTTTTAAAAATTTTAAAAAAAAATTTTGGGGGTTTTCCCCGAATTTAGATAGGGGGGGGGTGAAAATGGGAAAATTTTTTTTCTTTTTTAAAATTTAAATTATTTGGGGAAGGGGGGTTTAGAGTTTGGAATTGGGGGTTTAGTGTTTTGCCAAAAAAATTTTGGGGGTTTTTAAATTTCAAAAAGGGGGTTTTTGTTATTTTAATTAGGGGGGGGAATTTTAAAAAACTTTGGGGATTTTGGGGGAAATATAAATTTTTTAAAATTTTGGGTGTTTTAATTTGGGGGAGGGGTTATAAAATTTAAGGTTTGGGGGCCCGTGAAAATTTTTGGGGGTTTTGGGGGGGAGGGGGAAAAAAAATTAAGGGGGGGGGGTTCATATTTTTTTTTTTTGGTCAAGGTTTTTTAAGGGAAGGGGGGTTTTAAAAAATTAAAATTTGGGGTTTTTGGGGGGGGCGGGGGGGTGACATATATTTTGGGTTGGGGTTTAAAAGTAGTTGGGGATTCCCGGGGGGCCCCCTTTTTTTTGGGGGGGTTAAAGTAATAGCTTAAAAAAACAACAACAAATTTTTTTGGAAAAATTTAAAAAAAATTTTAAATTTTAAAATATTTTTTTATTTCTTTCAAAAAAGGGAAAATTTGTCCCTGAAATTTTTTTGGGGGGGGGTTGTTAAAAGGGCCTTTTAAAAAATCTTTTTAAAAATTTTTAAAGGGGCTTTATATTATGGTTTTTAAGACTTTTTTAAATTTTTTTTTGGGCAAGGGGGTTAATTTTTTTGGGGTCCAGTAACCCCTTTTTTTTATTGAAGTGGGTTTTTAGGGATTCAAAGATGTGGGGAAAAAGGGGGTTAAATTTTTTTTCGGGGAAAAACAATATTCCTTTGGGGGGGAAAAAAACCCCCTTGGGGGGTTTTTAAAAAATGGTTTTTTTGTTTTTAAAAGGGGGTTTTTTTTAAAAAAATTTTAAAAAATTTTGGGGAAAAATTTTTCCGGGGCGGGGGTGGCCCAAAAGGGGGGGGAAGGGTGTTGGGGGGTTTTTTTTGTTCTTTATTAATAAAAAAAAATTTTGGGGGAAGGGAAGGGGTTTTAACTTAAGGAATTTCAAAAATTTTGGGGGAAGGGAAAAAGGGGGGGTTTTTAAAAAAATTGTTGGGAAAAAAAGGTTTAAAAAATTTAAAAAAATTTTTATTTTAAAACCATTGGTTTTTTTTTTTTTTAAAAAAAATTTTTGAGGTTTTAAAATTTTTGGGTTTTTTGGGGGGAAATTTTGGGGAAATTTTTTAAAGGGGAAAAAAAAAATTTAAATTTTTTAAAAAAATTTTTAAAAATTTTTATTTTAAAGGGTTTTTTTTTTATTAGGTTTTTTTAAAATTTTTTTTTAAAAATTTAAATGTGGAAAGGGTTTTAAAAGAAATTTAAAGGGGAAAAGGGGTTTTTTTGGTTAAAAAGGGGGTTTTTCCCTTTCAAGGGAAAAGGTTTTTTAAGGGGGTTTTTAAAATTTTGGGGTTTCTAAAGGGTTTTTTTTTTTGGGGGGAAAAAAGAAAAGGGGTTTAATGGTTTTTTTTTATTAAAAGGGGGAAAATTTATTTTAGGGGAACCATGGTTTTAAAAAATTTTTGAACATTTTTAAAAATTAAAAAAGGGGAAAAAAATTTTTTTTTGGGGGAGAAAAAGCAGCCATATTAAAAATTTTTAAGGGGAATTTTGGGGGGGGGACAAAAGTGTTTAATCAAAAAATTTTTCTCAAAATTGGAAACCCCCAATTTCCCCCTGAGAACAGAAAGGAAAAAACCCAAAAGGGGGAGAAGAGGGGGGGGAAAAAAGGGAAAGGGGGGGGGCCCGGGGGGGGGGGAAAAGGGGGGAGTGGAGATGGAACAGAGAGGGGAAAGGGGGAAAGGGGTCAAAAGGTCAATAGCTTTACAGAGAAAAGATGCAGATCGAACAACTAAACACGGGGGAAGACAAAACAACCAGAGAAAGGGAAAAGCCAAAAATTAAACAACTCCCAAAGAATAGTACAACCAAAACCCTAAAAATTTTAAAATCAAAGCGGGGGGAAACCAGTTTTAATCTTTAATTGGGGGGATTAATTGTACGAGACTAGAATTTTTGGGGGCTGGGGCGGGGTAGCTAGTAAAGAAAAATGGCTCTGGGGTTAAACCCCAAAAAAAGGGGTTTTCAAAATTTTTTTTTTAAAACCCCCTCATCTCATTCTTTTATCTGGGGAAAAAAAATCAAAAATTTTACATTTTTTAATTAAATTTTTGACTTTTTTAAACTTTAAAAAAATTTATAAGATTAATTTTTTCTTATGGGTGTCGGGGGGTCATACTATAGTACCCAACTTCTGGTTTTTTCCCAACCCCGGGCATAAAATTTTTTTTGCTTTCCCCGCTTTTTTCCCGATATTACTATAGTATGTTAAAAGGAATTTTTGGGTTTAAAATTTTTTTGCCTGAAAAGGGGTTCTGGGAAAAGGAGGGTCTTTAAAAATTTTTATGCCCTTACTAACTTTTTTACATTTTTCCTGTTTTTTGAACTCAAAAAACCTTCCCGGTCTTTTCCTTCTTTGTTACTCTTGTGTATAAATTTTTACACAAAAGTAAAGTACAACTGTCTTCACTTAAAAACCCCCCTTTAAAATTTGGGGTTTTTGATCCTGGGGGCCACAGACAAGATCTGCAAGGCCCCCCCCACAGAGACACACAAATCTACTACTGTGAAAAGTCACAAAAAAATTCAAATGTTTTTCCATTTTAATTTTAAAAACAAAAACTTGGTTTTGCAATACCATTTTCCCCAAAAGCGGGGGGTTTTGAAAGGGGGAAAGCATAAAAAATCTTTTTAAATTTTTTTTTAAAAAAAAAAACAATACCTTGAAGCAATAATTTTTGCAGTTTTTAAAACCAAATGCAGTGGGAAATTTTAAAAATTTTTTTTACTCATTTTAAAAAAAAAAGAGGGGTTGCCATTTTGGGGGGGGCCTTAAGGGGGAAAAAAAAGGGAGCCATTCTGGGGGACTGGAAAAAACAACCTAGGCTTTTTCAAAAAAGGGGTTTTTAAAAGGGGGGGGTCATTTTTTATTCTGCATTCAGATAGAATATTCTGCGGACAAGGGAGCTCACAACTGTAACTCAGGACTTTGGGGGGAGAAGCAAAGGATTTCTATGGGGGTTTCCCGGGGAGCTTGTGCTACGAGTAAACCCCAGGCCACCTTGGTTTCAGTATGTAAATCTTTTCCCCCAAAAAAAAAAAACCCCCCATCACGAGAGAGAGAGAAAAGGAGAGAGAGCAAAAAGAGAGAGAAAAAGAGAGAGAGAGAGAGAAACAAAGAAAAGATATAAAGGAAAAAAAAAAAGAACAGTGGACTGGGCTGACCTGCACGGTCTGCTCCGTGGAAAACACCGGATCCTGAACCCTCCCTAGAGGACCCACTGCACCCCGAGCAGAGGCTGGACTGCTCCTGTGGAAACACCGGATCCTGAGACAACCACAGGGACCCACTGCAACCCAAAAAAAGAGAGGAGCAGAGGACACTTACCGGTCCTGTGTCTGGAAACATCTGATACCGAGACATCCTAAAAGACCTACTGCATCCAGACAGAGGGGAGGGTTAGGATCACAGAACACAAGACATCTGGAAACCTAGGAGATCTTACACAAGCAAAAACTGGAAAACAGACTCCCCTCAACACAGTGGCACAGGTAACACAATGCCAACCCCGATCGAAAGGCAAAGCCAAAACGTAAGCAAGAAACCAAAGTTAAACCCCTCACAAAACCCAGTTCTCCCCATAGCAAGCCCTGGATACTCCAACCACAGGAAAAAACAGGACTCGAATTAAAAGACTTCTCATAATGATATGGAGGTTTAAAAGTACATAAGTAACCCCCATTAAAAAATTTCAGGAGAAACACAGGTAAACAGTAAAGCCCTCAAAAAAGGAAAACACAAAAATCCTTTAAAAAATTGAAAAGAACACAGGTAAACGGTAGAAGCCCTTAAAGAGGAAACACAAAAATCCTTTAAAGAATTTCAAGAAAACACAATCAAACAGGGAAGGAATTGAACAAAACCCAGGATTTTAAAACTGGAAAATAGAAACAATAAAGAAATCTCAAAGGAAAACTACTCCCGGGATTTGAAAACGTAGGAAGAGAAAAGGATCCTAGATTCAAGCATCAACCCAGAATACAAGAATAAAGAGAGAATCTCTAACAGAAAAAAACCATGGAAAACCTCAACAACAGTCAAAAAAAAATTCAAAATGGGAAAAGCTCCTAACACAGAACATCCCCCCGAAATCCCAAATGCAACAGAAAACCAAACCAAGGATAATAGGTATAGAAGAGTGAAGATTCCCAATCTAAAGGGCCCGTAAAAAATTTCAACAAAATTATAGAGGAAAATTTCCCCAACCCTAAAAACAGATACCTATACAAGAAGCCCACAAACACCAAAAACAAAACCATTAAAAGAAATACCTCCCGTCAAATAATTCAAAACCCCAAATGCAACAAAACAAAGAAACAAAAAATACTAAAAGCAGTAAGGGAAAAAAAGGGCAAGTAACATATAAAGGCAGACCTATTTAAAAATTACACCAGACCTTTTTCACCAGAGACTTAAAAGCCAAAAAAATTCCTGGCGATATCATACAGACCCTAAGGGAACACAACTGCCACCCAATAAACCCCCAAAACTCTCATCACTTTTAGATGGGAGAAACCAATATATTCCAGACAAAAACCCAAAATTTTTACAATATCTTTTCCCACAAACCCAGCACTTCAAAGGATAATTGAGAAAAACCCAACCACTAAAGGAAAACAACCAAAAACATGGAAGAATCTTCCAACAATCCCCCCCAAAAAAGGTACTACAACAAACATAATTCCCCCCTCAAAACAACAACAAATAACAGGAAGCAACAATCATTTTTCCTTTAAATCCCTTAACACAATGGACCAATTCTCCAATAAAAAGACGTAACTTTTCAGACTGGTACATAAACAGGACCCAAATTTTGCTGCATACAAGAAACGCACCTCATGACCAAAGACAACATTACCTCAAGTAAAAAGGCTGGAAAACAATTTCCAAGCAAATGGTCCCAAGAAAAAAAGCTGGGTAGCCATTTAAATCAAATAAAACCCACTTTCAACCAAAAGTAAAACAAAAAATAAAAAGGGAAGGAACTTCAACTCATTAAAGGAAAAATCACCAAGATGAACCTCAATTTTTGAAATCATGCCCAAATGCAAGGGGCACCTACAAACAAAAAGAAACTTACCAAAGCTCAAACCCCGTGCACCTCACACAATAAAAGGGGGGATTTTAACACCCCGCTCTCCCAAAAGGACCCAACATAAAAAACAGAAACTAAACAAAGACACATTGAAATTAGCAAAAGTTATGGACCAAAAAAGGTTTAACAATATATAGAACATTTTATCCTAAAGTAAAAAAAAATAAACCTTTTTCTCAACACCTCAAGGTACTTCTCCAAAATAGACCAAATAATTGGGCACAAAACTCCTCAACAGGGTACAAAAAGATTAAATAACCCTCATTCCTTCAGATCACCCCGGACTAAGGCTGGTCTTTAATAAGACAACCAAGGAAAACCCACATCCATGGGGAAACTTACCCAAAGCTCTACTCAAGAAGGGCTTTTTTCAAGGAAGAAATAAAGAAAGAAATTAAAAGACTTTCTAGAATTTAATTGAAAATAGGAAACCTCAAAACCCCAAAATGTGGGACTCCCTGAAAGCAGTGCTAAGAGGAAAACTTCATAGCTCCTAAGTGTCAAAAAAAAGAAATTGGGGGAAAACAAACATTAACAACTTGACACACACCGAAAGCTCTAGAACAAAAAAGAAGCAAATACCCCAAGAGGAGTAGGCGTCCAGAAATAATCAAACCAGGGCTGAAATCAACCGGGTAAACAAAAAAGAAAAACAAATATCAACAAAACCAGGAGTTTGGTTTTTTTGAAAAATCAACAAGGGTAAATAAAACCCTTTCCAATTAACCAGAGGGCACAGAGACAGTACCCAAATTTTAAAAAAATCAATCTGAAAGGGAGAATAACAAAGAAACCCGAGGAAATTCAAAAAATCATCAATCCTACACAAAGCCTTATACTCAACAAAACCTTTAAAAATCTGGATGAAATGGACCTTTTCTAACAGATACCAGGGACAAAGTTAATAGGTGCAAAATTAAACCCCTAAACAGTCCCATAACCCCTAAATAAATAGCACTTTATTAAAAGTCTCCCCCCCAAAAAAAAGCCCAGGCCAATGGTTTTAGTGCGAAAATTCTATCAACTTCAAAAGACCTAATACCAATTCCCCTTCAAACTTTCCACAAAATAGAAACAAAGAAACACTACCCAATTCGTTCTATGAAGCTACAATCACACTCATACCTAAACCTCACAAAGACCCAACAAAGAAAGAGAACTTCAGACCAATCTCTCTTATGAATATCGATGCAAAAATACTCAATAAAATTCTAGCAAACCGAATCCAAGAACACATCAAAACAATCATTCATCATGATCAAGTGGGCTTTTATCCCAGGAATGCAGGGATGGTTCAATATTCGGAAATCCATCAGTGTAATCCACTATATAAATAAACTCAAAGAAAAAAAACACATGATCATCTCATTAGATGCTGAGAAAGCATTTGACAAAATTCAACATCCCTTCATGGTAAAAGTCTTGGAAAGATCAGAAATTCAAGGCCCATACCTAAACATAGTAAAAGCAATATACAGGCAAACCAGTAGCTAATATCAAACTAAATGGAGAGAAACTTGAAGCATTCCCACTAAAATCAGGACTAGACAAGGCTGCCCACTCTTCTCCCTACCTATTCAATATAGTACTAGAAGTCCTAGCCAGAGCAATCAGACAACAAAAGAAATCAAAGGAATACAAATAGGAAAGGAAGAAGTCAAAGTATCACTGTTTGCAGATGATATGATAGTATACTTAAGTGACCCCAAAAACTCCACCAGAGAACTTCTAAACCGATAAACAACTTCAGCAAGTGGCAGGTTATAAAATCAACTCGAACAAATCAGTAGCCTTCCTCTACATGAAGATAACAGACTGAAAAAGAAATTAGGGAAATGACACCCTTCACAATAGTCACACATAATATAAAATACCTCGGGGTGAATCTAACCAAGCAAGTGTAAGATCTGTATGACAAGAACTTCAAGTCTCTGAAGAAAGAAATTGAAGAAGATCTCAGGAAATGGAAAGATCTCCGATGCTCATGGATTGGCAGGATAATATAGTAAAAATGACCATCTTGCCAAAACAATCTACAGATTCAATGCAATCCCCATTAAAATACCAACTCAATTCTTTACAGAACTAGAAAGAGAAATTCTGAAATTTATTTGGAATAACAAAAAAACCCAGGATAGCGAAAACCATTCTAACAATAAAAGAACTTCTGGAGGAATCGCCATCCCTGACCTCAAGCTTTACTACAGAGCAGTAGTGATAAAAACGGCCTGGTATTGGTACAGAGACAGGCTGGAAGATCAGTGGAATAGAGTTGAAGACCCAGAAATGAACCAGACAACTATGGTCATTTAATCTTTGACAAAGGAGCTAAAACCATCCAGTGGAACAAGGACAGCATTTTCAACAAATGGTGCTGGTTCAACTGGAGGACAACATGCAGAAGAATGCAAATTGATCCATTCTTATCTCCTTGTACAAAGCTCAAGTCCAAGTGGATAAGGACCTTCACATAAAACCAGACACACTGATACTAATTGAAGAGAAGGTGGGGAAGACCCTGGAATACCTAGGCACAGGGAAAAGTTCCTGAACAGAACACCAATGGCTTATGCTCTAAGATCAAGAATTGACAAATGGGACCTCATAAAACTGCAAAGTTTCTGTAAGGCAAAGGACACTGTCCATAGGACAAAACGGCAGCCAACAGATTGGGAAAAGATCTTTGCCAATCCCACATCCGATAGAGGACTTATATCCAACATATACAAAGAACTCAAGAAATTAGACTCTAGACAACCAAATAACCCTATTAAAAATGGGATACCGAGCTAAACAAAGAATTCTCAACTGAGGAAATGCGAATGGCCGAGAAGCACCTAAAGAAATGTTCAGCATCCTTGGTCATCAGGGAAATGCAAATCCAAACAACCCTGAGATTCCACTTCACACCAGTCAGAATGGCTAAAATAAATAACTCAGGTGATAGCAGATGCTGGCGAGGATGTGGAGAAAGAGGAACACTCCTCCATTGTTGGTGGGATTGCAAGATGGTGCAACCACTATGGAAATCAGTCTGGCGGTTCCTCAGAAAATTGGACATATCACTACCTGAGGACCCAGCTATACCACTCCTGGGTATATATCCAGAAGATGCTCTAACACATAACAAGGACATATGCTCCACTATGTTCATAGCAGCATTATTTATAATAGCCAGAGACTGGAAAGAACCCAGATGCCCTTCAACAGAGGAATGGATACAAAAAATGTGGTATATTTATACAATGGAATATTACTCAGCTATTAAAAACAATGAATTTGATAAATTCTTATATAAATGGATGGAACTAGAAAATATCATCCTGAGTGAAGTAACCCAATCACAAAAGAACATACATGGTATTCACTCACTGATTATTGGATTTTAGCCCAGAAGCCTGAAATACCCGAGATTCAACTCACAGACCACATAAAGCTCATGAAGAATGATGACCAAATTGGGGAGCCTTCAGTCCTTCTTAGAAGGAGTAACAAAATACTCAAGGGTGCAAATATGGAGACACAGTGCAGGACCGAAACTGAAGGAGGGACCGTCTACAGACTATTCCATCTGGATATCCATCCTATGTGCAGTCACCAAAGGTAGAGGTTGATGTGGATGTCAGGATGTACATGCTGACAGGAGCCTGATATAGCTGTCTCCTTAGAGGTCTGCAAGAGTCTGACATACTCAGAGGCAGATGCTCACAGCTAACCATTAAACTGATCATGGGGTTCCCAATGGAGAAGATAGAGTGAAGGCTGAAGGAGTTGAGAGGATTTTAGACACCATGAGGAAAGCAACAATCCCAACCAACCAGAGCCCCCAGGGTCTAAACCACCAGCCTGGGAGTGCTTAGGGAGGGACCCATGGCTCCAGCTATATATGCAAGGGAGCTATATATAAGTGGGAGAAGAGATCCTTGGTCCCATGAAGGCTGGATGTTGTGGGGGGGGATATTCGAGGGTGGGGAGGTGAGGTACAGGGAAGGGTGAAAGGGAGTATACCAACGTGGAGGCAGGAGGAGGGGGGAAGGGATAGTGAGTTCCTGGGAGGGAGGGGAGGAAATGGGGTAAGGAGAGAACATCTGAAATGTAAAAAAAATTTTCCAATAAAAAATTTCCAATAAAAAAAAAAGAAAAGAACAATGAGTTATTTTATTGTAAATAGAAATTCATTAAATTTTAATGGTTTGAAAGAACATTTATTATTGCTCATGAAATTATGATCATTAAACAATTTTGTTTCTGTGTGGAGATCAAACCCATGGCCTCACAAATGCTTAAAAATGTTTTTCTGCCACTGAGATAAACCAGCCCAGGGCTTGATTTATAAATTGTAGATCAGTGTGACTGATTTCTGTTGTTAGCTGGTCACTGAGCTACAAACATTTGATGTAGCTCTGTAGAGATGAATGGTTTCCAGACTGTATACACTTGAGGCATGTAAATCATGTCATCAGTGTTGGAACTACTTAAATCTGTCACAGTAGTATGAAGAAAATTTGCACAATTTCTTACCAAATAGGTTAGCTGTGTTCCTTGGCCATCTCAGGTTTAGGGTGACCTCAATCAGGTACTTGCTTATGTCCTAGGATTGTCCAGAGACAGCCTAAACCATAGACTGCTCAGCTTCACAACCAAAACTCCCACCTCGGCAGGACTGTGAGGAGGAAAGGGAATCGGTGTATTGTAAGGACCTCCTAATGTGGCTGCTGACTACGTACTGGGAGGACCATGGGTCAAGCATCTCAGCTAAGATAGCTTATTTCTGATTCATTGGTGTTGATTTTCCAGGACTCTGGGCTAGATGTGCCTCCCCATGTCTGCTTCTCCCTTAGGGTAGCAGGCCTGCTGTGCATGCACTAGACTGGACTGGACTAGACTGGACTGAACTGGAGGAAGGGAAGCTTAGCTGGATGTGGATGGATGTAATTGCAGGATCTTGGTTGGTGATGAGTATTTGGGCAATGCACACACCCAGGAGAATGGCTTCAGAGAACTGACTTGTTTATTGGAGCGGAAAGGGGGTTTTTATGCCCCTGGGAAGGTGACCAGGGTCTCTGGGGGCAAGGTTTATGTGGCTGTGTACCAGTGGCCAAGGTAGGGGTGTGGAAGATACTTCATGAGCATGGGGAGGAACCCAGGTACTGCTGGACATGATCGTGAAAGGGGAAAGGAAGTTTAACCTGGGTACTGCCTCCATGGCCTCCTCTGGTGAGGGAGGCAAAGGTGGAGCACACAGGGCTATGGGATAGGAGGGGAGTAATCCCATTCTTGCCAATCTCAGGATTAGATTTCAGGGGTTTGGACATGTCTCAACCCAACTCTTGCTCCAGGCCTGTCCCTCCTGATCCCCTAGCTCTCTGGCCCCACATAGATGCTGTCAGACTTCCAAAGATCAGAAGGAAAGGTCAAGCTCTAAAGTACAATTAGTTTTCAAGCCTGGCTTGCTATTCTCCATGCTTGCTATACTCCAATTGCCAAGCAAGTCACATAGCCACACTCTATCAGTGCAGAAAGAGACTTCTCAGAGATGGAGATAAAAGGTGTGAGAAGATTGGACACCATTACTGCGATAAGCTACCAAACAACCCCAATACATCTTCTGATGCAAACACAAATTTAGAACAAAATAAACTCAGAGCATGTGGGCACTTTGAAATATATGGGAGTAACTTTTAAACACAATGGTCAGGGCAATCATAGAAGGCACTATTTTCTGCCCGATTTTATGTATGTTTGCAAAGTAAAACACATCAGGTTCATTTGTGCAAGGCAAATGATTAAGATGTATTCAGTGATCAGAAACTGCTGCAGTCAAGTAAACTGGGGAGCAGGTATTTTCTTAAAATGATACCAGTACCTCTAGCCATGTTTTAATAGGTTTTAAGGTGAAATATTGAGGAAAAATTGACTAAAAAGTAGAAAAGCAATAGGATCTCCTAAAATTATTTTAGCCAAAAATTCCTGAAGATAAATATGTACGTGTTAGTTTCATCCATTGTAATAAAGATTTTACTGAACAAATACATCTCATTTTGGTTACACTTAGAAAATGCATATTGTAAGTATAGCCAGTGAAATTCATTGTTCTGAAAGACAATGGGCCTCAGAAAAAGAACATAGAGGAGAACTCTGAGGGGAATCTTCATTGTACTATAAAAAGTCAGCATTCGGAGCTGGAGAGATAGCTCACTAGGTAAGGGCACTTGCTGCTTCTACAGAGGACTCAGATTCAGTTGTCAGCACCAATACAGAAGCTTACAAATGTCTGGAACTCCAGTTCCAGAAGATCTGGTGTCCTATTCTGGCTTCTGTAGACCCCTGGTACATACCTGGGACACATGCAAATACATTTTAAAATTTAAAAAAATAGAATATCTGGTTTGTCCCTCCCAGTTCATTTCTTACCACATTTCACAACTTCACAGGTTTGTGACATCATAACTGATTTCTAAAACGTGTTTTATTTTTCAGAACTCTGTCTTCCAATGAGAGGCTAAAGCTAAAATGAATGATGCCAAAGCCGAATTGCTTACACCCTGCCTAGCTAGCACTGTGCTTTGTGAATCATAGAAATATTTAGACATTTTGGTGTGAACTGAAGCACACGGAATACGTTTGCACTTGAGTTTACTTTTGGGGGGATTAGAAAATTTGGTTTTGTTTATGTGATGAGGTGGATCCAAAACTGATGACAGAAAAAAAAATCCTACAAAACGTGTCTCTCCTAAAGTACATATAGAATCATAGTTCAAATCAGAAAATTAGATATTTTACCTGTAGGGAGACCAACAACAAGCACCGATAAGCCAGTTTTTATAATTCTGAGCATCTGGATAGCTCCAGAATGGAGATATTATTACCCTAATCTCAAAAGATGTATATCATAAGTGAGGCCACACAGGCACACAGCTCATGAGGTAATGACCAAAGTATTTACGATATTAGAAAAAGCAGCAGGTTGGGGTCTGTACAGTTGGTTGGAAGATTCGAAGGGAAATGAAAAAGCACTCCAAATCCCCAAGGAAACAGAAACAGGAATGACTGATTACATTAAGTGTGAGGTTTCTGTGGTGAATCTTATGAAGGATACCTGAGGATGCTGGTTACTTAGTGGAACAAAAAGAGAGGAAGTGAATGTGTCTCTGACCTTAAACATTGAGTTGGCCTTTCTCTTCTCTACTGCTCCTCTCATAGACAGGTACGGCTGCAATCTTTTGTTCTTCTGTTTTGTAAGGAATAGTGCCTGGAAATATGGACTAGATGTCTGTGTCTATCTCAAAGTGTCAATGTTAAAAATCTAATCCTTAATATATGATATTTGGAGGTGAGGTCTCTAGGAGTTAACTAGGTTTAAATGAAGTCATGTATTTGTGTCCTTAGAGGAAAAGGAGGAGTGATTAGAGTTCTCTCTTCCCATCTCATCTCTTCTCTTCCTCTTTCCTCCCTCTCATCTGTATGAGAACATACACATAAGGTAACTATTTCAAGCCATAAAGAGGACACTCGTCATAGGATAAAGTTGATGGCACCCTGATCTTACTGATGTCCAAAACCATTAGAAATAAGTTGCTGGTTTTCACACCCCATCTATGGAATCTTGTTGTTATAGTCTGACCTTCAGGACTTCTGGAGTTTTATGGATAGATTGTCAAGATGAGACCCAGCCAAAGAATCTTTTGATTAAGCTTCTGAAAAAGGGCCAGAGGGCAGCACTGATTTACCTGGCCTTCCTCTCCTTACCAATATCTCATCCCAACATCACTTTGGTTATCCCACATTTCCTCTGGGCTTCTTCACTCCCACAAAATGAGAGGATATCACTCATCATCAGCCTGTTGACAAATCACATTTAAAGACAGGAACTGTGATTTGCTTCTCCAGGACAAAAGAAATGTTGAAATGCATACTGACTAGATGGATGTTATACTGTGAAACTTTGCAGGTAAAACATGCTTCTTTCTGAAAATAAAATATGGATGAGAGCTTATAATAAAATGGTATTTTCTTATTGGCATATCTAAAGGTGTTGTGTCTGAAAGCTTCATGTTGACACCTGTGACCTTTCAGGATTTGACACCTACGTTTCTTCCTAGTATTTCTCAACAGAAGACTGTTTGGCATAGAGGGAACCATTAAGAGATGGAACTCCGCATGGGAATTTATGGGAAATCAGATTTTGCAGCGTGTATTTTTGACTGAGTTTGGAGACATGTTAACTGCTTTGGGTGTCTCCAGGGTGTCGTCAATTAATTGAACTCTGGCCTTACAGAGATTGATTGACACCCAGATGATTGACACAATGGCTGTGTCTCAATAGTAATTACTCTTCCTGAAAGTCCTAGCCGTTCCTTGGCTCCCCCAGAGAACTGTAGCAGTGAGGGAAATGGAGAGTCTAGTCTTTCACAGATCATATGTCGCTTACTCATCACTTGAGAGGTGGCCCTTGTAGACAGCAAAATGGAAAAGATGTAGAAAAAAAGAAGGAATTTTAAAACCGAGGCACTGTTAGGAGACCTGTCATTAACCTATTTCCCCAGGACACTGCTTTGTTTGGGAAAACATGCCCTGTGAGGTTCATGGCCAGCGTACATGGAGGTGTTGAGGTCTAAATGCAAGCCGATCCTTAACTTTCTTCATACAGTGGGCAGTCATTCATTAAACACCACATAGGGCACATGTTCAGACTTCCCACACATTCTGTTTTATGTTCCTTCCAGAAGCTTTATTGAACAGGCAAGCAAACTTATTCAGAAACTCTGCTGTCATCTCAGAGCTAAAAGGGCAAAGTGAAGAGAGCAACTCATAGCTACCTCAGTTCCAATCACATCTGAAGACAGAAACAATGTGACGGGACAACAATGAGTGTGGATTCCCAAAAGTTTATTTACCTCACTTTTCAAACAGCATGGAGAGGAAGAAAATGAAAGCAAGGCTTGGTGTGTAAACTTTTTTTTGACATGATTCTCTGGATGAGAATTTCGTGTCCTAAAAAACAGCGGTGTAGGGTGTGAGACGTGTAGATATTTCTCACACATACAAATTGCAAACACTTCTAAGGGTGAGAGAAAAGGAAATCCAGTGGAAGTCATCACAATACTTTTGCCCTACTCTACAGGACACACAGAGGCCAAAACCTAAACAGCAGCAAATAGCTATTCTAAGGAAGCAGCAACTGCATTTGCTTCTTTTCTTACTGTGAGAAAGTTTCGTGACAGCTAATTTTTTTTCAGTTTAATTTATTTTAAGTTTAATTTTACTGTTTTACTTACTTTACATCTGCTCACTGTCCCTCTCCCAGTCACCCCCTCCTACAATCCTTCTCCCATCCTCCCGCTCCTTCCTCTTTGAGTGGGTTGGGGCACCCTGAGTATTTCCCCCACCCTGGCACTTCAAGTCTCTGTGAGGCTAGGCACTTCCTCTCCCATTGAAGCCAGAAAAGGCAGCCCAGCTAGTAGAACATATACTACTTACTGGTAACACCTTTTGGGATAGCCCCAGTTGTTTGGGTCTCACATGAAGACTAAGGTGTGTATCTGCTACACATGTGAGGGGAGGCCTAGGTTCAGCCTGTGTATGTTCTTAGGTTGGTGGTTCAGACTCTGAGAGCCACAAGGGTCCAGGTTAGTTGATTCTGTTGGTCTTTCTCTGCAGCTTTCAGAGCCCACAATCCTTCCTCCTATTCTTCCATAAGAGTCCCCAAGCTACATCCAATGTTTGCCTGTATAACTGTCGGAGTCCTAAATTATTTTCTATAAAAGAGAATACACACATTTGAAATCTGATCTCATGTCTTTTCAAGTGTTGAGTAGTATCCGACTTTTGGAGTGGTATACATACTGCCTTTGAGAACCCCAGGGATTGAAAGCCACAAACTTTGCATGTCTTCTTAAGGGACAAGATTGGCTGACTCTTCAGAACCATCCTGTGTCCATCCTGATATGAAGCATCACCAATCCAGCCTGTAGGAGCCATGCTTGGGTTCAAGCTGATAGTCCTGTATAGGAAGAATTAGTCTACTCAAGCAGCTTTGGGCAACAATGGAGTTTCTTCGAAGGAAACTGGACATATTACTTGTTTTCTTTGTACTGTGATATGACACCATGACCAAAAAAGAAGACATTTAATTGAACTTATGGTTTCAGACAGTTGGAGTCTGTGATGGCAGAGAGAAGACATGGTGGCAGGAACAACTGAGAGCTCACATCTCCAACCACAAGCAGGATATAATGCATGGAGAATCACACCATGGACACTTTGAAATCTCAAAGACTACCCTCTTCCACCCCAGTGACAGCTCCTTCAACGAGACCACACCTCATAAGCCCAGAAGAGTTTCACCAAGTGAGGGCCAAGTACTCAAATGTGTTAGCCTATGGAGGCCATTCTCATTTAAACCACCACACTAGATGACCACCAGCACTCAATCAAAACATTAAGGTTAGCCCTGTTCTATTGCCTGCTAACTATGAGAGTAAGAATAAGGTGTTTAACCTTCCTACTAAAGTAAAAAAGGTAGACAATGATTAAAGAAATATTGTGAAAATAAATAAGATATTATCCGAAAGACATGTGACCAGTATCTTGCCACAGTAAATATTGCTTATTAATAATATTGACAGTTAAAGACATACAATTTTCCTTTCCAAAATTTTCCACCGAAGTTTTTTTTTTTTTGTTTTGTTTTGTTTTTTTGTTTTTTTTTTTGTTTTTGAACAGGGTTTCTCTGTGTAGTCCTGGCTGTCCTGGAACTCACTCTGTAGACCAGGCTGGCCTCGAACTCAGAAATCTGCCTGCCTCTGCCTCCCAAGTGTCAAAGTTTTTATCTCAACTCTTTCATCATTAATCTCAAATCCCTATTGCCATCACATCCTAGACAGAGATATTTGACTACTACTCATTACTTAGTATTGATCTCAAATTAAAAGCACATATTAAGTCACACCAAAATTCATGTTGTAAAGTATTGCAGTCTTTTCTAAAGTTAAGTCAGAGTCACTGTTTCTTTTGTTCATTAAAAAGACAATTGAATCACATTACTCCTCTAAATTTCAATTCTTTTTTTTATTGGATATTTTATTTACATTTCATATGTTCTCCCCTTACCCCATTTTCCCCCTCCCTCCCAGGAACCCCTTATCCCATCCCCCCTCCTCCTGCTTCTATGAGGGTGTGCCCCCACCTACTCCCCCCACCACACTCCCCACCCTCAAATTCCCCCACACACGCATCCAGCCTTCATGGGACCAAGGATCTCTTCTCCCACTTATATATAGCTCCCTTGCATATATAGCTGGAGCCATGGATCCCTCCCTAAGTGCTCCCAGGCTAAATTTCAATTCTTTTGATGTCAGAACTAACCAGTGCTTTAAGGAGCATTATAAACTGGCACTTTATTTGCAACCTTGATAACTGCCTGTCTTTCAGTACTGAATCATACTCTCGTGTTGGACAGTACCTGAGGATGATACTATGAGGCACAGCTGCCTTGCCCTGTGATGGATGGGTAGGCGACTGCTAACTCACAGGGGAGTTCACTTCTTCAAATTAGAGCTATTCAGACTAGGCATGCATTTAGTCATCTTTCAGAAATGTGGAATGTAGTAACAGAAATAACCAGATGCCCTGGAACATGGTACCACAAGGCAGACTTGGAGAATGAAGCAGGTACGTGCTACTGTCCCTGTGGGATAAGATAGGACTAGTGACCCCAAGTCCTGCTTCTATTTGTATGAAGCATATTACCTAACAAAAATACTTTAATATTCCTAGTGGGGAATTCCAGAACATCCCAATGTTCATGAAAGACCTTAGCACTTTCATATTCTTAGAGGATTTATAAAAGAAATGTTTGGAAAATCCAAAATTATATTTGAAAGACTACATGCTATTTACCATGGTTAAACAAAAATAGCATTTGTTTGTTTGTGATATTGCCTGGTGGGTTTTGGTGACAATAACGTTTTTAAGACATAATTTTATACTAATAGTCATGGATGTGGGTGTATATAGAAGATGGGGCCCATTTACTTCATGGAAGGCAGGATGCAGAATCAAGGAGCACCAGATATGACCTACAAAGTCATGCTTTCATGAGCTACTTCCTCTTGTTGGACTCTATTTCCTAAAGCTTCCAGAAACTCCCCCAAACAATGGCACTCTCTGGAGACTCCCTTATGTCATACATGAGCCTGCTAGGGGCATTTCTCATTCACACTCTAACAGAAAAGAACTGAAGGAAAGCTTTGTCCATTTTGAGCAGAGAAAGCTGTACGATTAGTCTGGAGTCAAGTACCCACATGGAAGTAAGAGAAGTGGAAAGAATGGAATTTAGAATTTGAGCTGGCCACAAGCAAATCATACCTGGGAGAGTAATTTAAGCCACAGCCCAAAGAGACTTCTAGAAAATAATCTGTAGAGATCTCATCCTACAAAGTCCAAATATTCCAAATGGTGCCTGACTTTCTGCAACATCATGAAGACACACTTGTCATGGTAGAACAGAGCTTGTGTGATGTTGTCTTATAACTTTATATACACCTTTTTAATGTTAGACATATGCTATACAAGCCTCCATTTGTAATCTTGACAGGACTCCTGACATTTGAGAACATGCTCACAACTACAGAAAGGTTTTCAAGCACTGATCCTATGTGAAAGGCTCCTGCCCTTTGCCTTACTTTTATGCTTGCTTCTTGGTTCTCACCAACCTAGCCATTATGTCTCAGCAACTGAAGGTTGGAGCCATAGAGTCACAGTGTCTGGCCACTGTGTGTTAAAGCACAAATTAATGTCCATTCTCAGCTTAACAGTACAATAGGACCTCACTAACCTCAAACTTAGTTGAAACCATCACAGTCAAACTGTGGTCCCACTAAGCATCAAAGCCAGAGTGTCTTTCTAGTAGCTGTTTGCACTGGTGATGCTAGCACAGGCTGAAAAAGGAAAATGTTCCTGTTAGACATGTTTTCTGTCCCAGTATGCTGTGGCTTGCCACATACCTTTATGTTTAGAGGAAGAAAATTATGATGAATCCATGAGTTTTATTGTTCCCAATAAATTAGGTTTCCAGTATATCACCCTGATGGCTACAGGTGAATTGTTGGAATGCTGGCTCTCAGAAAATGTCTAAGTTTGGCTTTCTGTCCAGCCAATTGTCTGAAAGAGAACATCAAAATAAGGAAACCAGGCATATTCCTCATGACAGGATGGCAAGTCTTATGTGATAGAAATGGAGAGACAGTTTCTCCTCTACGCAGAATGGGAATGAACGGTGGATTTATAACAAATGATACGAGGAGTCATGATGTTGGCAGCATAGCAATTTCCCAAAATCAAAGCTAGTCAGAGCCAGGTTAACTACTTGGGAATAAAGATGTGCCTCTCCTCTTTTACTCACCTGGAAAAGTCAGTAAGCACTTTCCAGCACAGCGGAAAATAAATTCCCAAGAGATTCTGGCCAAGGCTATGCAGAGGACTCAGTGTGTTACACTTTTAAGACAATAGATTGTCACAGAACTACAAACAAACTGGTGCTTGAAGAACTGTCTTGTTCAGACTACTGGAAATAATTAGAAATACATCTCTACAAGTGTTGAGTTTGACTGAGATACTTTGATAATCTAAGTTTAGATGAAGTATTTTATTTAAAACCCCAGATTTTTATTACAACCTGATCCATTGTATCTCTTTCTTAATATCAGTCATTTTCTGGATCTAGAGAGTTGGCTCTGTTAGTAAAGCGCCTGATATGCAAACACGAGGTTGCATGAACTTGTTCTCCTAGCGCCCGCATAGACATAGAAAGCTTGACAGAGGCAACATGCACCTTTAGTCTCAGTGCTGGGAGAATGGGTACAGGAAAATCCTGGGGGCTTGCACACCAGCCAGTCTAGCTGAAATGGTAGACTCCAGGTTCAGTGTAAAATTGTGTGTGTGTGTGTGTGTGTGTGTGTGTGTGAGAGAGAGAGAGAGAGAGAGAGAGAGAGAAGAGGAGAGAGATTGATTTTCTGTGTAGCTTTGACTGTCCTGGAACTCACTCTGTAGAGAAGGCTATCCTTGAACTCAGAGATCCACCTGTCTCTGCTTCCTGAATGCTGGGATTAAAAGCATGTGCCATCATCTCCTGGTGAGATTCTGTCTAAAAAAAAAAAAAGGTAAAAGACAATTAAATGAGTTATGACACATCTAGCATCTGATATCTGACAGCAATCTCTCTCTACACATAGGGTGAATAAGGGAATACAAACACCACACACACACACACACACACACCCTACAATGTTTGCATTATAAACATGAGTCCAGATGCTATCCATGAAAAGAGAGAATCTGTGATAGTAATTCATCTCTTCATATTTCAATCTTTAATTAGATTATAGATTTAAAAACCAAATCATTGTCAATTTCTTTTAAAGCACAGACCATACTAAGTAGCACAAACTTGCTGGTCATTTAATTTATAAATTTTCATCCTCGTGTTTTCTTGCATCTATAAAAGTACATTTGTGAGACCTATCCTATCCTTTAGGTATCAGCTGGTTGCCTGAGGGGACATCTAATCTGTGATTGACTTCTCAAACCCTTCCCTGGAACTGCAGGGCACTTGAAGGCTACTGCTGAGATCAAGATGTTCATTCACCCCTTTATTACACCCTGAGTGCTGGCAAAAGGGAGAAATCTTGGGTCTCATTAACGCTGTTGACGTGGTTCCCAAAGTTCCTTCCCTTCGGAAAAACAAAATTAGCTCAGTGATTGCCAGGCCCAAGATCACTAAAAATGAAAGGTGACAAATTCATTAAACATCATTGAAAATGATTTTTTTCCTTTTTAAAAATTGGTTATTTTATTTATTTACATTTCAAATGTTGTTCCCCTTCCTGGTTTTCCCTCCACAAACTCCCCATCCCATCCCCCTCCCTTTTGCCTCTATGAAGGTGCTCTTATGAAGGACTTTTTTTTTTTTTAAAGAAAGATAACCTGGAACAGAAAAGGCTGAACTCATGATTCAAGTTATCCACTATTCTGTTTTTTGCCTCCCCAAAAACCTTCCCCATTATTCTAAAAAGAGGATTTAAATTCATTTGTCTTTCGGAATTCCTAGTAAAGAGTACAAGATAAGCCCTCCATGTATATTTATTTTAATTGCAAGAAACAAAAGGTCTTGACCTTGAAGGGGACCTTTCTGGAGACTGACTCTCTTTCCTAATAGAATCAGTTTTTACCAGACCCTTTGGAAGTCCAGGGACAAATCAGCCTTTGATTTCTGGTGAAACGTTCACTCCCCAGCCTGTCAACAAACTCCTGGCTGATAGCACCCCTCCTTTCTCACTCACAGCCCTGCCTCATCTCCACATGGAACATCTTGCATGGCACAGATATTTCAAGGAGTGCTGGGAGCTGTGAGTGTCAGGCGTGTTTAAGTATGATCCCGAGCATGGGAGCTTTTAGTTTATTCTCCTGCACAGAGATAATGGTTTACATTAGATTCATTATATGCAGACTGAGGAGCAGATCTTGTGCAACAACTCAGAGCCGTGCTGAAAGATAAAAATCCCATTTGCTTCATTTTATATTGGTGGTCTCTGACGTGAGCCATGCAGGCCTGCAGAGACCTTGTAAATCACAGATATAATGAGGGCCAGATAGCAGCTCACTTAACTGTTGAATGAAGTAAGTGTTTCTTTACTTCAGATTGAAGGATGGCATATTTGTTATCTAAAACTTGCGATATCAGGTCCAAAGAAGTCTTTCACGAATATCATTGACTGTAGGGGTAGATAAATCAGATAGTTATGCTAGCATTCCTGGTGTTACATAGCAAGGTTTTAAGGAAAGTTTAATTTATTCATCCTCATTTAAATTTTATAATTCTCTTCCTAGAGGGCTGCTAGTCCAAAGATGAGCCTCTTTCCAGTTTCCTTTCTGCTTTTTGCCTCCAGCCCTCCAGGCAAAGAACAAAGGCAGCTCCTTGGTAGCTAATCAAGAGCTCTCTAGCTGGAGATGGGCCTCTCAGATGGGAAAGCAACACAATGCTGGAAAGCAAGAACGAATCCAGACCCAGCTATCCTGCCTGAGTGCACTGCAAACCTCAAGAGTGGAAACACCTTTGCTTCTAACATTTCACTAATCCGAGTTTGATAGGCACCGGTTACTTTTACATATATTAGGGCAATTTACGTGTGCTTTACAATAGGATACACTTCCATATCTACAAGAATGGGAATCTCTGTTCTGTAAGTGAATTTAAGGAAACATGGAAGATCATAAAGATCCCTGTAGTGTTAATCACCAAGAGGGTTCTCTCCCTGTGCCATCAACACATACACAAATGCACACCCACACACCCACACACATACATAAAGCACTCATGACCACATACATATGCCATGCTCACACATACAGTCACAAAAGACATGCGCAAGCATACATGCATGAAGACCCAAGACAAATGATTCTCTGCATTCCATCAGGTAGAAGGAAAAAAATCTGACCCATGAACTTTGTAACAGAATGCTATGTAAAGTTTTAGCATTTAAAGATATTCTATAAATGACAGGATAAAAGGTCATTTGATGCATTTATTGCTTGGCAGAAATACTTGTGAGGTTTTTTGGTTTTGTTTGGTTTTGTTTTATTTTTTTTAAGGAGGACACAAGGCACTTGGAATAGACCTTGCGAACATCAGGAATTCAAGGAGTAGGCCCTTAGTTAAGAGTTAGCAATAACAATAACAGCCATAGCAATCTTGTTCCTGAAAAAAAGTAACTGGAATCTGTGGGTTAGTAAATAAACTGAGAGAGAGAGAGAGAGAGAGAGAGAGAGAGAGAGAGAGAGAGAGAGAGAGACAGAGAGAGACAGAGAGAGAGACAGAGAGAGAACAGAGAGAGACAGAGAGAGACACAGAGAGAGACAGAGAGAGACAGAGAGACAGAGACAGAGACAGAGAGACAGAGACAGAGAGAGAGGGGGGGGGTTGGAGGGATATATATGATAAAAAAAAGAAAAGATCAACTCCAGGTTAATCACACCTTTTTGAGCACATATGTTTAGTTTCTTTATTCCCTCCAGAACTGAGATTAAAGAAAGCCAAAGCCCAAATGGTCGAGCAGTGCTACCCAAAGGGATAATGAAAACAGAGGCAGGAACAGACACTGGAGAGAGAAATCAGAAGTGAAAAAACTGACTTACAGAGTGGAGAACAGAGACAGCCAAGTGCCTGGAGGAGGGGATGTCACAAAGGCCTAGACAAGAGCTCTGCGTGTGCACAGCCTGGTTGGGAGGAGTAGGGAGTTCACAAGAGCAGATCAAGCAGAAGGGACGGAAGAGGACAGAAGAACACTGTGAAGAGGCCAAAGGTAACCCCATGCTCTGTATGCTGATTAAAAAGGTTTACAAGATGAATAAGTAAAGAAAATAAATACACCCATGTTGCTTTTTTTTTTTTTCATAGTTTTCACAATTGCTAGAAAACAACTTAGGATATAATTTTTAATGTTTGTGGTTTTCTTTACTGGCGTGCCTGTCCACTGTGACCTGAAAATCAGTTCCACACTCGTTTGTTTGTTTGTTTGTTTGAATTACTAGATCTGAACTGAATAATAAATATTTTAAATTTTGGATATATTTTTAATAACTTCATAGGAAAAAGGCATGTGAGAGACGTGTGCACACTCTCCAAGAAGCGAAGCTCACTCTCTGGAGAAGCCTGTCCCATGCGAGTGGGGATCGGAAGAGCAGAAGTCAGCAGGAACTGAAGGAAACTTCAAGAACAGGAGCAGAGATGACTGTCAAACAGCAATGTGTGCAGATAATGTGCAGATACCATAAAGCAATACAATCTTTTTAGAGGAAAGCAAGAACCATTCACAGATTAATAAATATATCAACTTATAAGGGTTGGAGAGAAAGCTCAACCCTGGTTGCTCTTCCAGAGACCACAGCTTGATTCTCAGAATCCACATGGCATCTCACAACTGCCTGTAATTCCAGTACCAGGAAGTTTAACACTCTCTCCTGGCCTCTGTGGGCACTGTGCGCATATGTGCATGGACACACATGCCTGTAAGAAACCTATACACACGAAATAATATAATTTAAAAATAAAATAAAGGCTTCAATATCAGAGTTACCAAATAAAGTTAAGAAAATACTCCAAGATTAAAACAAATTAAAGAAGCCAATAAGATAGGAAACAGGAAGAGCTAAAGAAGGAGAAAGTCAGAGGATTATCACAAGAAGCAAATACATAGCTAATAAGAATTGCAAAGTGAACACACGTAAAAAGCTACAGGGAAATAAACAGTCAAAAGTAATAAGATAGAGCAATTTTTTTCACACTGAATGATGTAATCTTCAGATCTAAAAGGTCTCCATGCAGATATAGCTTCATGAAATAGTGTAATGACTGGATATTAGGAGAAGATCCTAAATTGTAGGGAGAGAAAACAAAACTAAATTAAAATGAAGTAAAAATACTGAAATTTTTACTGAAAATACTGAAAAATACTGATAGGTTTTATACAGAGATGACTTGGACTAGTATCCAATTTCCTTAAAATTTTGATTTTTTTTTTTTTTTTTTTGAGACAGGGACTCATTATGTATCCTTTGCTGTCCTTGAACTCACTATGTAGACCAGGCTGGCCTTGAATTCACAGAGATCCACCTGCCTCTGCCTTAAAAGTGCTGGTTTTAAAGAGGTGTGCTATCAGTCATGATTTCCTTAAACTTGTTTAGTCTAATCAGAAGACAAGAGAGAAATGCTTTCAAGTTTAATGATAAAAAGTTAAATTCAATCTGTGGGGTTGTGTGTGTGTGTGTGTGTGTGTGTGTGTGTGTGTGTGTGTGAAAGAGAGAGAGAGAGAGAGAGAGAGAGAGAGAGAGAGAGAGAGAGAGAGAGAGAGAAACAGACAGACAGACAAAGATAGACTCAGAGAGACCACAAACATTATAAGGTTGAGAGAAACTAGAGTTAAATTCCCATCTTTGAATTGTGAACAGATTAGATAGGTGGTGTCTAGAAGTGGAAAGTAAAGTTCACTCATCTGTGATTATCACATAGAAGGGAATGCATAAATGAATATTTCCAGTCTGTCCCTCACAGGACTTTCATTTGTATATTTAGGTGGTAAGGGAAATATTTTTAAAAAGGTGGCTTTGTCACTCTCTGATGTGCTATGTATGTCATGTGATAATGTTTGTGACAAATTTAGCTTTTTACCTAGCAAATTTGCAGAAGAACAGCATTGAAAGAACAGGATGTAAAAAAGTTCACAGAGGTTCCATTTTGTCAATAGCTCAGGTGTCTATAAGGGTGGACCCCAAGCTGCTACCAGAAAAGGAAGAGACTGGGAAGCTAGAATGTCTTACTTAATATACTGCTATGTTCGCTAAAGTTTTATGGTGGTTATTTAATTCAGTTATTTATTTAATTAAAAACTAGATTCAATGCACGAAATTTTCAAAAAAAATATTTAAACTAGATATTTGGAATTTCTTAAAGCAACAATATTTTGACATTTTAAAGAGTGAAAATTTCAGTGTTTGCTATTCTTAAAGCCTTAGGTATAATTTTAGCATTGTTTCTACCAACTATAAAATATTGTCAATCTTTGCTAAGAATATAGCGAGCAAAGGCCACCTACTGCTAGGAGAGAAACCAAAAACTCATTTAATCACCCTGAAGACTGAACTGAGGCTAAGCTGCTGAGGTACTGGGCATAGAAACGAGCAAAGTAGAAAAGTACTCAGCTGGCAGCCATCAACCCAATAAAACCTTGGCGTGGCTATATTTTCTCAGTTTCCAAGCCAACAGTAGTCAGGTGGCAGCCAAGCAAGGTCAGTGGGACACATAGATGTTCTATGTGTATCCCTGTGCAATGTACCAGGCACAGGCTCCTGTTCCCACTCAGAGCAGCTGATGGAGTTCTAGGCACACATGTATGCTCTATTATATAAAGTCCTGGGTGGGCTTTTTCACACACACACACACACACACACACACACACACACACGGAGCAATAAATTCATAGGTGAAAGACTGACCAAGGCTCTAAACTTCTTACTTCATATATTTATTGATGTATTTGGATAAAATTAGAAGTAGAGCTTCATTCAATCTTGCCATATTAAAAAAAATAATAATAAGGAAAGAGAGAAGATAAGCAAGGACATTTGTCCTTCACATACATCTCATGCTGGGTGGGTATTAGGGCTCTTCTTGAGGTGATGTCATAGGCTAGGTTTGTGGTCAGTTATGATCACACACATGGGAAAGTGAAGCCATCACAGATCTTTACTGGGAAAAGCTTTGCATAAGCAGAGGTTTTCATTCTTGTTATGCCCAGAGCTGGAATAATAAATACAGATAGGAGGTAGACTTGCACTTCAAATAATTTGTTGAAACTATGTTCACAAACTCAGCCTGTGTCTATTTGTGCAGTTGTTAGCCATAAGGACAGTGGTAACATTACTGAGACTTGGACAAGTGCCTTGCCAATCACTCTCCCACAAGACTCTAGCTTTGGTGACTAAAATTAGCAGAAATGGCCCAAATGTCCAAACTATGATCGATTGTCTCCACGTTCAGGGCAGACACTGGAGTTTGACTGGCAGATCAAAATGGCAGCTATCTGGTTGGAAGGGCAGAGGGCACACTTTTTCTACATCTCACAACATAAACAATACTGCAAAAGGAAAGAGCAGAGGAACCAGAACAAAAATAAACTGGAAAATGTACCACAGCCACCAGAATCCATTCCTGAAATTAAAGTAAGATATTTAATAAAGTAGGCTTTCTAAAATTTGCATACTAATGATTTTAAATTCATCAAATTTTTTTCTTAAGCTCTTGCTATACATTCTTCTGTAAATAAGTAATAAGACCAATGTCTGAGTCTTATATAAGAAGTAAAATCCTCAGTAAATAATGTTTTGAATACATAATTACAATCTCCTGTAAGCAGATTTATGTTAATGGGTGTTTTAGCATTGGGTTAGCCAAACAATGTATTTTAAAGTATTTTTCAAACCATCAGTGCTTTTCATTTTTCTCACCGAGCCTGGCCTCTCTGCATCTGTTCCTTTAACTCATTACACTAGGCCTTTACGCCTGCCTTATCACTCAAATGGCTGTAATCGAGGTCATAAGTGATCTACAGCTCGGTAAACCACATATCAGTTCTTTCTTCCCTTAGTCACTACCCACTGCTGAAGAGCTGCATCCACAGAAAACGTTTCCACGGGTAACCTTCTGCGCTTTGGCAATCATGGGATTTTTCCTCCTCCTTCTCTGCTCCTTTTTTGTTTTTTTAGCTAGCTTTTACTCTCAAAATCCCATGTTTCAGATGACCAATCTCTGAGGTCCACAATGCGTAAATCCACAAATACTTAACAATTCCAGCTGCCAGATTTTTCACTGCATTTAACATGAGCTAAATATAACTATCCATCTAATTCTTCTCCTAGGTCCCTGTCCCTGAGCTTCTCTGTTGTGATGTCAACACTTTCATCTAGTGTGGTTCCCGTCCCCTAACTGAGCTTCTCTATCGTGACGATAGCACTCTACCATCTAGTTGCTCAGATGTCCAAGGACAATGTTTGAGTCTATTTCCTCTTTCATCCCTTCTTCCATCGATCAAGCATCCCCCTCCCCCAGCTTACTTGTAACTAACATGCAGCCTGAATTCTGACCACTTCTTATTCTCATCACTGCTCCCACTTCTGTCTATTCTATCCTCATCTCCTGCTACATCCTGATACCCAAACTTGCCATCTCCATCTTCATCCCAGACTCTCAGCCCTTCATACAAAAAGCTGAGAGAACTCTTGGAGCAAGAGCCAGACCTTTGTATTTCCCCACCTGAATGATACCAAGATCTTCAGTTGACAATTAGAATAAAATTTGAAATCCTTGCGAGGGCTTATGACTTAACCCTGCCCACCGCTCCAACTTCAGCTTCCTCCAATCACAGCAGCAGCGGGTATCCTGTAGAAAAGACAGAAGACTTGTTCTCTCAGACAGGTTTGGGAGTCTTATTCCTCTGCTCAGGAAGCTCTTCTTACAGGTCTGACCTACTACAACTCTCAGGGTTGCTAAAAGACTTAAATGAGTTAATACGACTGGCCTTCTAGGTCTGCCTGAATGTGTTGATATCATAAATTGAAGCATTTTATATAAAATCTAAATTTCCAACTTCTTATGAATATAAATATCTCCAGTACCAAGCCACAGGTTTTATGACATTTTGCCTGACAGGAAGATGGCACATTCTCTCTTCAAAATACATACTGCTCACACTTTTACTTGGCCTACTAGACCCCTAGATATCTGCTACATATCTCTGAGATAGGTGTATAAAATCAAGTCTTAGTAACTACTGAATGGGAGAGTAAGAGGAGAGAGGTAGTTTCAGGCCCAGAGATTGTTAGATGTAAAAGAGTGAGGGGGATAGAGGTAAATTTACTCTCAGTGATTAAGAACTGAGGAAGGAGCAGAGGCTCATTCCTGGGGGTTGGTGTTTACAAGGGAGGGATGAAGGAGGGGGCATGCTCAGCTCCAGGGCTTGAAGGGAATGAGGAGAGAGGTGGAGAGGGATGTCACTTTCAGGAGGCAACAATTACAGATGCCACTCCTGAGTCAGGGAGGATGGGAGAAAGAACAGGTTTGGGGAGTAAGATCATTGGTTCCTGTTTTGAACATGCTGAGTCAGTCTACTATTAAGTTCACCTATCTGGAGCTGTTATTAAAAGAAGACACATCTTCTCTTACAAGCTGTTAAAAGCAGACAGACTCTCCCCTAAAACTAACCTGCTAATTCTTTCTCATTCTGCCAAAAAGAAAAGAAATCTTTGATCCCAAACATAGAAATGTTCATACAGGAATGTCATTCTAACCAAATTTACATCAGAGATGTCACAAAGAATTTCTAGTCTTCCCACTATTAAGTAAAGGAAAGAATTGCCAAAAATAAACACATAGGAAATTAGCTTTCTAGTTAATGTCAGAGGGCATGAAATATTTTTTCTTCTGTTGGAATGAGGAATTGAAGGAAAAAATAATCTACACAGACTTAGTCTTACTAAAATGCTAAGAGGCCATTTTCCCTACTGAGATTTCCTTCTCCCCTTTCCTCATGCCTCAAAATAAGGGCAAATCAAGATGATAAAATTAAGGCACATTTAATTTGTGAATTATAATATAAGAATAACAAATAAAGTGTTAGGTAATTAGGGGAAGGACTGAAGGCACTGAAGGGGATTGCAACCCCATAAGAAGAACAATATCAACTAATCACCAACTAGACCTCCCAGAGCTCCCAGGGACTAAACCACCAACAAAAGAGTACACATGGAGGAATCCATGGCTCCAGCTACATATGTAGCAGGGGATGGCCTTGTCAGGCATCAATAGGAGGGGAGGCCCTTGGTCCTGTGGAGGCTCAATGCCCCAGTGTAGGGGAATGCCAAAGCAGTGAGGTGGAGTGGGTGGGCAGGTGGGGGAGCACCCTCATAGAGACCAAGGGGAGATGGATGGGATTGGGGGGGTAGTTGTAGAGGGGAAACCGGGACATTTGACATGTAAATAAATAAAATAACCAATAAAAATAGATAAATAAATGTAAAAAAGAAGTTTAATAATTCAAGGCTTAACAATAGAAAAAAACTATCATGAGGATATCATACCAACTTTAATAGATATAGAAAGCTGCAATAAACTTCAGCATATGTATGGTGGTTTGAACGAAAATGGCTTTCATAAGCCCATAGGAAGTAGTACTATTAAGAGACCATAGGCCCATAGAGAGTAATACTATTAGGAGATGTGGCTTTTTGGAGGAAGTGTATCACTGGGGTTGGGCTTTGAGGTCTCAGAAGCTCAAGCTAGGCCCAGTGTCTCTCTCTCTTCCTGATACCTGCCAGCACCTACCTGCCTACCTATCTGCCTGCCTACCTGTCTCCATGCTTCCTTCCCACTGTGACAATAATAGACTAAACTTCTGAACCTGTAAGGCAGCTCCAATCAAATGTTTTTCTCTCTAAAAGTTGCTGTCGTCATAGTGTCTCTTCATAGCAATAGAAACCCAAAGACAATATATTTGTAATTTAGGAAAGAAAATCTTTTAAAAGTCAGGAGAGGAGAGTCAAAAGTGTTCTTGACACAACAGAGGCAATCTACACAACAAAGGCCCCACATGGTGTGGTTGGGATGTGGTGATGCATACCTTCCACTAGCATTCAGGGGTTGGGGGTAGGAGTTGAGGCAGGAGGATTTAGAGTTCAGGACCATCTTGAGCTATGTAGCAAGTTCCAAGTCAGCAAGAAACTGTCACAAAACAAGCAGAACAAAAGCACTAGTGGTGGGACTATTTTATAAGTACTATTATCAGGGTCAGGGTCAAAGATACATATTTCTTACTTGAAAATAGAAATAAAATGCATTAGTTTCTTTTCTGGTGTTGTGATAAAACATATTGGCCAAGGCAACTTAGAAAGGACAGTGTTTGAGTTCACAGTTTCAGAGGGTTGTGGTTCATGACAGTGGAGCAAAGGCACAGCAGCAGGTGACCGAAGCAGCAGCTGAGATCTCACATCTCACAAGTACACTGAGAAGGACCTGTGCCTTTTGAAACTCAGGCCCCCACTGACACACCTTCTCCAACAAGGCCACACCTCCTAATGCTTCCCAAGTATTTCCATCAATTGGGGACAAAGTATTCACCACGTGACCTTTAGTAAAGGCAGTGAAGGTGGCCAGAGCCTGGATTGCTCCAGAAGACCTGCCTTGGAAATTCTATTTATCTTAGGATTTATTATGTAGTATCTATATAGAAACATTCTGATTCCCTCTGTTCCCAACCTGTTTTTCTCTTTCACATCCCTAATAGTTCCTCCTGTACTTTAACGTCCTGCTCCAACCCCACTCTCCCTGTGTCTTAAATTCCACAGATGAAAGAAACATGTAATGCTTATTTTGGGGAGACTATCTTATCTTGTTTACCATGACAATCTTCATTTTCATCTATTTTCCTGGAAACTGAGCAATTTTGTTCTTTTGGGCTAAATAAAACTTCATGGGTGAGGGCAGCAAGGTGACTCAGTAAGTAACCACTGCCATGTTAATCCAATGTCCTGGTGTTAATCCCCAGAAACTTGCATAGAGGTGAAGTGAGAAAACTCACCCCACAAAGCTGTCCTCTGCCTCCGCATGAGCGCTATAGCATATATAGCACATGTGTGCTCACACATTATGCACACAAAGAATAATAAATAAAAACTTTTAAAACTTCGTTGTGTATGTATACCACCTGCTCCTTATCCATTCAGTTGCAAATGAACATTTAGCTCGACTTTGTAACTTAGATATTGTGAATAGTGCTGAATTAAAAGTGGCCCTGTGGGTGCCTCTCCAGCAAGCTGATTCCTTTGGATATATGCCCAGGAGAAGCTGGGGTCATAGAATATAGTATTAGCTTTTGGAAGAACTTCCATGCTGATTTCCATAGTGTCTAGATCAGCTTGTATTCTCCCGAGAAGTGTGTCTATCCCCCCACAACACGTCTTTCCCAATATTGGTTATTTTATTGTTTTCTTAATGATAGCCGTTCTGGCTGAGGTGACCCGGAATCTCAGCAAAGTTTTGATTTGTATTTCCCTGATGGCTAAAGATGATGAACATTTTTTTCATAGCACTATTGGCCATTTTTCTTCTGAGAACTGTCCTTTCAATTCAATTACACATTTACTGACTGAATTCTTTGGGGATTTTTTTTTTTTTTGGCATTTAATATTTCTAACTTCTTTACATATTCTGAATGTTAATTTACTATAAGAAGAAAAACTGAAAACACTGTCTTTCATTTTGTAGACACTTGATTGTTTTCTTTGGCTGCGCCAAATCTTTTTAATTTAGTGTGATCCTGATTGTCAAGTCTTACTTTCCCTGAGTTACATAGGAAATTTTTGCAAGAGGTCATTGCCTATGCCTGTATCTTGAGAATCTTTCATATGGTTTTCTCTAGTATTTTTAAAGTTTTGTCTCTTTTATAAAGATTTTTTTATCCTTTTTATTTTTTGAGTCAGTGTTCTAATGGGATGAGAGTAATCAATTTTCATTCTTCTGCATGTAGACATCCAGTTTTCCAAGCATCACTTGTTAACAGATGTATATTTCTCCAACATATAATTTGCTAATCCAGCATTGCTTCTTAAGCTCAAGATTGCTCTAGCTATTAAAGTTATTTTTTTTCACTTTTTTTGTAATGGATATTCAACTCAGGCCCTCGCATGAGGTAAGCACGTGCTGTTCAGCTAAGTCACATTGCAGCTCCCCGCCCCCCCCTTTTTTCTTTCCTTATGAGACAGGGTCTTGCTATGGAACTCAAGCTGTTATGGAACTCATATTTTGTAGCCTAGACTGGCCTTGAATTTATAATCCTGTTCCTTTAGTCTTCATAGTAGCTAAGATTACAGATGTGTGCCACCAGGATCAAACCGTCTTTCTATTATGTTCTACTAATGTCTAACTTTTATGGGAGCCTTATTATCACTCCATCCCCAGCACTTCTGACACTTAACAGTGGAAAAAAAAAACACTCTTAGGAGTATTGTAGCTTGTTCCAAATGAGAGCCGAGGAAAGAATTTCCTTTGGTTAGTATATTATAGGATAATATTATGACTAACGTCTAATATAAACAACTTTAAAGTCAACAATGTTGCTTATTCAGTCCAAAACTGGTCTGGATAATCTACAGTCTGATAGCAAGCAGATAATGCTGGGATCTATTAATATAATTTCATGAAATCACTTTGGGCATTATACATTAAAAAGTAATGTTTATTCTGAGACCTTTCTCTCTAAAATGTGTTGAGAAGCCACAGTTCCGAAGCTGTATAAACTGGGGTTACCATTTTTAATGATGCTCTAAAGGTTTGGAGTATCAATGAAAACTAACTATGTACCTTTCCTAAGGAGAGAATGAGCAGAAGCAAAGGGACAACGTCTGAATGCAGAGGCCAGGTGAAGAGTCCTTCCAATGGACATTGTATAAAACAAAACAAACCAGATCTTGTACCACATTGGGGGAACCTACTGAAGGGCCTTTCACTCTAAAGCTGAATATCCTAACAGTAACCTGTAGATAAGCTAAAGCCAACACTTCTTACATAAAATCTCTTGAGAAGCAAAAGAGAAAACCACAAGGAAAATTTAATAATAATGTAGTCTGTCTAAAAAAGGAGGAAAACAAACCCTCAGTTGGGTGTCTTGGCACATGCCTGTAAAGCCAAGGGAAGCAGACACAGCTGCTTAGGCTATGATGCTGAACAACAGAGTGAGGCTCAGTCTTAAAATAAATAAATAAATAAATAAATAAATAAGTGCTAAAGACTTCATCTGTGTTTGTTTCATCTCTTATCAACATATCTACACTGTGGGAGTGCATTGCTGAGTACCATCTGCCTTGAAACTTTCACCTAGTGTTAGTCTAAGTAGGGCGGCCCTTTTGTCCACCTGGAGAATATATCTGGGATTGCAGAAATCATTTAAAGAAGGATCGTCTATTGCATGTAACTGAGAACCCAGAGCTCCACCAAGTTAATCAGGAAATACATAGAAAAAAACCTGAGAGCACAAGCTGCCAGAATATAAGTGTAAACGTAAGTGATAACAAAGCTTGGAAATAGTAAGAAAATTCTGCTGCCTGCTGTGGCAAAGGGTTCAGTGGCACACAGAGCACAGAGCACGCGTCCGTTGAACTCAGTAGAATCGGTGTTGACTCTGAGTTCATATTTATCAGCACCTAAAGTAAATACATGTTATAATGACGTTGCAGACCCCCTGAGAGAAGCCCAACATAGAGCCACAAAGATCACGGTCTACTTTTGATATGTTAAATTCCTGGACAATTTGTTGGGCTAGTTTGATACATGTTGCCTAAATAGTGCCTCTACCTCACCAAAACCACGAATAATAAAGTAAACGTGATGCAGCAGCTTAGCACAGGGTGAGTCCTGTTCACTTTCTTTGGACACTGCTCAACTCCATCACTCCTCGGGGCAAGAAAATGTCAAATTTCATTTTTCTGTACAATAGTATAAAGCACCCTAACCGCTGAACTAGAGTTTCTCCTTTAAAACCTGTTGAAAACTATGCCTTTGCCGACTAGTTCAAAACAATTGCAAATGCACAGTCTATAATTTAGGACCTGAGCAAATTAAAACTATTTCCTGGCCTGCCCAAGGCCATAGAAGTTTCAGTAATAGGTTGTGGGGCCAGGTTGCAGGGAAACTAGTGGATGCATGAAAACCTTTTTAAAAGCCATGTCTTTTGTGTGCATCTGTACCATTTCATGATGCTGAGTGAGCTGAGGGCCCAGGGAAAGAACTTTATCTCCTGATGAGAGTGCAAACACCTCATTCAGAAATGCCTTCCTTTCTCTGGACCCAGCTCAGGTCTTGAAATAGAAGGCACCAATATACATCCCTGTAGATTGCCCATTTTCTGACTTTAGAAAGGAAGAGAGTCCACTTGAAATCCATTCTGCAAGCAGACTGTCGAACAGTGTTCCACCCATTAAGAACACTGTTTGGGATCAATACAATTTATATCAATTAACTACCGTTTTATTATTTACTGTAATATATACTAAGCATAATACCGGACAGTAAATACCGTGCTCAGTTCTTGGGATATAATGAAGATTCAAATTGTATCCAAAGAGATTGCAGTCTAGTGGTCCACAGCCTGAAGCTTTTCTTCCTGAACTGATGAACATACTGTCCTCAGTGAATCATACTTCTAAGTGATCGTTTGATGTACTTCCAAAGATACACAAAACTAATGTCCTTTAAGAATGGAAGAGAGGCTTGCTTTGGACAAAGCGTCATTCACTACATCCTATTCTTGTCTGTCTCCCTCAAAGAAAAAAGGAGGAGAAGGAGCAGGGTAGGAGTTAGGAAGCAAGCATGCTAATACCTGAACAGGAAGCAGCAGACAGAATCTCAAGGGGAATCTTCAGGAGAAGAAAGACTCCACTTAGCTGCTCTCTCTAGGCACAGAGATGCCATTTGCCAGCAGATCTCTCTTAACTCCAGCAGCAAATCTTTCTTTCAGTACAACACACAGCAATGTGCAACCTTAGAAGAAATCAGATGCTCAGATCATATCATAAAAATCCCTAGAGTAATTATCCCAGTTGCACTCATTGATTTCTGTAGAGATACACTGTCCTGTCATTTAATTCCATTAAAAATATACTTGGGAGGAGTAACAAAAACAAATTGCTATTTGTAGGAATCCCCTTCCTTTGAACATTTGCCTGCTACCTTCCTCAGCTCTCCATACAATATACCTCCTATTTATTACATAAATTGATATTTAAATGTCCCCATCTCTTCAAACAAAAAAGAAACTTGGAGAGTATAGCACATGAGACAGAACCTTGAAATTGGAAACTCCTGAATCTGGTTTGCCACTGGGTCTGAAGTTAGCCATTCTTTGGGCCTTGGAAGTGAAAGAGGTCTGAAGAAATCAGGGTTGGCAAGAAAAGTGTCTCTCCTTCTGAACCTTCCAGCTGCACGCTGCTTAAAGACAGGTCATTTGAAGAACTTAATCGACCTGTCAGAAACATTTGATTTTACTTCAATACGAGGCTAACTGACAGCCACTTTTCCAACAACTAAGAGGAATCTCCTAACATGAGAGGCACTTGAAGACGTGTTAAGATTTTTGCAGCTATTAACACATTCCTAAGAAAAATACCTCTGGAGACACAAGAAAGCCAAGCATAACAACCGTCTCTCTCCAATGAAACGTTTAGTCTGTTTGATTAAAGGAAGATAAATGAAGGGCAAGGCCTAACTCACCTCACGTTCTGTAATGGCTTGGTTTCCTTGAGACCAAATTGCCTAGTAGGAAAAAAATGCAGGCGGTCCCTGCATTCCTGAACAAGAACTACTAAGCCCTCCACTGGCTGTGGGGGCCTCTGCCCTAGTTCCTATTTTCTAAGGAGCTTAGCCAGGGCCTGGCAGAAGGAAGCAGACAAGGCATGGCACATGTACCCTTCATCCATCAAACAGGGATATATAGCTTATCCTAAGAGAGGAACAAAACCAAAAGCTATAACCTGACCTCAGCCAATTACAGGTGCCTTTAAGCTTCTAGGTTTTGGGTTTTTTTCTTTCCTTAAATTAAAAGATTGGTCTAAAATGATATTTTCCAAATTGCAGGTTGTTGCTATTAGAATATATAATCAATTTTATAGGTAATAATAGGTGACTTTTTGATAAGATGGGGAGAGTTGGGTAGAAAATATCACACAGTACCATATACTGTGTCATGGGACTTTGAAAATATTCTCATTTTAATTGACACGTGATGCTTGTGGTGCTATATAATATTTCAAGTTATGTGTATAAGGTGTAATGATTACATCAGAATAATTGGCACACCCATCGTTTCAGACAGATACTATTCTTTTGTGTTGAGAACATTCAGATGCTAGTTTTTATCAACTAAAGAGTGGAACTCATGATGCTCCTGTCTCAGCTTTAGGATGTGGGTATTACCAAGCCTGGCTGTGTGCTCTCATTCTTGAAAGACGGAGACACTGAGGACAGCCTTAGTGTCTGTCTCCTACCAGCATTACAACAACCAGATCTTGAGGCTTCCATTGCTGCCTAGGAGCTCACTGTCTCTCTGCTGTCCGGCTCTTAGTGGGCTGCCTCCTTTCCTCTGATTGCCCTCTGCACTTGCTTCTTGTCTTGTGTTTTGAATTTTTTCTCTGATGCATTTATTAAAAAATGATGGGTTTCTTTTCCTTTATCCTGATTGGGTTATACCTTACTTTGTGAAATGTACAGTCATACTACTTATGAGTTTTGTGGAATTAGTGACAGTTTGTTACACATTTCTTCTGTTCCTTCTTAGGTCTCTTCCAGAACTCCTCATAAATATGGGTAAGGCTGCGTCCATCTAAAAAGCTCAATCATTCTATCCTGCTTCACATCGCCACTCTTGCTATCTTCCGAGTGACACAGAATTTTCCTATGCTCTGATTCTTTTCATTTGACTCTGGTGTGTTATTTTTAAGCATTCACTGGGTCTTTGCAAAAATTACAACAAATACCTTTAAAACTTAAATGTTTCAAGTTGTTTGTTGTAATTGTTACATGCTCGGCTCAGTTGCTACATTCCTCATTTTGTTAAATGTTTGAAATGGGATTGTTCACATCTGATCTTTATTCTTCCCTGTACTTAACTTCCAGTGTGATTGTACCTTTGCATGTCATTTGTGGTTTAACTTTACTCTCTGCTATCTGTAGCATTAACTGAGGAAGCAGTCCTCCACAGAGTATTTGATCTACCTCTGCTGGTGATCAGTGGGCATCTATAACCCCAAAGTAGTTCAGTTCTGGAAAGTGTAAGGACAGAATGAAATAAAAATGCTCCTCTATTTAAAATAATAATTGAGAATATTAATTTTTGACCAATTCATTATTTCACTGAATATGCATTTTATTCATTTATTTAAAGTTAGTGATGGCACTGGATTCTTCCTAGGCTTACTGGCATATAACCAATAAACACACATTGTTTATATTAAAGTTGATGCTTTCACTTTGAAGGGATCCCCACTAGCAAGCTAATACCTTCTGTTTGTTTTTAACCAGATTGTTTCAGACCTAATTATCCTGTACTTTTTTTGATGTCTTTACAGTAGACATCACATAGCTGTTTGTTGTTTACTGAGCCAGAGTTTTGTTATGTAGCTTGACTGGCCTCCAACTGGTGATCAGCCAGCCTCTGCCTGTCTTCAAAGTGCTAAGCATGCGGTATGTGTCACCATAACCAACTCTCATATACACTTGTATCATAACTACCCCTGTTTTCGGGTCTCTGCTTATGCCACCTAATCACCTATGTCAAAAATACCCGAACCTCCTCACTTATTAGAATTTAGTGAGTTGATCCTAACAATGATTTTTAAAGACTCCAAAGGAGCACAAAATGAATGTCAAGACCCAGATTTTTGTCATATTTCACTTGTTTTGCAAAAAAACCTTCCTCATCTTATTTGCTCTAACTGGGGAATTTATCATGAATCTCATCTTCTTTTGGAAGAAGAGACTGTCATTTCCATGGTGACTTCAGCAAATGCGTGATTAAGTAACTTCATTCATATTGGTTCTATTTATCCATTTTTAAAAACATTATTTTTCCATACACTATGTTAAAAGATGAATCTACAATTAAGGCCCTAAGAAATCCATTTATCACATCCAAAGGTGATAAACTTACATTTCCTAACTATAATTGATGTCAAAGATGACCATGTTTGGGTACGTCGTTTTAAAAGACTTGTCGCCACTTCTAAATGAAAATATGCAGATTATTGAGTAGAAAACAATTCATTACTTTCAATTCCACTTTAGAGGCAAATAATTCCATCGTTATAGCTTGAATATTAAGTGTTCTCTCCCAAGTGACTCATGTTGAAGGCTTGGTTGGTCCCCAGCAGATAGATCCAATCATTGATGGATAATTGGGTCATGAGCAGCCTGACCTTGTACCTATGAATTAGTGAGTTGACTGATGACTTTATAATTTCAGTGGCAAACTGGAAGTTGTCAGAAACTTTTGGAAGTGGGGAACAAGTTGGAGGAAGTCTGTCAATGGGGACATGTCATTAAGGGCTCATCTCTCTTTTTCTGTACTTCTAGAAGTCATACGTTGAGCAATTGCACTTCATCCTGACCTGTGACCATGATGTTCTGACTTACCACATGCCCAGAAACAGTGAACTTAGCTGACAAGGAATGAAACCTCTGAAACTGTGAGTCAAAACCAACTCCCCCTTATTTCAAGCTGGTTTTGCTGGGGTTTGATTACAGCAATCAAACATTAAGCCTGTGGTCCTTTAGAAACATTGTAAAAAGATGGAGAAATCTAGCTTAGGCTGTATCACTAACACTAGCAAAACAATGTAATATTCAGATATAAATCCCTTTGGATTTCATAGTTGCTGGCTTCTGTTTTGATATTGTACAGTATAGAATAGTAAGAACGTGTAACAGGCCTAGTCCAGCTAATGGATATGTTGCCCTTTGTAGAGGATTTCTAACTGGCACAATGAAAGAAAGTAAGGAGAAGGTGAACATAAAACCTCTAAGATTTATCTATACATTTTTTTATTTTTTTTAAAACAGATACTGGGCTGAAGAAAGTGTGATAGTGATACATGACATGTAATGAAGTGTGTAAATAATGGTTCATCTTCCCTCCCCATGTGTAAGAACTGCCTGTCTTTAGAATCTCAGATATCCTAGGTAATTTTAAATCAATGCCATAATTTAAGGGCTCAGATGAAAGTTCACATGCAAATAAATACTCCTTTATAATGAAAATACAGTGGTTCTGGACATAATTAATACTACTACACACCTGACATAATGTCAGCTTTTCTTTTCTTGGCTAAATCAAGTAGCCCAGGGAACTTCACCAACACTTCCTCACATCTAATGTCATCAAACGTCTTTGAAGGGATATTCTTGCACTTCTTATAGTGATGCTGTGAATGCACAGGCTTGGTTCTGTGTCTGGAACTGTCACAGAGCTTTGTCTTAACAATATTGCAGCATCTCTATGAAGTATATGACATTATCAGCATCTTTTAAAGATTAGCAACCTGAGATTTAGGGTGTTAGGGAACCACCCAAGGTTGTTTTTTATACTGCAAAATATAAGGACCTGAACTTATCAAATTTCTAAGAGTTCATATATGAATGTTGTAGAGAAAGCAATTTATTTCTTTCTATGATTATGAAGCTAAAGAAACTATTACAAAATTTCATATGCAAAATTTGGTTACTCAAGACATAGCAGAAAGACAAAAGCTCAAGGAAATTTAAGTTCTGTGAATTATCAACTTTTCTTGATTTTTCTTCTCTTGCAGAAGCTTTTATCATCTGTGTAAGACAAGCTAGAAGAGATTCATGAAGTTAAAAAATATAGCATTGTCTCTCATTAAAAGTCAGGGCAAAATAAAGTATCTAATATACCATTATTAGATATATTAATAGATACATCCTTGCAGAGGTCTTTCCAAACGTGTCCTACTTGATTTCAAGATGAATACTACTTAGTGTCCCTCCATAGGTAATAAATGAGACTGTCTAAGCCACAGAATCCCAGTCCATTCTCCTTAGAAAAAAGAAAATGTCACAAATGTGCACTACTGTTTGAATCTCCCCAGTAGTTGTCTCTGTACTAGGCCTTCAATTTCACTGCCAACCTCTTTAAAGCTTTACTGTAATTTTTTTCTGTCCACTGGGCAAGAATGGTTAGCTTAATTTCAAGGATACTGTGGTAGATTTCAGGGATGAAGAACTCAATCATCATTTAATTATACAGTCTCTTCCACATCCCATACTGGCTCAAGTTCTTCCCCGCAGAAGCTCCATATGAGGAAAAAGAGGCAAGATGGTGTAACTAGAAAAAATACCAATGCATTTACGTACCACAGATATATCATTCAAACACCATGAAGATGGTATTTGTAGGTACAGGAGTAGGTTAAGTTTCCATATTGGCAACAGTTGTATTGAAGATGAAACACTTCAATGTTTAGCCCTCTGGTATAGGTGGGCCCTGAGAGAGAGGACAAACCCTCTACAACCAAGACCAAAAATAAATAAATAAATAAATAAGAGAAGTAGTTCTAGCTCCACAGCATTTGGAAGCAGTTGAGTTTGGGAAACAGACTTCTGATGAATTGATACTTGGGTCAGTTAGGCAATCAACAACGGGTAATCTAGGGAGGGGCGCTATCCCTCATTCCACTGGAGGCAAAACGGTGTTGACGTATAAATGTACATCTTGTTTTTTCCAATTGTTCTCATTCAGCAATGAGGCATGAAGCCTGGGAAACCACAGATACTTGGATCTAAGAAGGTATTTATTTCACTCTCTAGAGTGGCGGAGTGGCACTTTATCTTAATCTCAGGAGTTCTCACAGCCTTAAAAACCTTCTTCTTCTGAGCTTTAGGTTCATTAGCTTGATCTGTACATAATTCTGTTATCAAAAAGTGACCCTGATTCTAGGCTAGATGGAAGATGGGTAAGATTTATTCCTTCCTCACAGATGGTACACCTTGCCCTGCATGCTTTTCAGACGGTTTAAGTCAAAGCAAGAACAATCTGTGCAATTGCATGTTAACCTCTATATACTAGAGATTTCTCATAGAAAACAACTCTTTCCTTGACCAAGAAACCACACACACACACACACACACACACACACACACACACACACACATGATTTTCTCCTGCAACCGCTCATCATCACCCAGAAGTCCCTCGGGACTAAATCAATCCAAACACATAGACCTTCTTCTGCAACTTTTTCCCCCAGCTGTACTTGGAAATTGTAACAGATCCAATGACCATTTTATAACCTCATTTGTATTGTCCTGACACTTAGGAATCTAGTTTCTGTTTGAGAGATGTCACAAAGTTGGTGGGCTCAAAAGTAGTTCATGAACTACTTTTTAAAACCCATCTGTTAGACGCGTATAGATGTTCTTGGTTTGTTTGTTTCTGACTGTCTCCTGAAACGGCAACAACATTCTCAATTTTCAAGCCAATCTGCAAACAGCACTAAACTGAATGCTTAGCACTAAGGGACCGAACAGCTACCAAATATGCAGCAAGGCATGAACCCACATACATACATGCATGCATGCATACATACATACATACATATATACATGTATACATATGTACATATATATACACAGACATACACACAGCAAAATAAACACATACCTAAATGTTTAATAAAAGAATATTTCTTCTCTACAGCTGCTCCTCCACTCCACTCCATCCAGAGTAGACGCTGCCATGGTCTCTATCTAACCCCCTGGGAAAAGCCCAGAAATCTAGTTTGGCATGCACAGCCCTTGACAACTGACTCAAGTCTTCAATTTTACATTTCTCTTTATTTTGTCTCAATATGGATGCTCACCAAAGTAGTTCTTCCACATCTAGGATTACATCTGTACTTTAAGTAGATGAATTGAGGAATAAGAAGAAAAACTAAGTACTTTAAGGGATTTCTTTTTTATTGGTTATTTTATTTACATTTCAAATGTTATCACCCTTCCTGGTTTCCCTTCCTCAAATCCCCATCCCACCCCTCTCTCCCCTGCTTCTATGAGGGTGCTCCCCCACCCACCCACCCACTCCTGCCTTACCACCCTAGCATTCCCCTTCGCTGGGTCATCAAGCCTTCACAGGACCAGGGGTCTCCTCTCCCACAGATGCCAGATAATGCCATCCTCTGCTACATATACAGCTGGAGCCGTGGGTCCCTCCATATGTACTCTTTGGTTGGTGATTTAGTCCTTGGGAGCTCTGGGGGGTCTGGTTGGTTGATATTGTTGTTCTTCCTATGGGGTTACAATCCCCTTCAGCTCCTTTAGTTCTTCCCCTAACTCCTCCATTGGGGTCCCTGTGCTCAGTCCAATGGTTAACTGCAAACATCCACATCTGTATTGGTAAGGCTCTGGCAGAGCCTCTCAGGAGACAGCTATATCAGGCTTCTGTCAGCAAGCACTTCTTGGCATCAGCAATAGCGTCTGGGTTTGGTGGATGCATATGGGATGGATCCCTAGGTGGGGCAGTCTCTGGATAGCCTTTCTTTCAGTCTCTGCTCCACTCTTCATCCCTGTATTTCCATTAGATAAGAGCAATTCTGGGTTAATATTTTTGAGATGGGTGGGTGAGACCAACCCTCAACCAGGAGCCATGCCAACACACTAAATTTCTCCCTTGGGAGCTACAAGTGTACCCATGATCGCTGAGAGCTAGAAGGGTGTCTGCAAAAGCAAACAGATCCCAAAAGAAACCTGCAGTTCTGGCAGGAAAAAAAAAAGGAGGGGAAATCTAAATAACTAAATCAATATATTAATATTTTTGTGAACTTTTTGCTCTTGTATATGAGTTATTATGTCATGAATTGGTAACAGAGTTGTGACAAAATGAATAGGCTAAATTACCAATATATCAACAACTCAATGAGTCTTCCTCATTGAGAGCATTTTAACATACTCCAAGGACAAAAATGGATATGAACATTATTCAGTATTTTAGTTGTCTGCATATAACACAATAAGCTAATTAATACATATATAGAATCAGGAAGGAAATTACATCAGTATTTGCATAATATAATAGTGTTATTGGAAAGGATTATAGTCAAAACAAACCCATTTCTATGTAAGAACCTACATGGAAAGTATAAATAGATACAGGGAGGCCATCTCTGTGAGGATAAAGGATGTGTATGTATTCCCTAGCTTGCATTCACACAGGTCAACTGTAGAAATAAGAGTGGGCAGGAGAAGTTGTTTTTGTGATCAAGTCTGTGATACATCGTAGTCCTTATATTTAAGAACTTGCCAGAATGTGTAGAACTGTTGCCAAGAGGGTTTTCCCATAACTGGAGTCAGCTATGGCAGAAACACTCCCTAAAGGCACCAGCAGAGGAGTCGTTGGGCTTGACTTCCTGTAGAGAAGTGCCCCCGACCTTATTTTTCACTTTGCCAGGAGTACCTACTGACTCAGGCTGATCTTCTCATTTTTAATTGTTACTTGGGACTTTCATACCGTCTTCACCCTAAAACGGAGGCTCCCAGAAGTTGGTGCCTGAGTCCCATTCCCTAAGCCAAAGAAAGTAAGCACAATCCAGGGACTCAGCCTCCTCTGCAACAGCTCTTCTCTTCCTGCACTCCCTCATTTCTGAATAGGAAATATACTAGCCGACCTTGCTTCTAGCACGGTTTCCTCTTCCATTAAATATTTATTAAGCTTCAGGATGCATGACACAAAGCTGAATTGTACAGGCTAAACCAGACAGAGCTGTCCCTAACTTAAGAGAGCATTTATGATGTGAAAGATAGGCAGTCTAGGGCACATAAATAAGGACAAGAGTGTGCAAAGTTTGTGTCTGAAAACTGAAGATCAAAAGCCGGGAACACATTCCATTTACCGTTTCTCTGGTGTGTTTGCCTTGATTTTAGATTATCTTTGGAGACAAATAAATGGAAATAAATTTGAATTTCAAAAATATTGGGTTTCATTCCAAGAAATAACCAGATTCTACCTCTCTATTTTCCCAAAGGGCATTCACTAGCATCGAGCCAAGCATATCCACATACCAGATACTCACAGCAACTCTACAGAGGAGTAATGTGCCAACAGGTGCCGTGCCAGGGAGCCTCAGGTGCCAGTTACTGAAGCATATAACATTACAGTAATGTTTATTCTTCATGAAGGAGGCAACATGACACTACTAAGAAAATACTTTCAGTGGAAGGAAGAGTGAGTTCAAAGAACTGGTATCTCAGAAGGTATAGAATGAGAATTATTATGTTAATACAGCTCCAGCCATGAGGCCTCAGGCTTTCTCATTGACGCTGTGGAAAGCTATACACCAAGAGACAATCATTTATGTAAGGTACGTGATAATGTCGTAAGTGAGCGATGGCTGGAAGTGTTCATCTGGACCCTAACTGTATTCCCCTTGTTTATTTAATCTAAGCTGGTCTTCGTGGAAGATGAAAGTCTGCCATTTTAGTCTCAATGCCCATAATATATGTGTTAAACTCACCACTGCCTCATTATTTATTAACGTCAAGTTATTACACTCCGGTGGAGGATGGGAGCTGAAGCCACACAGTGACAGATGTTCCAGCAGATCAGCTTATATAATAAGAAGCTGGGCCAAAACTGTCGAAAGGGGTGTTTTTTAAAAAAACATACAGACTTCAAAGAAATGAGCTGTGGCATCTGCAACATGGACAGAGCAGTGCCAGTGGAGGGGGGGTCTGCAGGCGCGCGGTCGGGTCATGCAATGATGGGAGCTTGCAGTCGGGGACTGGAACAACATCTGGGCTGCAGCAAAGCTGGCCAGGACATTTTAAAAGAGCTCCCGTGGTGCCTCAAACTTTGATTTCACAGAGCTGAGGCGGGGGGGAAACGGGCTGCACTCAAGAGCGCATGTGTTTTGGCTCACATGCTTTCCCCTCAGTCACTGTGGAAGGGCCGCGCTCAGCCACAGAATTGGATGGACAGTCTCGGACAGTCTTTCTTTATCCGCAGGGCTGACTTTGTGGGTTCATGCCAAGGACTGAGCAGGCAATTGCTGCAAAGAGTATAAAATGTCGGCATAAAGCTGTGAAAACTGCTCATGCCCTTTCCCAGCAAGAAATTCCCAAGGAATGTATACCCGTAAGAACTTAAACGCCCATCAGTTTGGGGTAATATGCAAGTTGGAAACTAACTCTCTCTCTCTCTCTCTCTCTCTCTCTCTCTCTCTCTCTCTCTCTCTCTCTCTCTCTCTCTCTCTGTGTGTGTGTGTGTGTGTGTGTGTGTGTATGTGTGTGTGAAAGAGAGAGAGACAGAGAGAGAGAGACAGAGACAAGAGACAGAATGCTACATACCATACATGAATATTAAGAGTGTCTGTTGCTAGCAGCACAGTGCTTAAGTAGCTCCTTGTCTCCTCTCTTGAATGTTTTCTTTAATTGAATACATAAATGAACACAGATTCTACTGAATGTGACACACAGCAGAAAATGTCCAGGACAGAGAAAGATATGATACTGCAGCCCACCAACTATTGAGTCTCACTGACTGCTGACAGGCTCTGGAGCCTCAGAACCTAATAACATGTGAAGGTCATAGGTCAGAAGGGTGATGACAAGGTGCTTGGACTCCGACGCCAGACCCTTGGGTGCAAACCTTGACTTTTCTCTTTGTTGGATATATAACCTTGGGCACGTTAATGTCTCTGTGATCCTCAGTGCCTGCACCCATATGACAAGTACCGAAACAATAGAATCCATTTTAGAGGCTTGTTGAGGGGAAAAGTGTCTGTCATGTGCTGCCTTTAAAATTATACTTGACATAAAACTGTGTGTGTGTGTGTGTGTGTGTGTGTTTCTTTTAAGCCACTCTCCCTGTGTCTCACATAAAAGGTATTTATCTCGCAACCCAAGCCGTCAGAATTTGAAAACAAATTTCCCTCTTTCATTTCATAAACTTTCCACCCCCATCCCACCTAAGCCAAATACTGTCCTGGATTTTCTGGTTCTTTTGTTTTTCTAAAATTTTTGTTGTCTTTTAATGAATAAAACTATTCTTCATTTTCATTTTTTGTGCATATATTAAGTTTGTACATTTCCAAAACCTGTAAAGGAGCAGCACCCAACAGCAGGTGCCGTTGTAGACCCTAGAACTTAAGGAAAAGGAGAGGAAGGGCCAGGGGTGTAGCGTTGTGGTAGAGAGTTTGCTTAGCATCCATGGGGTCCTAGATTTATTCCTCAGAAATAAAGATGTGGAGAAAACACTGTGAATAGAAGAGGTTTGTGTTCTGGGATGGCAGGCATTTTTAGACTCTCACTGACTTGCCTATTAACTGTTATATGCCTCTTATATAGCAGCTTTGACAAATCACAACCAGGATGGGAGAAACCAGTTCCTGTGACTTCACTCGGTTTCCATCCCTCCTCCTTCCTCTTCTCCTACCCTATATGGCAAAGTGGAGCCTGTACATGAGCACTTCACTGAGTCACAGCCTCTGCTCAAATCTAGGGGTGGCAGAGGCTTTTTCTATAACACCAAGAAGGAAGTGAGAGACCTCCCAGCTCTGTGACATGTTCCAGTCAATCCATGGGTGCTGAACTGTCTCCAAGTGCCTACCCTCATTTCTAATAGGTCAGCCAGAAACCTCAGGATTTCCATTCAGGAAAGACACTTGTCTATAAGAGAGCTAAGGTGAATACCAAATTACAAATAACTTATAGAAAAAAAAACTACTCATTTTTCACATCAAAAACCTCTGTACCCAAAAACGCAGCTAAATATACCAACAGAATAAAGGATATCAAAAATAACTTCAATGTGGTCATGATCTTCATGAGATATTACATTTTACTCAGCCCCTAAAAGTGACAGTCATCCTGATGGGACATTTTACATTCACATGATGTAAAATCTTAGAGAAGAGCCCCAATGTGGAAGCCCATAAATGAGTCATTTGGGAGCGTACAGCTTTCTTTTTATAAACTCAGTAACAGCAGAAACAAATCATGGTCTCTAGAAGCCACAGTGATAATCTTGCTCATCCAGCCTATTTTCCCCTCAGGATGAAAGATGGTGTTGAGGCCCAGCAGATTTTTCCTGAAGTTTATGGTAGGTCAACTAAACAGACAAGCCCAACCTTCTCTTTGATATCTCCCTTCTCCCCCTATCTAAGCCAACTCAACTTTGTTTTTTTATTGGATTTCCATTACTTCAATTCTCTTCATGGAGTCTCAGTTCCTGTAACTGTTAGAGCTTATGGTAGTTTAGTACTTTGAACATCAATAATTAAATCATTGCATGATGCAAGCCATGCATATTTCCATCACAAGTTGTCTTGTCCTCTAGTCTAGAAGCCTTGGGATGGGGCTTTCTTACAGAGCCTGGACTGCATCTAAAACCATGTGGCAAAGGAAAAACCAAAAAGAGGCCACTAAGAGAAGACGCAGGCTGAGACTGAAGTGCTAGTCTCCAGGGATCAACCTAATACTGCTAATGACACTAGTAATACTAAACCAAAATTATTATTCTGATGGGACATGAATTTTTTTTTTCTTGAACAACCATTCAAGGGTTGGTTGTCTTTATAGGAAAACTTATCCTGAGTCGCAACCATTTGCCATGAATACAGATATTTAAATTTGTTATTTTAGATTATATACTATTCCACTACTATGATAGACATCAGATATGACCCATCAGTTATACTCTATAATTTCAAGGATCTGATATCCATATCATTAAGTGAGCTCACAATAATAGCTAATATTTTGAAGAGTATCCAATGGTACCATTTTCCAGGTTTTTCTTTTTACATTTTCTAATTTAATTTTTGAAATTTCATACATGAGTAACGTATTTAAATCATTCTTTCCTTCCTTCTCTTCCCTCCAATTCCTGCCATGTCCCTCTCAAATTTATGACTTGTTATTTTTCACACACACACACACACACACACACACACACACACACACACACTTGCCTACTGAGATCATTTAGATAGTATTGCTGACTTGCTGACTTTTGGGGATTCATTAACTGATTAAGAAGCCCATTCCTGGAGAAGACTGATTTTTTTTCCTTTCTCTGCAACCAATAATTGCCTGTAACTTTTCTTCTATGAACAAAGTTTTGTGAGGATTCTTCTATTCAATTCCATGTTGTATGTGTATATAATGTTATATTTATATAACCATTTAAATGAAGTTAAGAGCCATAGATGAACAAACAAACAAAAACTGTTCCAGATATGGGAAAACGTCTTACAAGTTGTTGGTCAAGAGACCCCCCAAACCATATGAACTATTTCCTTTTCCTTGGCTGCCTCCCAGAAGTTGAAGGTTAGACCCTATTGCTTTGTTACCCAACATGGCAACCATGTGGCTACTGAGTACTTAAAATGTGTAATGACAGAATTTCATTCTTACTTTTACTCAATCTTAATTAAAATACATTCAAATTTTAAAGAACTGACTACAATATGAATTGTTTTTCTTAATAAACACAACTTTACTGATTAAAAAGGAATATGTTGAAAATTTATTATTCAAACTGAATATGCTGCAAGTGTCCCTGGAGTTCAAACTACAAATTTTGCAGTACAAAAAGCAAAACTATGTAAAAAAAAAAAAACTCTCATTAATATGTTTTATACTAATTAAATTTTAATATACTTGGCTAAATACACTGCTAAAATTTAGTTCACCTCTTTCCTTTTTTTAATATGACCATTAGGAAATGTAAAATTATGTATGTGCTTAATTTTCTATAATAAGTGAATAAGAATACTCTAGAAAGAGAAGTAAAAGAAGAAAATAACATATTCTCCATATAGAAATGTAAGGGACGGAGAATGGATAAAAATAATGGAAAATACTTATTTAGCTCAGATAACTATATGATAGAAGAATAATCTCACTTGAGACTAAATCACAGACTTTTAATTCCCCATAGACCTAGTCTTTCATTACTCCTTTATCAAAACTGACTTGGAAAGCCTGTACTGGCAACCTCCGGGATGAGATTGTTCTCTGAAAGACTGATTTCTCACTGTCTGGACAAGATGTGCTCCCCACCCCTTACCAAAGGGCTTAAAATGGTGCAATAAACACATAGCTAGCAGAAATAGTATTAAACATCCTCCCCTCTGGTATTTGTGTGAAGGTCTTAATGAGATAGAAGGACTATAGGAAAAGTTTGTGTCAAAATGATTCTTTAAAGTGAAGACGCAGATCAAAGTTCACCATTGCCAAATATACAACTCAAGGATGAACTCAAGTGCTGCTATTAATCATGGTTTCTGGGGATCTGATGACACAGATTAAATGGCTGTAAAGAACACTGCTGTGCATCATGTTCTTGCAACTGTCATCAACGCTTCTGCCAAGTGTCCGCAGATCAGGCGGAAGAAAAGCTGTTCGGTATTTATTGAGGTGTCTCTAGCTGAGCCTAGCCAAGAATCTGGACACCAGGTTTAAGTTCATGACAATGCCTCAGAGGTGCCTTCCAGACCTCTGCTCCCTCAGGAAAGAAAAGCCTGCGAAACTGAGAGGAGTGTGGAGGTGGACCAGCGTGGGATCGGACAGCACATTAATTTCATTGACACTTAGCTTTCAATCATGATACGACTTTCCACAAGTATTCCATAAAACATTTTAAGTAACTTATAATGTGCCAAAGTTCAAAGGTCTGCAGCTATATGGGGTTTTTCTTTTTTCACAGTCAAAAAGAAAAAAAAATCTCCCAAACAGATATGCATCTTAGAGACAGCAGCTCACAAACACTGTAGGGTGGGCAGCACGCAGCTCAAATTTTTATTGACTTCTTTGTACAATTGTTACAGAACCTGAATTTAACTAACAAATAAAAATTTTTAATGAGAACATAACACTGAAACAAAGGCATGTGCATGTGAAGAAAAGAAACATCAGAAGGAATGAATGGTAGGGCATGACGTTGACACCAGTGAAGCAAACAGTTATCATGGAAGGAATGGCATACACTGCACATTTTCTTATAAAACAGCAGTTCAGTGCCAGATAGGACCAAACAGAAAAAGAAGGAAACGTCAATTGTATTCGACACAGGCTTCTTATGTTCACATGAGAAATATTTCTCACCCTTTCTTTTTAGTTACTGTTTGCTTTCTTCTTGAGACGAGGTGTGGCTACATATGCCATAAGCAGAAAAAGTTGTATCGAAGGATATATACTGAAGACTGTCAACCAATGGCTGTCCTCAACATGATTCACCCCTAAGAGCTAAGAGAACACCAGCCGCTAAATCATCACTGGCCTTTTCCCAACAGAGAGGAAAAGATACCAGCAAAAAGCATTTTCTTCAGTCTTTTCTATTTTGTTTGTTCTCCCGCCTCCCTCCGTCAGGATTATTTCCTGAACTGTTATCACTACTCCAATCTACTTTTCTTGCTATCACATCATTTAGGCAACTGAGGGTTCATCCCAACTTGCCATTAACAGCCAAATGGTTAAAGTCAAGTCCTTAACTCCTGCGATCTTTAGGTTCTCTATTAGTAAAGCATGGCCAAACCACCTCCCACAGTTGTTAGAAACATATATAAAACAATCCTCTATGCACTATCACTCTGCAAATCCAGCTGCTTTTCTGTCTATAATGGGAAGATTCAACACTGATTCACTTTCCCCCTATCTTTTCTGTAAGGAATACCTTTAATAGATAAGACAAGGAAACATTACATCTGCAAGTGAATTGATCTGTTTGACATAGGAAGTGATTTAAAATAATAGACAAGTTTTTTTAGTGTTTCAATTGTGGTGCCTTTAAGGTGAATGTACATGGGCTGGAGAAGGAATTCAAGGAGAACATCTTAGCAGAGAAGGCAGACCTGCATCAGCAACATATCCAGAATGCAGACACAGAAGATTCTTTGACACATCTACCCTTTGAAGAGAAGCTGAGGATCTACTACCTCCAATTCACTATCATCCAAAGTCACACCACTGTGACTCTACCATGGATTAATCTGTCATAACCCAAGCACCTCTCAGTGGTTGGATCATAATCTGGACCAGTCTCCAAAACATGTGTCATTGGACATTAATTCTAACTGTAATAGAATCTAATACTTGACTCTGCAGATGTATATCTTTTTATGTCTGCTTGCCTATTACTTAATATTAGGTGCTGAAGCAAAAACACATATCAATTCACTGTGGATTCCAGGTAGGTGCTGGTTGGCTACAAGGAAAGCACACATTAAAGTATGTATACACTTAAGAGAAGCATGCAGGACAAGCAAATCGCTCAAGCACATAAGTGCTTGCCCTCAGCTTGCAACTTGAGTTTAATCCTGAAACTACCTGTGGAGGAGAAAAGTAGGACCCAGTCCTTCAAGTCATCTTCTAACCTTCACATAAGAACCCATACACAGAGTAAGTAAATAAACACAAAGTGGCAAGTAGGCAGAATGTTGTTGCAATGCTTTATACGAAAAGTTGGTGGTATCTCTTAGAAGGAATGGAAATTGGAAAACTTTACTGAGACAAGAAGTGCTTTACTGAGGAAGTGCTTTAAACTGAAAAGGCAGATGTGGAAGGGCATTCAGAATAAAGAGAATGGCATGGAAAGACAAGGAATATCCATCCTCTCTGAAGACACCAACCTCTGACACTGTTGCTGTTGCCAAGAGGTGCTTGCTGACAGGAATACTGGTGTGGTTGTTCCCTGAGAGCTTCTGCCAGCACCTGACCAATACAGATGTGAATGCTTGTAGCCAACCATCAGACTGAGCTCAGGGACCCCAGTGGGGAGCTGGCAGAAGGACTGGAGGAGCAGAGGAGGACTGCAACCCCATAGGAAGAACAATGTCAGCTGGCCAGACTACCCAGTGCTCCCAGGGACTAGACTACCAACCAAGGAGTGTACAGGGAGGGATCCATGGCTCCAGATACATATGTAGCAGAGAATGGCCTTGTCTGATATCAGTGGGAGGGGAGGCCCTCAGTCTTGTGGCGGTTTGATGCCCCAGCATAGAGGAATGCTGAAGTGGTGGACCAGGAGTGGGTGGGTAGGTGGGAGAACACCCACACAGAGGCAAAGTGAAGAGGGGAAAGGGCAGATGGGATTGGGGGTTGTGGAGGGGTAACCGGGAAGGGGCATATCATTTGAGATGTAAATGACAGGAATGATTAAATAAATAAATAAATAAATAAATAAATAAGCTAAAACCAAGTGATAATTTTTTTAATGTTTGAAGTGATTATCATTTTTTGTTTGATATTTTATTTATCTACATTTCAGATGTTATCTCCTTTCAATATTCCCCCCCCATTAACCCCCTATCCCATTCATCCTCCTTTTTTGCTTTTATGCCATTTAAATTACATGCAAGTATTAAGGTCAGTTCTAGGTTGAGGAACTAGCAATACAATAGATGCAAATAGTCATGGAACAAGCAAGACAATAAACCCAGATAGTTAAAGAACAAGCAGGACAATAAACAGAGTCTCCTGATTACTCTCATGATCACAATTTCTAAGGACTTATCAGGATGACCAAAATATCTGAGCCTACTTCCCTGTCCTAGCCCAAAGTCATTTTCATGCCTGAAGCCTACTTCCTTGTTCTAGCTTAAGCTTTAGATTCCTGCCTGTAATTACTTCTTTGTTCTAGCCTAAGATTTAGGCTAGATAATCTTTTTTTAAAAAGATGTAGAACTCTCAATTCTTCCTCCAGCACCGCATCTGTCTGCGCATGGCCATGCTTCCTGCTATGATGATAATCGATTGAGCTTCTGAATCTGTAAGTCATCCCCAATCACATTATTTCCTTATAAGTGTTTCCTTGGTCATAGTGTCCCTTCGCAGCTATGGGAACCCTAACTAAGACAGAAACTGTCAAGGAGACTTGCTGCATTTGTTCAATAGCTTTCTAGTATTTGTAGCAGCAACTCACAATGCATCTCTATGTTTCTCTTTTATTGGATCTTCAAGAGTCTTCCAAACAAGAACTTTAGAGTTTTTCTTCCCCTTTCAGTGACCTCAAGGTAAATCTGAATAGGCAACAAACATTCAGACACAAACCACAACATAGTTCCACACACCAAGGTTACCAAACTTAAGAAAACAAGTCAGCAAAAGCTTAAGAGAGTTCCAAAGTATATTCATTCATTTCAAGGCCTCCTGGCACTTCGTGTTTCTCTACAGCAGCCTCTTTAAAGAATTCCTTTCCCGTTGCACAGTGAGAGCTTCTATTAGGTACAGAGACATGTGGTTCAACTCATTTTGCCTTGAAACTCAATTAGGCAAATTAAGAAAAAGGAATCTGTAAATCCCTCCAATCCATTTCATCAAATACCTTAAGAAAAATGTGCAGTTTTTCAAAACCCTAAATAAGCACGTTTTTTCCTTTCCTGCTAATAATGGAGAAATATCTTATTACTGTTCTGTAAATAAAGTCAATTGGGAAAATGAATTCTAAATGATGCTAGGATTTCCAAAGAAAACCACAAAACAAACTCAGAGTCAAGGCGATAATGCATCCCGCTTGTACCTTGGCACAGGAGCAAGCAGTTGACAGTGACCATCTGGGATATGTGATGTCATAAGAAGAGTGAGGGCATCAACTCATAGAAAAGTCAGGGGGCAATATATTTTTCCTGCCAGCTGTGATAGATTGCTTTCTGAAGAGGTTTTGTTTTCTTCAGAAACCATTTTTACAAGGCAATGAAGGCTCCAATGATGTGTCATTCACTGCTGCCCGTGTCTAAAACAATGCCAAGCAAATAGTTAAGGCTTAAAAAATAATCACTGACTGAATATATATTGAAAGTGCTGACCATTTTCTATGGTAATAAAAAGTTCATGATGCTTTAGGAGCCTTTCATTAAGATATTGAAGGGATGATTTACTTCCGTAAGAACATTTCAGACCTGTTGGGAGGAGAGGTAATTTATCAAGTACTATTAAATTTACATACACTAAAAGCACTTTTAAAATATATATCGGTTATCACTACTGCTACTATTAAGGATGATGATAGCACTAAAAATAATAATAAAAAACATCAGATTAAAAGAGTTTATCAAAATATCTTGGTTTTCACATCAAAAGCACTATCAAAAGAAGAAAAATAAACAAGACCTCCCCAAAATTAAGGTTTTTGTGCTGCAAAGGACACCACTAAGAAAGCTGAAAGATGGCACACAGGATGAGGGAAAATATTTTCATATCATATATCTTAGAAGGGGCATAAACTTAGTTTATATATATAAAGAAAACACATACCATAATTAAAAGAAAAGACAACCCAGTTAAAAAGTAAGCAAGTAATATGTATGGGTATTTCTCAAAAGAAGACACCCAAATGGCCAATAAAGCAAAGAAAAAAGATGTTTATTTAGTATATCATTCTTGTCATGAAAGAAATGAAAATCTAACCATAGTACGATGGCACTGCAGAAAGACTGACAATAACAAGGTCAGAGAGGATATGGGGAGAAGATAGCTTCGCATTGTTCCTATGGGGCTTTTGAAGACAGTAAAAGAGTATTTCAGTATCACATAGCTCCACCCCCAGGTATATATCTAAGAGAAACAAAAGTGCTTTTCTCTTGTTCTCACAGTAATATTGGCAGTGTTTACAACGCATTGTTCATGATAGTTAAAAGTAAAAACAGGTTGAGCATGTTAGTTCACTTCTGCAATTTTAGTCCTTGGAGGCAGAGTTAGACAGGCTATTATTCTAAGTTTATTCTAGAACTAATGATGGTGATATTTTGACAGGTCTGTGGATATGAAAGCCCTTGAATTGTTCACTTGAGAAAGGTAACTTGTATGATGTGTAAACTATTGTCAATAACACAAATATAAATATTATTGGATTTTTCTTAAAACCCTTGGTGACCATACTTACAGCTAATTTTTTATTTTTTACATTCTTATTTATTTATTTATCATTTAGTGTGTATGGGTGTGTTGCCTTCACGTATATCTGTGCACCATTTATGTGTTCATGTCCATGGAGGCCAGAAGAGAACATAACATGTCCTGGGACTGGAGTTACAGAGGGTTGTGAACATCATTTTGGTGCTAGGACTCAAACCTGGGTCCTCTGGAAGAGTGACTACTGAGCCATCTCTCCAGCTCTTGTGTCAGATTATTTATGCTCATGTTGCCCTTTTTATATGATATCATACTTTTTATTGTAATACATGCACATCTCAAAATTTACTATCACATATATTTTAAAATATGCAAATAAGTAGTATTAAATCTTGTTTCATGTTGGGCAACTATCACTATCTCGGGAGGTTTTTTTTTTTTTTCTAATAAAACTGAAATTTCACATAGATTAAACAACATTTTTAAATCTGTTCCTTCCTCTTCTAGCTCCATGGAACTTCTATTCTACCTTCTGTTGGTATGATTTTGAGACCCCAACTGCTTCATGGACGTGTAATCATATAGCATTGTCTTTTTAATGGAAGGCTTTTTTCACTGCACAAAATGCCCTCAACTTCCAGACACTTTAAAATATTTGCAGTAATTTCCTTCCTTTGAAAAGCTGAATAATATTGCACTCTGTATGTATGTGTGTGGATGTACACACACACACAAACACACACACAAATAAAAATGTCTTGGTATTCATAGTTAGTCATTTTGGTGACCATAATAATAGGATTCAAACATGGACATGGAATGTCTGTGTGAATCTATATCTAGTCTTGTACAAACTCAGTCAACAGCACAGTTAATTAATTGCTTAATAATATTGCATCTGAGTCTCAGCATGAATGAAACTTTAGAAAGACAAATTTAAGTGTCTGCTCAAGGATCTGAAAGGACTTAGGAAGATGTCTAAATACTTTACAAAATTTTCATGCTTGTCCCATGTGATGATTATGCCATGCAATTAAGAGCAATATGAAAGGGAAATTTTATACACATATTTTATGTGCACTATGTAGTATCAAATAAATTACTAAACATAGTTTCATTCAAATATGAAACGCACTAAAATTTGTCATATATGTTGTAACTAAGTAAAACTCCATTCTCTTTAAAAAGTCATCTTTGATTAAGCCTGTACATTGAAAATAACTCTGATACTGCTATGTTCTTTGTAAGATGATAGAGATAGGTAGATATACACACATATATGTCTGAGATATATATAAAACATTATATATTATATATAATTACATATATATATTACATATATAATTTATATATATAACATTTCAAAAGAATAAGCTTACTAATATTAAGTTAAGTATTAATAAATAGGTATTACATGAATTCAAACTTGAAAGAAATTTTCAAGATTCATATTCTAACTATACTTCTTAAAACACTAACAAATTGAGTCTCAAAGTGATTTTTTTTTGTACAAAATCGTGATTGAGAAATCTATGGTGTGCAACCAACTTCTCTATTCACCAAGACACTCAAGTTTTCACTCTGACAAAATCTCAAAAATAACAACTTACCTGCAAAAAATACCAAGCTTCATATCTGTCAAAGATTTCAATCCTATGATACTTCTGTTATCTACTTCTGTCACTGACTGTGTTGATTTTAACCTGTCAAAATTATGGACAGCAATGCAACTGCCCATGTATTTAACTCCATTCTCAAGTTATCATTTCTTTTCAGAAAGGATGATGAGATTAAAATACAGTATGGTAATCATTTAATGAAAATCTAGTTGCCAAGCAAAGTTTGGGATATCCCTCATGTAGATGAGCCAGCAAGTTCTTATAAGGAAACTCACACTGAAATAAAGCATTCTTTATAAACATCTACCTAGACCCAGTGTGGCATTCAGCAATTCTGCCATGATGCCCCAGGCTCATGGAATGTCTTCTTTGATGGTCCTCCACTAGACTTCAGGGGAATCTGTGATTTTACTAGGCATCTCTTTTGTATCTTCTCCTTCCCACAAAATTTCCCCGAAGGGACCTGCTGCAAAAATTTGTCCTTTTTTTTTTTCTCCTAATCAAACATTTAGTTATCTCACCACTTTGCTCTTTATTATGCAATAAAAATTCTGTAAGTTTAAACTTGGAAGAGGGCACAATGAAGACCTACTTGCATTTTAAATGGTTTCTTTATCTCTTACCTTTTCATGAATTGACATAAAGAGTGAGTCCTTCCTTATACAGGCTACACTGTGCCTCCTCTGGGAGGCATGAAGGTCTCCTGACCCCCTACATTCCAGAAATCAGAGGTCAGCAACTGTGTGCCCCACTTGTGAAAAGCTGTTGACCTCTGGGAGGGGGCTTGTATGGAAGCAAGTATTAATTTTCAGAATGTGACTGGTCTTGATAACAACACCCTCATCCCATCTCCATGTGTCCTGGAATGTTTTCCAGTCAAGAGGCCTAGAAGGGATCTGTCATCACTGCTTAGCAGCTCAAGCAGATCACTCTGACATCCTTGCCTTTCTCTCTAGACTTGAACAAAACATTCTATTCCACCTTCTCCTTTCACATCCAAACTGTACATGGTGCCTTCATCTTCAATGACTTGATCACCACAACAAGAAATTATATTGAAACCAAAAAAAAAAAAAAAAAAAAAATCAGGCCCATTTCTCCCTGCTTTGTAGTTGAGTGGTATGGGATTTGTGTCTGGGGTATGTATGTCTTTATTTTAAAAAATATATAAGCAATTAAAATGATTACCCTCCAAGACCATAAAAGGGTTTCATAATGTACTTTAATATAATTTCTTAAGCAGTTCTTAATAAAATACAGATAGATAATTATAATTATCAATGCAAGAATGTCATTTAATACAACAATAAAAGGTTAATAGTCTTTGGACTGACATGGTGATTATTATTTACAACAAAACCTAAAAGAAAGAGCATTAGTACAATATTGCTAGATTTTCACCTAAATGATTAATAAACAAGTCTCCTCTCATCATGGTGTCATTTCAAATTACCAACAGCAAAAAGCAAAATGCTCCACTCAATGCTCTCTCAAGATGGAAAGCTATCTTCCTTGAATTAGAATAGCACAAGGCTAGATTCATTCTCAAAGCCTTGTTTCCAAATCTCAAGTTAATAATATCATGCAAAAAACCTATTGCAAATACTTAATGTCCCTTTATACTAATCTTAGATTTTAAAATTCTTATTCATTTGATGATCTTCTTACAGAATCCATGGGGAAATCTGTCAGCATCTATAAACAGAGGCAAATCCAGAATGTGTTCTGTCTAAACAGAACAATCCCCTAAATATCCAGTAAGGATTCTGTTCAGTAAAGAAAGAAAGTGGGATGGAAACCCCTTCCAATGCAAGTTGGGGACAAGTTAGAGCAAGTCTGTGGATAAACAAAAGGAAATCATTCTCTTCGTTTGTTAAACATGAAATGTATGGAACAGCTGGGCAGACACATCCCTTTAGCTTCTCAGCGAAAGGAGCTGTCCCATCCTTTGTGTCTCACTCCTTCCTGTTTATCTCAGGATCTACTATCAAAGTTCCTTCTTCTGAACTCCTAAGCCTTGCACTCATTTCAGGCACTTTTAGAAGTCAATCCTTTTTTCATTTCTTCACTTCCAAAGTTAAAATGCTGTTGAGGTTAAAAGTTTTATAGCTCACTTATCATAATGAGTATCTTCCTCCTTGGTCCTCCTAGGAGGCCTTTCTAGTAATGGACTTTGGCCTTTGACTACAACCACAAGACAGATTGCTGGAGATAACCCTCTGAAATTCCTTGCAGAGCTAGCACCATAAAGGCAAGACCTGTCTGTTTTGGAAAAGAGTCAGACAGGGAGATAAGGCAAGGGAAGGGGAACATTTCAATTTGTAGGAGTTATGAGACATAAGTGAGTGGTGTACATACCTTTTCCAAACTCATAGACCAGGGGACAAGAAGCTCAAAGATGAACATGTATAATCTAAGAAACCAAGCCACACAAAGGCCTAAGGAGTGCTTGACACTATTCCTCTAATTGAAAATAAATAAAGAAACATTTACTCATTGGGACAAAAGAATCTAAGAGGCATGCATATTTTCTTTCTGCAACTTCTCATGATATACAATTCAACCCCTCCCCTAGTGAAAATTAGAATTTTAAAATGTTTACAGGACAATTTTAATGGCCTTCTTGATAAAGTAAATAAAATGGGCAACAATTTCAAAATAACAGAGGGTTTCTTTTTGCAAGAAATAAGATTTTATGTTCATTGGAAAGTAAAAAAAAATCACAAGGCTGTCCTCCACCCTCCTTCAGAAAACAAACATCAGCACAAGCTATGGCTTTTTAAAGACCCAAGATCTCAGTAAATAAGAATAAAAAGGAATGGCCGGGCGGTGCTGGCACACACCTTTAATTTCGGCACTTGGGAGGCAAGGGCAGGCTGATAACTGTGTGTTAGAGGCCAACCTGGTGCACAGAGTGAGTTCCAGGACAGTCAAAGCTGTTACACAGAGAACCCTGTCTCAAACAAACAAACAAAGAAAAAGAAAAAATATAAAAACAACAAAAAAAGAAGGAATGTAAAGCTAAGCCTTTATTGTTACAGATACCTCAGAAATACACTAAGATTTAACTGACTTTTGCACTTAACATTCTCACATCAAGTCCAAGGATAATAGAGATCGCAATGCTATCTATCAACACTTGAATGCAGACTGCTCAGAGCACTCTTCTGATAAATGAAGTTACAAATCTTTGGTTAGGTATGTATGAAACTGCTGTAATAAATGCCATCACTTGGCATGTGGGCAATAGAAAGGTCTTTGGTAGCATCCTTATCAACTTTCAAGTGTACCATTTTACTTTTAGAGTCTGATTACTCTAGATAAACATAGCACATGTTGCCAATACTCTGTGGAACTAAATAAACAAGGCAGAGAGAAGGCTTCAGTATACTACATGCTATGTATATACAGCATACATCTATACCATAATTACAATCTTGCCATGAGAAGTAAAAACACTCAGTGAGCCTTCCTTTGCTACTATATGTACATTTTCCCCATATTGCTTTAAAAAAATAAGGAAGATTCATTAGATTCAAACATCGTTTAACTTAAAGGCTTCATCAGACCATATGTGCAGACACTTGAGAAGATGACAGAGTTAAGCTTCCTAGGGTCCTGGAGTCAAAGAAACTCTGCTGGCCCCCACTGCTGAGCAGGTGCACTCCTTCCACAGGGGGTAACATCTGCCGATCAGTCATGGTCCCACTCGGTGAGGACCCCAAGAAACTTCCTTGGGAAGAAACAATTTTCTCAGGACTGGCAGCCAGTTTGGGGATGTGGAGAAGTTGTATCCATACAAGGCACAGGGACTGTGCAATCGGAAAGTGTTGTAGGAACCCTGGTGGGTCTGGTTAGTGGCAAAAGCATTGCTGGACGGCGATGGCATGATGTACTGTAGTTGAGGGACATTCCTGAAATCTGCATGGATAGGCTGGTCTGTGGGCAGCTGAAGGTGTCCCCATCGGTGCCGCCCATGACATGTTCACAGAGGGGCTGCTGCTCACACTCACATAGGAAGGAGTCCTGGGTGGAGCAAAGGTCTCACTACTCTGGTTGGTAAGCCTGTTGTAGGTCTCTGCCAAGGATGTGCTGTACCGGTTGAGGGCAAGGCCTGAACGGGCACAGGCAGAATAGTCAGCTGGAGCCAGACTACACAGCTGGCTGGTGTTTGGCCCCAGATGGAAGGCAGGAGAGGAACAGGAAGAACCAGACAACAGGTGAGGGTGTGTGCAGGAACACCATTCCCAGTACCTTGGAGTAGAGCTGAAGAACTTGTGTTGCCTATAAAAGAAGTTGCAATGTAAAGAATGACTCCACCCACCATACCTTCCTTTAAATTTCCTAAGTGTATGTATATAAGGCTAGTTACTAAGGGGAGAATTACGAAGGTGAAAGGTGGCTTAGCTTTCACCGAATTCACCTCATGGAACTCAGATTGGGTAACTAAAGCAAATATACATTTTCTTAATATTTTTAACCCAAGGACTGGTAAAAATGGCTCCAAGGGTGGTAATAAGCAACCAAGCCTGACAACCTGAGTTCAACCCTTGGAACCTACAAGGTAGAAGAAGAAAATGAACCCCCAAAAGTTGTCCTCTGACCTCTAAACTTACGCTGTTACACATGCGAACACACAGACACACACAAGTAAATAATAATAATGATAATAATAAATGTGAAGGAATTTTAGAGGAATATTTTAAGCCTAATTATCTCTCCTGGTAATGAAGAAGTTTTGTAATACAGAAAACACTCTAACATGAAAATTTTATGTTCTATCTTAATTTGCTTTCTCAGAATTTTCTTATTTGCAAAAACAAACATTACAGATGCTGAACTTACCAGAAATTTTACAAAACTAAATTTCATCTAATTTTTCCTCTTGCCCCCAAAGCATAATAACTGTCCTTTCTACCCACGCTATTTCCTTTCTCTCAACAGTCTTCTCTCTCTTACAACACACCTCCGTACAGAGGAATAAAGTATAGGAGGAAAGCAAGTTGCTCCAGGATGCCCCGCCTCTCACATCTGCAGCATCTCACTGAGGCTCCAGGATGTCCCGCCTCCCACATCTGCAGCATCTCACTGAGGCTTGTGTGCATCAGTCATTGTACCACTCAAGTCTCTGCTGTGCTATCCCTTGTCCCTCAAAAATCTCAACTCCAGTTAAAAACAGGTCGGCAAATCACAGGCAACACAAGAGCAAAAGTCTAACAAATAAACAATGCTGTGAAACTCAGAGAGGTCTGTTTAACCCTGCAACCAAGGGATAGCAATGATGGTGGCCTACTCCCTTCTCTGGATCTGCTGGCAGATTGATGTTTGCAAACTTGACATAACTTAAGAGGAATGGAGAATTCCTAAGCTCTGGGCAGGCTGTAAAGCCTTCATTATTCTAACAACAGTATTTCATTCTGCTTCTTTAAATAATCTAAAAGCCCAACACAAGCAATGATAATAACCTAAACCCAAGTGTGTGAAATTCTCATCAGGGCTGGCAGGATCCTGGTAAAATCTGCCTAGATGGGTGACCTGAGAGTCTGTCTCCTGAGGAGGAGACACAAGCCCTGGGCTTGTGAGAAATAAGCTCAAAAATGATCTGATCCAGTGTGCCTGAACTTACCACAGACCCAATAAGAAAACCTTGTGAAGAGGCAATAGTGAAGTGAGAGAAACAGGCATGGGCAACTTCTTATGGAATAAACCTGGCTTTGGAGATCAGCATCCCATGTGTCAATGTGAGATGTCAGGAGGAGGTCAGAATTATGGAAAAAACAGCTAAACATGCAAGATTTAACCCCCTAACAACACAGGATGGCCATTGTTCCTGACCTGTCACCCATCAGACAGAAAAGAAATGGGTCCTGGAGTAGGACATTGCTGGTCATAAATTCAGCATCGGGGTGCAAACAACAAAGTGTGCATTTCTTACACGTCTGCCTCTTCTCAGCAACTGGCTGCATGCATGACCCAGGAGACTGAATTACCTTGCTTTGGAATTCCAGGGATATCTTCAAAGGTGAGAGTCCGTAGTGATGGCCTCCAGAATGCATATGACTCCACCAGGGCTTCCAAACCCATTCTAAGTGGAAGAGTGGGGACAAATGGAGCTAGTTAGGAACAGTTGGGGTTTTCACCAGTAATAAGCATTTGCGTGAATGACATGGTATTGGCCATGCCCTATCCCTTCTACACTTAGTGGTGTTAGGAGATTGCCACAGGCAAGGAGAAATGCTTTGGACAGGGTGTAGGAAGAGAATGGAAACCAACCACAATGCCTGCCAACATTCTTAGGATGCTAAAGCTAGCACATGGACCCGAGAAGCTGAGCCTAGCCTGGCTACTTTGAGTTCAAGGCTCTGTGGTGCTTTGGTCCTCTCTCCTTGTCTTAGGAGTTTGCCCTCTGATGATGAAGGAGATGGTTGCAAAAGCATCCTTACATCAAGATCTCTTTTCGAAGGGACATTTCTGCTCATCATTCAGTACCTCAGGAGCTAGCTCAGAGGAAGAAGCACTCCAAGAAAACCAACTTCTCTAGGGTACAATCTCCATTACCAACCAAGATAGGCCAGGAGGGGGCAGCACTGACTGCTTGCTCAGCTTTGCATAGTGTGCAAGAGGGTAGGAGGTCATTTATTCAATACAATACTCTAGATAGAGTATCTATTCTCTATACAGTTAGTAGAGATATTTTAAGTTATTATACAGCCTCACCATACATACTTAATAAATTGCTATGTAAAGTGACAAGCTTGGTTGTAGACTATATTACTATATTATAATCTATAGATTATATTATTTTAAAACAAAAGCAACAACTGTAAATGCAAACATAAATAACTTCTATCATAAGTGGTCAGTCTTCCTCCCTCTTATATCCAGTGGCTAAAGAATACAATCCAGGATCTGGGTTTGAGACGTTCCCTCAACTAGCCCTTCTCAAGGCAGCCTGAGATCTCACTACTCATTCATCTACTTATACTCTGAGCAATTTGCTTAAAAGATAACGTGGTAGGGGCCAGAGTGTATCTCAGAAGTTTACCACTTATCTAGTATACACAAAGCACTGGGCTCATCCACATCACTATAGAAAGAGAAATAACTTCTTCAGGGTCAAATACAACCTGGACATTTCTTGTGACTGTTATATTCCTTTTTATTTTCAACTCAGCTGATGACCTCCTGGCACCTACAAATCATGAACTAAGAGCTAAGGCTAGAGAAAACCATCGGCCAGTCATATGACCTCTCCAACAAAGTGAAAGCTACTTAAAAAGCAGGAACAATTTATGTGGAAAACCCATCTCCCATTGCTGTCCTTCCAGTTAAGTTTCACATCTCCTGTTGTGGTGAGCTTGCATGGGGGCGAGGGGGGAGACCTCACTCATTTCTTCAGTCTCAGAAGAGGACAGAACAGGGATGGCTTTTGAGGGGCATCAACCATACCAATGCTACCTCAGGCTATCACAGGGAGAACATCTCCACCTGTTTTTCCTGAACTATGTAGGTAGGAAGAATGGAGTCTTACTTCTGACATAATCACTGTTGTCACAGAAGGCTGTTTTGGGTAAGACACCAGTCTGAATCAGAAGAGCCAGACTGTAACTATAAGGCACTCTAGCTAACTGTGTGACTTGACCTCCCTGAATTGACTTTCCTGAGAAATGAAGACTGGACTGCGAAGTTTGAAGCCCTATTATATGTAGCTATAATTCATTTCTTTCTAACTGGTGTTTATTTTACTTAATCATTTTTGTAAATCAGACATCATACCTGTGACCGATCTGCAAGCCAAATTTCCGAGATCATACCAACCAGTAATATTTTCTATATGATAAAATATTTATTAGTTTATTATTAGTTATTTATTATGTAGTTTGTAAGGCCTGAACTGTTTCAATACTGAGTTACCTGTGACTTGTATTTAATACTGGACTAATGAATGTTGGATAATGCTTTGACAGTCTCTCTCTATGTAATTTAAACCAATCCTAAATATTTACTACTTTCAAGAGAAACAATTTATTTTATGTTAAAGAATACTAATACACATCTTTATTAAAACAACAATAACAACAAACCACCTACTTTTTTATTCTTACACAGGTGAACTTTGATAAAAGTAGATTTGGTTAGTAAAGATACCAGTGTAACTTGGAACAGTTTTATTAAAATCAGAAGTTTGTAGAACTACGTAGATATGTTTTGCTGCTTTGTAGCCTGAATTATGTTTCAAATCCACAGATGTAGAGAAAAGTCACTGAGCACAGCACATGCACAGCCCTGTGCTGGAAGCTTGCAGGGACCGCATCTACTAGAGTGTTCTCACTGGGAGCCATGAGGATGCTGCCCCAGGCTCGGTTCACACTGCCAGTTCCACAAAGGATTTCAGATATTTTGCAGGAAACAGTTATAAAATATTTATTAGTTGAATCTGGACTTTTGTTAAAAAGCCTTCATTTTCTCCAGTAATGGAGACTTTTCCCATCTAGTTAAACGAAAGATGAAAGGCCCCTCCTGCAGGAGAGTGGCCAAGGCGATAATTTATACAAGGTGCCTTTGAACAACCTCCACAGTTACCAGCGCCCTCATTTATGCTATCAAATGGCCGAGTTTATTTAGTAAGATGGTTATGTTTTTCCTGAAGTATTTAAGAGAAGAAATTTTTGTACCTTCCTGAGTAAAAACTTTTATAGGGTCAAACCTAAGGCCTAACTGCGGAATGGGACTATTCTCAGCACATAAATTCACTGTCACATAGCAAATGCCTGCAGGAGGGCTTCCAAGGGTTGAAGCTACTGACTCCTGTAAAACAGGCTACGGAGCCATAAGTAGCCAGGGAAGGACACATTTTAATTAAACAGATCGCTTTTATAAAATTGAACCAATCACATGTCTGTGTTTATCTTGTACCTTGACCACCTTGTTTATTTCATGTATGAGGAAAATAAAAATTAAATTTTGTTTTAAAAAGCAGTAAAACTGCACAGTAGAACCAGGGGTAATAAAGGAATATTGTGGACTTTTTCATGGACTTTCTTCTCTATTAATATATGAAAAATTATTATGTCCCTCTATGCCCTCAAAGCTCTATAACGTCAACAAATCCTCACATATTACATGGGTTCTTTTTTAGTTTTCAGGAAAATAATACATAATTTGAAATGTTTAAAATTGACAGATTTTTTCACAATGTTAAAGTCAGATTTTTTTAATATAGAGGAATATATCATGAGAAAAGATGGAAACTTTATTTCATTAACCAGAAAATTCTACACCAGTGGTTCTCAACCTTCCTAACACTGTTACCCTGTAATACAGTTCTTCAAGTTGTGGTGACTCCCAACTATAAAGTTATTTTCATTGTTACTTCATAACTGTAATTTTACTACTGTATAGACCATAATGTAAATATCTGGTATGCAACCCCTGTGAAAGGGTCATTTGACCCCAGAGGGATCGCAACCCACAGGTTGAGTCCTACTTCTCAATGTAGAACACATTTCACCTTTAACAAGGCAGTCACTTGAAGCAAAATAAGAATATTGGATTTGAACAAGATTCCAAGTGTTAAAATATAATTCATTATTTCTGTTTGTTGATTTAAAACATTACAGGTTTTATTAGAATCAAAAGAAACAACACAAAGCACCATCTGGCAGCCAAGCCTACATATTTCCAAACAGCCAAAGGGAAGGGAACCCATATCAAACCTAGCCTGTGTCCTCGAAACTCAACAAGCAGGATTGGGGGTTTATTTTTCACCCGTGATACTGATTATTTTCAATGACACGATTTAAATAACCAAATCTTTTCATTGTGCTGGCATATCTAGAATTTTTCCTCAAAATTTATCCTATGAACCCATCATCTGGCTTCTTATAAAAGGCTCCTTCATTATTACCTCCTATCCAAACTATTTTATGAGTATTCATAAGTCATGGCCTCATAAATGGACTTCTCTCCCGTGTCAGTAGCAGTGAGGTCTTTCCCAAACTAATCAGCAGTGTGGACATGGTTTCTGGTGTTTACTCTCACAAAGTCTCAGTGTGGCCATCCTATAGGTCCAAGAGTTTTAATACATTGTTGTCCTACTTAAGAAAAACCTGAAGCCAATGCAAGACTCTAAAACGTTGTTCTGATATAACCTAAGTCACAAGAAGGGTGCAGACAAGCATGCAGCCAAGCATTCACCCGAGCAGAAAAAGTCACCTCTCCAGTTCCCCTCATCTCTGCACCCATCATTTGAGAACTACTAAACTATGATTTTTTCATTCAGGTTTCAAAGATGTCCCTGCAAAGCAAGATAACTAGGAGCATAACAAAACAATCACTAGGCACAACTTTTCACCTCAAAATATAAAGCAGTTTCAATGCAGGAGACAAATTTGTTAGTGCCTGAAATCCTTCCCATGAAGTGAAGCACTTCAACGGAAGCTCTCCTATTGGCCAGCCTTGCTGATCCCTCTACACTAACCAAAGGTCACTCTAATATCATTGGATCGTCCCTGTTGTTAGTACTTAAATTGTGTGTTGTTTATGTGATGCCACTGTAAAGGAGAATGGCACCAAGTCTCTTTAGCAACTGAACACATTTTGAGAGCTGTCTGTCACCCATCTTGACCATTTAATCAGCTGAAAATACTAGAAATCTACACTATTACCTGATCGCTTTTCTTTCTAAAATTCAAGTGAAATCATTTCTTGATAATTGAGTATTTTTCACTTCATTTAGACAAACCTGGTTAATACTAGTTTCATAACATATCAGAATAATTTTGAGGAGTGAATTAATAAAGAAGTTCAAATGTCTCTTGTTGTGAGATGGTTTTAGAGGTGTGCATAGCAAAGCCTTACTCGGAAGGGGATCAAGAGAATGTTTCTTGATTCTCGCCCTCTATTACAAACAGTTATTTTTTAAAATGTGACACTGAACTGTACTAGAATAGAATCAATATCAATAAGCTTAGAAATTTGGAGCAAACAGACTGGATGATCTACCTTTTCCTTGATAAACGTAATAGAGGAATTAATTGTTGTAGCTATTTCATTTAGTGTAAACACTGTAAAACACAACACAGAAAAAAATAAACAAGTGTGTGACTGTCAGTAGAGCCAAGACAAATTTGGAAACTGAAGAGCTAGGTTTCTTGGCAATGTGAAATGGTTTCATATTCCAGTTGGAAATCTGAATTAACAAGAAACTCTACCATACTCTCCAGAGAGAATCAATAGATAGTGTGTTATCACTAAGAACATTCTAAACCAAAAGCAGAGGCAGAAGGGAAAATTTCTTGGAATATGGAAGTCCATGGGCCATAAGGGCAGAATTCTCCACAGTCCCTCCAGAAATAACATGCAATCTACATGCCAAGAGCTTATTTCTTCACCCCCACCATATGCATAAAGTTCATCTTAGGGCAGGCCACAGGATTACATTCTATACCTAAGTTACTTCCAAGAAACAGTAATGTTTACCAATTTAAACTGTCATCAGAAGTGATTCTAAGCTGTTTGTTAAGTGAACTTTTAAGCTTCCAATTTAAAAATCACATTTAAACTTCAAATATATTTACTAGAACAACCAGAAGATTTCATTAGGAATTACCTGTTCCTCCCAGAGTCTCGGAAGCCTTTAGCAAATGGATTCCTGTCTATCTTAAGGCGAGTAATCTGCAGTGAGGAAAGAAATCACATCAAATCTTATATAAGCATTATAATCTTAAATAAGAACATTATTTAAAAGTTAAGGTAACTGTAGAACCACAAACAATCAAAACATTAACAGAGGGTTCTATTGTGTTCTTGTGTTTTAATATGCTGATAGTGAAGGTTGAAAGATTTCAGAAGTTACCTAGAACATCTACTGCGAAAGACAAAGTTCTTCGCTCATTTCCTTCTAAGAATGAGAATAAAGGTTTAGTTTGGTTTGACTATTCCCAAAGAAGGAAACTGAATAGTGCCCTGCTGACTTGTCCTATTTGACTGTCCTCTCAAGCTGAAGTTATTCCCTTCCACACTGGGATGTGGTTTAACACTGATTATCTTGTAATAGTTCTAGGGACTAAGGGTCATTGCCTCGATCTCCAAGTAGCACAGAGCCTGGGAGGAAGTCAGAGGCACAGACAACCTCTGCATGTGTAACAGAGAGACAGGGAAAAGGATGAATTGGGGTTTATTATAACATCTGCTATTTTCTCTTCATGCACTCATTTTTCCCAAGAAGAAGGAACATTTTCTGTCCCTAATATATTTTAATAATCCTAAATGTCTCTAAACCTTCAAAAAGTTACCTGCATATTTCTTCCTAAAAGCCTACATGTACCAGAGTAACAATGGGAACAGGAAAGGCTGGGCTCACTCAGCTGGAAGTCAAAGTGTAGAGTATCTTAGAGTGTTGAGCCTCTGTCTTAAAGAGGAGCACACGACAGGGACCCACATTCCTATGAAACAGCAACAACACAACTGACAGAAGAGCGATATTGCCACTGAGATGTGTGCAGGGGCTAAGAAGTAACCCAAAACAGTCTGGCCAGCTGTTGAATGAATGAATGAATGAATGAAACTAAAAGGAAAAGAATCTAACACAGATCACCACATCAGCAATCACTACAGAGCCAGTTCTTACAAAACTGGCTGAAATGGAATGGATTAAACATTTTGCCTCCAACTAATTCTACCTTTCTATTGATTTTTTTTCTGGCATCTTTGTGTTTTAAATTGAAATAGAATCACACCATTTCCTCCCTCCATTTTTCTCCTTCCAGCTCCTCCCATGTTCATTCTCAAGTTGATAACCTTCTTTCTTTCAATACTGTTATGTGTGTGCATGTGCACACGCACATGAATTATACAAACATGTATGTACAAATATATATACATATGTGTATGTGTGTGTGCATGCATGATTCAGAATCCATTTATTGTTGTTTATGCGCATATGGTTTCCGAACTTATCACTCTGCATTGGACAACAGATCAGAGGGCTTGACTCTCACTCTCTTAGCTCAATGTAAAAACAACCTTAAAGTAACACAACCATTTTGAAGCATTTTATTTCTCAAACAATTTAAACCATTATTAAAGCATCACATAAAAATTACTGATCTTTCAGACTATAATGCACATCAGTGCCCTGCAAAATAGTTTAAATCATAGTTAAAAGAAAAGGCCCTTTTAAAAGTACCTAAAAATATGTATAGGATAACTTCTGAAATATTTCTTTTAATTCATGGGCTGTAGTTTTAAAGGCAAATCTCATGTTCTAAGATACAACTACCTTTTCACATATTAGATGTCTATTTTTCTAGGTAACCAACATGTCTTCTAATTTTAATTATGACATTATGATTCAATATCTCAAAAAGGAAAGAAAAAATACACCGTCAATTGCAAGATACGTGCTCCGCTGAAGTCATCACTACAGTAGTCCCGCTTGGGAATTTGTGGTCTTGGAAATGTCTCTGTGTACACACATGCATACTCTAAGCGTCATGTACAGCAAATGATTTATCGAAATTCCTAGCATTTGGATATACAAAAAGAAGAAGAAGAAGAAGAAGAAGAAGAAGAAGAAGAAGAAGAAGAAGAAGAAGAAGAAGAGAAGAAGAAGAAGAAGAGAGAAGAGTGTTGGCTTTCTCTTTACACCTAAGGAATCTAGCAAGAGGGACACTGAAAACAATACCTGTTGATTCTGATAGGCAGTGACAGTTGTGAAGACAGTTTCTGGAAAGGAGAATGCCTTCACTCCCTCTCCCGATGGAACAGGCTTGATGGGGGACAGATCATCCCCACAGTCTTTACGGATGACATGCACGCGCGGCTGGTATTTGTGCATAGAATGAAGAATGATCTAGATCAAGGGAGGAAAGGCACATTAAATAGGAACCACTCTATTGCAATTTGATGGTATGGACAAATATGCAACATGGAAAATAACTTTTTGCAGGAGAATCACATTACTGAAGATAATTTCTGAAGTTAATTTAACAAAGTGCAGCAAAGCCACATGAAAGGGCTAGGAAGACATCTGTAACATGTATATAAAAATGCAAATCACTTTAATAAAATCCTCAGCACAGCCACATGAAATAAGCATCAAATTTCTATTGCTTAAAAATATAATAATATATTCATAAAGATTGTATTTATAATGAACTGAATAAAACCAAAGTCAATAACAATGATACTAAAAAGGAGATAGAAATGATCATTTATTTTTCTCCAAACCCATCTTCTAAAAGATATATGGTAGCTTTTCACACTCCAAGGAAGTTGTTCTTTTGTAGGTGACTGTGCACAGCCACTGGGGACATTCTGCTGTCTCCCGTGTTTATTCTATAAAATCTGTAGTCTGTCAGAATAGTATAGTGCCCAAGACCCTATTCAAATCTCAGAATGGTGTCTGGAAAACCTGTCCAGAGTCTCTCATGTGGGCACCAAGATCCCACTAAGATTTGTCCTAAGGAATTGCTCCAGATTCAGAAAAGCATTTCATATACAGAGATAGACATCACATAATCTATAACAGTGGAAGAACTATAAGCCACGTTAGATGCCCAACATGAGTAGATAAGTCACCACGAACAGCTACATCTTGAGATGTGCTGTCACTGTTCCTAATGCTGCTTAGGCAAATTTCAATCATACAATAAAATGCTAGTTTTAATCTTAAGATGATAAAAAACAGTACCTAATTCTTTAGGTATGTTTTATGATTTATTAAAACAAAGCACAGTGGCTCATACAGAGATATGAACAGTGGTCACCTCTGATAATGGGATCACAGGTTAGGGTGTGTGTGTGTGTGTGTGTGTATCTGTGTCTGTGTGCATGCATGGAGGCATATTTGACTTTTTGTGTTTTAATACTTTCATAAACAGCAGATTTTTAAAATTTGTTTCTTGGGCTCTATATTCATAAATAACTTTAGCTGACAACTACGTAAATTTTCCCCACTCTAAGCTTTAGATTCAATGTCTAGGTTATTATGAATCTAGAAGGAAAATATCTAAACAAAAGTCATGGGAAGCGTGGTGTTTGACATGCTTCATGTTTGTTCTGGATGCAGGCAGTTTAGTCAGCCAACTTCAGAGCCTTTGGTCAGCTCAAACACAAACAGCCCTGTACTCAGAGGATGCGTCTGCTGTCAGAAGACAGGCCTTTACTCTTGGGATAGCCAATACTGCAGTCGGGGGTTCTGTTTTTGTTTTTTCTCTAAGGTTTTTACTTGTGTGTCAATGGAAGAGATACAGGAAGTGTGAGGCAGTGTGAATACAAGAAACTGCAGAAGGGGCAGCAGTCCTGATTATCACCTGAGAGAACACAGGCAGCAATCTGCTGCCTCTTCCTAGAACTAAGAAGAAATAATTTAAGTGAACTATTAGTATCTTGGACCAGAAAATGTTTAAGTGAGAAAAACTACAAAACACAGTAGTAAACAATGTGCTGCCTGTACCAGAGATATGGACTATTTTTTTTCCAAAATCGTTTCTGTTGGCTTTAAGTAGGTGTGTACACTGCCATCATATGAAAGGTATGCCTTGCTGTAGATCAGGATAAAAGAACACAGAAAGAAAACTGTATTCAAAGAGTCTAACCGTTAGCATAACCGTTAGCATAGTCTAGTAAACTTTTTTTCTTTTTCGTCTTCTTTTGGGTTTTTCCAGACAAGGTTTCTCTGTGTAGTCTGGCTGTCCTGGAAATTACTCTGTAGAACAAGCTGGCCTCAATCTGCCTGATTTTGCCTCCTGAGTTCTGGAATTAAAGGCCTGTGCCATCACTGCCCAGCTGGTAAACGAATTTTCAGTAGATGAGGAATGTCTTTTGCTCATTTCTTTATTACTAGATTATGTCCACTAATTCTAACTTTAAAACATATCCAAATCTAAGCTTTAATCTTCGGTAAAATTTATGCCCTTGCAGAGTGTTGTTGTTGTTTGTTTTGTTTTCTGAGCTATACTAAGGGAAGGAGAGTAGCTGATGTGAGGTCGGCTTTCTGACTTCCATGTAGGATCATGCCTGGTGTATATTTTGAGTTCTGTATGATGTTTCTAAACCTCAATAGATTGATTTTTAAATAGTAAGTTCTACAAAACTTACAGACTTCTGAGTCCTCAGAGCTCCCTAGGCCCTGGGCCAGTTTTCCTTTCCTGTCTACATGAATTTACACTACGTGGGCAGGCACAGTCCCTGGGTTAGGCTCAATAGAAGAAAACACACGTTTTTGAGCCTGTAGATGCAGTTAATTGAGTCCCAGCTTGAGTCTCAGTCCCACCTGCAAACCTGCCCTGGTCCTTTTCCTCTGATTTACTATTGCAATAGCACACTCTTCAGTGTTAGCATAAAATAGCAAATGGCCACTTTTAATGTAATAATTTCAATGTCAAGTCAACTTTTCACTCCTTTATTGAGCTAACTTTCTCTTTTAAAAATTGCCTTGTAATATGTATCTTCCAGAGTTGAAAAGTTTGAGGGAAAACGCTTACTGTTCTCCAAGCTAAGAATTAAAATGTTGGTGGCTAGAAAGATGGCTCAGCAGTTAAGAGCACTGGTTGCTCTTCCAGATAACCCAGATTCAATTCTCAGCACCCACATGGAAACTCACAACTGTTTGTAACTCCATTTTCAGGGGCTCTGACACCCCCACACACATTCATACATGTAGGCAAAACATCAATGCACATAAAGTAGTAAATTAATTCTTTAAAAAAAAAAAAAGAATGAAAATATCAGCAGCACACAAATGGTGGCGTCTACAAACTCCAAGAGAAAAATGATTTCCAGAACAGAAGGGAGAAAAAGACAAGAAATTTCATATAATTAAGAAAAAACTGCACAGCCAGTTCAGAGCAATGGAATGAAATAATCTGGAGGTTTCTTTCTTTTTACAGTCTTGTTTTATGAAGACTCTTCTCTCAAGGACGCTTCTCCATTCAGTTTTATACATGCTCAGCTCATTTGTTGATATCCTTACCATGTTTTAAAAAGTGAATTTGGGTGGGGTACACTGAAATAGGGTGCAAAAAAAGATTAATAAATGCCTATGTGTACACATTAAGTGATAAAGTAATGTATTTTAAATGTCTATAGGAAATACAGTGTATCCCTGGAATTTTTGAGAGAACACTAAGCAAGCTCAGTTCTACTTTATAATAGTATCATTATTTACTTCTTAATGAGCTATCAAATCTAGAGCTGGCAAGATGGCTCAGTAAGGTGCTTGCTGCCAAGTCTGACCACCTGAGCTCTGTCCCTGGGCTCCACATGGTGGAAGGAAAGAACAGACTTTTGCAAGGTATACTCTAAACTCTAGGCTTGTGCAATGGCATGCAGCAACCCACAACCCCCCATTCCCATAAATAAATAAACATAAGAAACTGTCCCATTTATAATAATAGTAAGCCGACAATATTTTGCTTACTTAAGTATGATATGTGGGCCCACCAGCCATTTTTTTTTATGAAACCATAATTACAGCTTAAATAATCATACCTTATGTGTACTTTCTACACTGTCTGTTCTGTTTAGATAGGATTTGGGCAGGGCACTAACTATAATATTAGAAAAGGCATACAGACCAATAACCATAAACAGAGTGATCTCACGTATAGGCTTATATATGTTTTTCTACTTTAAAGGTAGATTTGAGGGATTGGGGATGTGGCTCAGTAGTAAAGCATTTTCCCCTGGGCTTAACCTATAACACTGCTAATTGTTAATTAATTATAAAATATATTTGTATCAAAAGAAGCATACTCCTTTATCTGACAACTTGATAGTCTGACAGAGGAGCTTCTAATTTTTCAGCTTGATAGTAGAACTTGTAGATAACTTAAAAGAAAATTTTTTCTAGATGACAAAGTCTCAAGATTGGATTAGGCCAAGCAAGGGACCAGATAACAATGCCCCTCTCATCTCCCCATTTCCTCACCCCTCTACCCCTTCCTACAAGTGTTGTAACACCAGCTATGCTTCAGTTTAATTAGTACTGAAACTTTATCAGTCCATCACAGGCAAAATAGGATTTTCTTTTGTTCTTATGTGTTACTGTGCTTCAGGCTCTCCTTAACCACATACTTTTAAGTTTGCCAGCATCCTTGTGTCTCTAATTCCAATACTACTCAAGAAAACAAGGCCATGGAAATGGAAGACTTTCCAGGGGTCACAGATGTGAAGTCCTTCTCAACCACTTCAATTTCCTTCCAAATGAAAGAGCTCAGCTACCGCTCCTGCATCCTCTTGCTTCCCCATCTGATTGTTCAAGGAGAAACCATAAGAAAATGTAGGCATGTGTGTCAGGAAATTGTCAGCAGTGGACACACACGCACTCCTGCAAGCCTATGACTATGGCTACCCAACAGGACCCATTTCCAAAGCATCCCTGGCCCTATCTGTAGGAACCTGCTGCAGTTCAATGTGTACCATCAAATGTCTTCTTCTTTCTAGAAAGATGCTCAAGGAAATACTTTTCTCAGAAGACAGATTCCAGGAAAACAAGGAAACATGCATGTGGTGAGAAACTATCACCCAAGCATAGGAACTTCTTGCCCAAAGGAAGCCCAAAAGCCACCCTTGGTTTGTACCAAAGCTAGCATAAATCTACCCAGAATACCCAAGGATCAAAAGGATCTACCAAGTTATCCCATCATTCAAGGAGTAACCGTGGCTCTGAGGGGCACTGCCACTCCGAAACTTCCTTAATTTTCTTTTCTGAACCATGTCTAGAATTTGAGAAGCTGAAAAGTTACTTTGGGAAAAATCACATCATCTCTTGTGGTAGCAAGTCTAGTCAACGCCTATAAACTTGGATTCCTGTGATCGCTTTATGCTAACTTAGTTATGCTCCCAGGGCCACGGAGTTCTCCAGTCACGAAGTATGTGGTGTACAAATTTAACACCACAAATTAGAGACAGGGTGGCTGAGAGATTAAAACATAGAAAAGAATTTAGGAAATTAAACTCTGCCCTATACAGATATATTTGTTAGAGGTGACAGTGACTTCTTTTAGAATTGGTGGAATGACAGAAAGGAAAAAAGGCTACAAAAGAAAACGTCCCCGAGGGTGTCTGCTGAAGTCCCACCACGACAACACCGCCTTTATAAACCCAAGTCACAAATAGCACAAACCACAAGCACTTTCCCAGTCTCTAATAGGCTTTCACTTGGGCCCATCTAATAGAATCCACGCAGCAGAGGACTTCTGGTATTCTTCCAGAATCTTCTATCCAGTCTGTCTGAGCTGGGATATCTGTACCTCTAGGAGCTGTATATCAGAAATCTGCAGGCTCCCTTCTCACCCCATGGAGGCAAGAAACTCGCAAAGCCAGTTTCTGCCTCCAATGTCCTTGATCACATTCAACAGTCTTCAAGAACACATTCTTTTCAATGAGAAAAGGCACTTCCCCTAGCAGTCAGCTGGGCACAAGCATTGACATTCAAAATGCAATGTCCTCTGTCCTCGCTTCTGCAGTTTACAGTTCTCTCCTGTTCCCCAGGAACATTCTTTCTGTCCCTAGATTAAACAGTACATCTTGTCACAACTTTAAAAGAAAACTTCACTATTAGCCAGAATGCTTCATTAATTTTTTTTTGTTGTTGTTGTTCTTTGCTGCTTCAATTTGGAACTATTCTTTTATGTTTTAAACAAATATTGTGTGATGGTTAATTTTAATCTGTTAACTTGGCCAGGACACAATATCCATATTTTTAGCCAAATAGAGACAGAGATATTGCTGTGAAAATATGGCTTAGGAACAAATACTTAATCAGTAGACATGTGAAAAGCAGATTAGCGTCTGTAGCTGTAAGTGGCCATCATCCAATCAGTTGAAGAAAAACAGAGTAAGGTCCCGGGAAGAAGAGAAAACTGATAACAGACTAGCTCCAGATTCAAGTCATAAATTCAATTCTTCCTAGGTCTCAAAAAATGGAACTGGACGACTCTCCCACAATCACATGAACCAATATTCATGTTTATCTCTATCTCCTCCCCCTACTCCTCTCTCCTCTCTCTCCTACCTGTCTTTTTTCTCTCTGACTCCTTTCTCATATACAAATATATAATTATTTTCCCTGTACGTATATATGTATTATACATTATACATACATATTATATTTTCTGTAGAATGTTATTTTAGATAAAAACTACTAAAATTAGAAATCTAAAATCACAGATTACTATATTTATATATAAAATTTGTTATGTTACATACTGTATATAAAACCAGTATTCTGAACTAAAAGTATTAGAACTGTAAGGTTCTACTGATATTGATATAAATTATCAATTTATATTGACATAAATTCTTTATCAGTATATGGTTTAGATTACCTTTTTAAAAAATATATTCTGTTAATTCAGAAGAACAATTGCTTTTGGTTTTGAAAGTAAGCAGCATCAAACAGTATTTAGTCTAAATGCCCTATTAAAAGGCAGAAAACAGCCCCCTGGATGGACGCACCAGCCATAGTTCGGTGAGACAGAGGAAACTGGCATTTGTCAGCACTGTAATCAAGTGAGCAACAGTTATAACAATTTAATCGTGGATTTATAAAAATAAAGAGAAAGAACACAAAGTTATCTACTAAAATATATGAAGAAATGACGTATCTACTTTCTCTGATTCAGTCTGAAATCATAAAGGTGGTCATAGATTGTCATGTCATTGGCTGTGCTTTAAAAAAGTAGACACTGCATTTATCACAGAAAGGTTACCATCCCAAGGTTCTTATCAAGCTGACTACTCAAGAGCCCATCTAAACACCAGCAAACCACAACACAAGCACTATATTAATGTTCATGACAGTTTTAAGTGACTTGTTTATAAGTGACCTGTGTGTCTTCTTTGGTTGGGAAATAATGAAGTTGGTATTTCTTTCTTGTGTATTATTCAAAAAGTACTTCAGTTTTTAATAAAAACTCCAACAACAGTACACCTAACAGAAATGCTACCTTTGAACAGAAATCAGCATTATCCAGAGTTAGTGAGTATTAAAATAATAATGCAGCACCCTGCCTAGAGTCAGCAAGCTGCTAACAATGACTTCTTTTCAGAGTGGCTGGATTTGACCCACGGATCAAGTTTCAGCAGTTTTAAGAGTAAAGGGAATTATAACATACTTCGACACATTAGATGTCATTGCAAAACAATTGGGAACTTGCAGATGGAACACACAAACAGAGTAAGCCCAGGTCATTACTGCACTGAGCCTCATCTGGGAAAAGAGCTGGATGCAAAGACGACATAATAAATCATCCCTGTTACCAAACTTCCAAACACAATTCAAGGATAATAATTAGCACCTCATGGGATTGCACATAAATTTTTGCACATAATTTTTTTTTTGGTCTCTGCCTTGGTTCCTTTCATTCCAATACAAAGCAAGTATCTGGTTTAAACTTAATAAATGCTTTATGGGACACTTCAGCTATAGACATGGTCTCTGATACAAATACATATTTTGATTTTGCATATATTGTTCACACATTGACCAAACAGAAAGAAGTGTCACAATCTTAGCAAGTTTTAGCTAGGCACTGGGATGTTGCCTGCTGGTCACGCCAGAGAGGCTGTCTACTTACATGGCCTTGATCATCCAGCTCATTGTTGGTAAGCTTCAGCTTGTCGAAGCTGATCACTTGTCGCATCCAAGTCTCCCCAGAGGCCGGTGAGTCTGGATGAATATATACTCTGGGTGGCACTGGGGAATCAGCATTTCCTGCCACCATCCATTTAGAGCTGTGGTAAACATACCTACAAGGCAAAAACAAGACTATCTGAATGTGGACTATGCATTTCTTGGAACTAGCAACTCTGAGCAAGTGTGCATCCTTTACTAAAAGTCTAAAACAAACTTATTTCTCTATACACCCAAAGGAAACCTTTAAGCATACATTTGAGTTTATACTATGGGGCCTTGTATAACTCAGAGTAAACATCTTTTTTATGGCTTAGTGAAAATATACAAGCGGTATCCTCCTCGGACGCTGTTTACCATGAGTCTAATGCATTACACTCACAGTAGACATAATTTACATTCTGATATTTTTCATCTGAATATTTAAATGACACAAAGACACTATGAAGCTGTCACTCTTGCCTCTGAGTGAATCTAAAATACTTCAGTGTCTTCTTTTAAAGGTTTCTGCTTCCTAAAAGATATCTTCCCCTCTTAGGCTCTGTACAGCCTGGTGGGATAAACATGGATCGGTGAGAGAAAACTGTTACATTGGTTTTTTGGGGGAAAAAAAATTATCATTTTAACATGTAGGATTGTTTTTCCCAATTTGTTAACATTATAAGCAGAGAATAAAATAATTCAGGATAATTTGGATTTTTGAGGAATCATAAAATATAGACCTGCATTAATCTTTTGTGCTTTTCTTTCTTGACCTTACAAGAAAATCACTTCAGTTAGCAAATACTAATATCCAACTATCGATACTCAACATGCAAAGCACACTTGTATAGTCCTGCCTTTAAGGTTATTTTCACATTTAAAAAGCACAATAGCCTACTGTGTTTTTTTTTTTTTAATATTTCACAAATAAATTGACTCAGCAAGAAAAACATTCAAATAAAATTTCCAGGAATAAATAAAATCTTAAAATTTAACCGTATAATTCAGATTATTATCTTGTCAGTGTGAATCAAAAAAAATTGAAAGTAAGATATTGAAATGGTGACATGAGATTATACATTTAGATATGTTGCCTCCTTTTTGAGTCAAGATACTGCACAAAATGTAAGGTGATAACTCAGGTAAGTCAGAAACACCTGTGTGGCAAACAGACATCTTTTTAAAACAGCATGAGATGTTTTCTTACATCCGTATTTGGTGAAGCTCTTTGTCTAAGCTATGGATACACATTTCAGTGAGCTCAATTTTAAGCCCAATATCCCTTGTAGATTTTAATTCCTTTCCTTGAAGCAAAATATATGAGTGGAGCATTTAAATTAATTTTTAAAAGTTTACTTTAATTGGCATGGCATAGTCTTAATGAATAAATTCCTATGAGCTTTTGTGATTATTAATTTTTCATAATGTTTTTAACTTGGACTAAATACCATTCTTTGACAGAGAATGAGTCAAAAAATAATTTCTGATACTGATGGAAAACTTGGAAAACTGAATGGAAACCTCAGAGGTGACTGCGAGAAAGTCCTGCGCTGCAGATAAAGCTACTATCAAAGTAAATCAAAAATGTTCCATCAAAACCTTACAAAATTATGTGTATTAAATAGTTCAAAATACAATGTGCTCTAAGAAAAAAAATGTACATATAAATAGTCTTTGAAAAGCATTCTGATTAGCAAAACTAAATGTTTTCTAGGAAGCAATGGAGGAAAGCAAATTTGTGTTTTACAGTTTGATCTGTTAAGATATAAATTTCATTGTTTTTTGTGAAATTGTGTAAAAGAAAAAAATCTATAGTATATGGGAAAAAAATCTAAAGTATATGGGAAAAACTGGAGGAAGAAACAGGATAGAAACTTGAAAAAGAGTAACTTAGAAACTCATTAAGAATTTATGTTATCTTCCTCAACACAAAACTCAAGCTAGAATGTTGACTTTAAACCCTGTGTTTAGTGAGTAAGCTGCCTTCTGCTTTCTGCTAATTAGTAGGTACTGCTAGCAAACTCCTAAAGATTCATGTAATTAGAATAAATGATACAACTTAAATAGAAAACACAAATAAAACTATTATACTTAACACTTTTAGTATTTCATATGCCCATATATAAATTCAAAGCTGGATACTTTGACATCAAAAATTTGTTTTCAGCAAACAAGCATTCAATTTTGTTTTAAAGTGATAGAAATCAAATAGTTTCATTTAGACATACTCTAGATGACAAAAAACAAATAAACAAAAAACAAACAAAAAACCCAAAAAAACAAAAACAAAAACCCAACTTGCAGAGATCCTTCTTCTTATCTCCCAAACTCTCAAACTTCCTTTTACAGTTTAGCATTTTAAACCCTTCTGATAAACAAAAGGCAGTGTCATTGAAAATCACTATTCTGTTTCTTGTATAAATAAAAGCAAATGCAGTTTGAAACTAAAGAACCCATGTGTCATCTATTTGATGCCAAGACAGAAGTATTCTGTTCCAAAATCTTAGTATTATAGAAAACTTCAAAGAATTGTCCGTTCCCAACCTGGAAAAGCAGCCAGGGATAACAATTCATTACAAGTTTAAAGATGATATCTTGTCTCAATGAATTATGAGATTTTATTTTTCTAACTTGTAAACATGTTTCTCAAAAGAAAGCCTAAAATATAAATGACTTTTATTATGACAGGAAAATTAATTAACATAAGGCCAAAATAGGAAAAAACATAACATTTACTATAATGTGTATCTGCAGACTTTGCATTAAACACTTCCTATTAAAATTCTAACTGAAATCGTAACCAGCATTAAAGATACATCCAATGTAACAATGCCAGACTGTCCCCTGCTCAAAGTTTCAATGACCAAAGTCATCTCTTTATCTATTAAAAGCTAAACAAACACTGAGTTTCCACGCATGCCGTGGGACAGGCACCAGCTGGGCTGTGAGAACCCATGGTGTTTAGACCTTGAATCTGGGTGTTCTACAGACTTTATGAAACCAGGATCTCATCGGCTGGTGGCTGGCGGCTGGCTGGATGAGACCCGCACAAACCTGCTGCTCCGCTTGCAGTCCTTAGTCCTACCTGTATCTTTTGTTGTCCACCGGCACAATATCCATGGCAATGTAATATTGTTGGTGAGGCTCTAATCCGGAGATCTTCACTCGCATTGCTGGAAACATGCGCCTGTTTGCAAGGGAAGGGTTTTGTTTTGCTTGTGATTCAGAGTAGAGACCAAATAAACCCAAGAAACATCCATTTCTTAATGCAGACAAACTTGTAACATTCACTTTGATAACATAATTCTGGGTTTCAGAACATAGGATACATCAAAACTATAGCTTTTTAAACTGTGATCTGTTGTACCGTGTACACGTGTTCTGCGTTTACTGAAGCATCAGTATTACTTAAACATGAAAGGATTTTACACGAAAGAAATATTGCTTTTGAAACAAAATCAACAAGCCTATTTATTTACCTTACTACAAAAAATGAAATGCATCAAATGATACAAACTTCAAATTGCTAAAAGTGATAAAATATGTTATAATGTGAAATTTTAAAGGGGGTTGTAAAAAACCCACAAGGAGCCAATGCTATAACCAAACAATATGTTCTTTATTGAGACAGGACTTCCTGTCTGCAGCCTGGTAAGGTAAAGTGCAAAAGGCGCTCTAAATTTGAAAGGTATAGTAAAACTTCTTTATTGGAAGCAGAAACTAAACACAACGTATATTTATGAATTTCCTCCCCCTCCACAACCCCCCAAAATGTTTTCTTTTCTAACCACAATTATTGTAATTAAAGCAAACGAAAATTCCATTTTCTCTTGACTTCCCAGATATGTGTATCAAAGGAGATGCTGAAGTAAACGCACATAATCCTTTTAAAAAGAGCACAGAAGCAAGAAATACAGCAGCACATTACCATGCATTAAAAACAACATCAGTTTCGCCCTTTAAAAAAAAAAAAACAACTTTCTTTTAATGATTTATATCTAGTCTAGGACCCTCCAACTAATCTCATTTTTGTTAATTTAACCTTATAACACAAATTTATTTACCGATTTTCTACAACAGTGCTATTAAAGACTGCTGCCAACAAAAGGAAAGTCCATAAGTATTAACTAAACATGAGAGCAGTTTAATATGCTGGCTGTTTTAATGTTCTTTCAGTGCACCTGTAAGATAAAGAGTAAAGGTCTTTAACTACATCCTTTATAAGACAACTGTTGCTTTGTGTTGGTGAAGAACACGTTTGGATCATTAATAAAACCTCCCCAAGAATGCAAAAGGTAGCATATGGATTCAATAAAATATGTTTTTGTAATTTCTAATAAGTTTGGATACTTTTATGCTACCCAGGTTTTTACCATGTGTACTCCCTGAAAGAGTTGGGTGTGCTTTTTAAAGAACCTTTAAAGGGATCATATTATTCTTAGATTTCATTACACTAACTGAGCTGAAGACTTGAAAGTGCAAGTTTCTTGCACCGACCTCAAATTAACATGATGTGGCCAACAAAGCCATTTATTTGACTAATGAGCCATACACAAATTACACAGTCTAAAAAAATAACTTCTTTCCAAACGTTTTTTTATTCTGTAAATTTAAGGTAGTGGGCAGATTTTGTGTGTGTGTGTGTGTGTGTGTGTGTGTGTGTGGTATTTGGTGTCTACAGTTTTAAAATTCAGAGTAATGATTCTTATAGCAATACATGATTAAACATGACCATAATGACTTTTCACAGTAGCCTAATATCAGAATAACTCAATACACCATGGGCTGAGTCCAATCTGGAAGTTTTGAATTTTTGAATTATAAAAAAGAAATCAGAGTATGCTAAAAGAAAATTACAATTAAAATAAAAACTAACTAAAGCGGGAAGGGTCATCTATTACCTAGTTCAGGACGGATAACTCGAGTCTAATAACTAGAGCCTAAACAAATGCACAGACTGGGGTGCGCATGATCTATCTGTAACTACCTCGCACTCCCTCTCGCTCAGAGCATGGATCATAGATCATCGCTAAGGCTTTAGCACCCATCTTGACAAAGATCTCTCTGACTTTAACAAAACTGAGCCGGAATGCGCCCTTCATCTACAGCGCTGGGGGTAGGGGGAAGCAATGAAGATTTAGAAAGGGAGCTACTGTCTGGGGCCCTGTTGGGTGGGTCACAGCTGCGGCCAGACGAAAGGTCGGGTGACGCCAGAGTCCCAGGACACCCGGAGACTCAAGCTTACCTGCCGGCTTGGTGATGATCATCTCGGTGCCTATTTCGTGAAAGCGCTTCCAGAGCTCCGCTCCTTGCAGATCCACTCTCGGGGCCTGCGGCGCGGGCAGTGGGGTTCCTGGCCGTGTCAGGCCAGGTAAGGGAGACCCTTTCGGGGAACCTCCCGGGGACGCCAGCGGGGAAGCGCCTTGCAGGAAGCCGTCCTCACAGCTGCCTGGACAGCAGAGGGTAGAGACGGGGAAGCAATGAGAGGGGAGCCGGCCTTGGGGATCATCTCAGGGCCAGGCCGTAGGACAGCTACCCGCAGTCCTGAGATCTGAGCTGCCTTGAGGCCTCTAGGTCCCACCGAGTCCCCATGTCCCAGAGCCAGGTTCGCGGACTCCCCACACGCCCCGCCTGTGCGCGACACACGCTACGGGGTCTAAGACCGGTCCCGAGCTCACTGTCCCGGGGCGCAGATCCCGCCGCCGCCGCCGCCGCCCCGATCTGTTCGGATCACCCCTTCCTCTCTCCGCCCCAGGCGGCCGCAAGGCCTCTGGGCCTCGCGCGAGGCATATTCTGGAAACTTCCCCAAATCCCGCTCTAGCCAATCCTGCCGGCTGCTGGCTCTCCAGGCCCCGCGGCACAGTGGGTAGAAGACCGGGGGAAAAGCCAGCCCCGGGCGCCCTGGGCTCCGGCAGAGTAGCGCTCCGCATTCAAGGGGGCAAAGAGTGTGGGCGAGCTCGCCGCCGCCTCCCGGGTTGGCGCACCCAGCTTCGGGTCGTCCGATCCGGTTTCCGCGCTTTAGCCTGCGCCCTTCCGCACGCGCCCCGGGGGCTCCTAAAACTTTGAGCAGCGAAAAGCAGCAGCACCCCGGGCTCGAGCCCTCCCGAGCAGAGGCGAGGACGGCGGCAGCCCACCGGGCCAGGCTGGCTGAGCCGCGGATAGACGGTGTGCGAGGCCGACGGGTCAGCGCCTGACCCCGGGGCTCGGCGGCGGAGGCCCTGGAGGACCCGGCGCTAGCGCAGCCTCGCTGAAGCTCAGGTTCGCGGGAGCCGGGCAGGGACGCGCCGGGAAGCCGCTGGGGCGGGAAGGGTCGACTCACCCGCCGCTCCGCGGGAGCCACAGCTCCGCTCCGTGTCCGCGCTCCTCGCCGCCCCGGACGCCGCCCCGGCTGCGGCCGGCGGGGCAGCCGCGTCTTCGTCGGCCTCGGAACAGCCGTGCTCGCCCGCGCCTCCGCCACGGCTGCAGCCTGCGTCGTCCACCGCCCCTGCCGCCTCTTCCGTGGCCAGCTTTCTCCGCTTCTTTTGAAGCTGTTGCTGCTTCTCCGCGCCGATCAGTGCCTCCACCGAGAAGGCGTGCGCCTTGAGGCTTAGCATGCTGCACGGTGAGCCCCTCCGCTTCTCCGCCATCCCCGCCGCCCCGAGCCCGCCCGCCCCTCTCTCATATACCCGCGGCTGGGGCGCACGCACGCGCTCGCCCTCCTGCACCCCCCCAAACGCTCCGCAGTTCCCGACGCCTCCCGAGATCTGTCCCTTTCCCAGCTGCGGGCAAAAACAAATTTGCCGTTTCCTTTTTCTCTCTGGCGTTGGGATCCGAGGAAGCAGGAACGCGGCCGCCAAGTTTCCTTCCCTCTGTCTCTCCCTCGAGCTCAATGATGCACTTCTTGACTCCCAAACCCTCTACCTCCTCCTGCTGCTCCAAGATCTGCCTCGACTGACGCGCCCGAGAGGACTAACACGGGGGAAAAAAACACTCTGCGGACACAAATTAGGGATTGTAATTGAAATTTGTTGCCTTGATCTGTCAGCACTTCCAGGCAGGAGAGCGTGGGAAGAACTTGCTCATTAGTGTCAATAAAGCGGCAGGGGCGGGTCCTATGGAGCTGTCCATCACTGAGACGACTCACCAATCAGAAGAATCTGACTCCACTCGGCCCGCGCCCACTTCCTTACAAGGTCGGAAAATCCCAGACAGAAAAGCGCCGCCATCTGGCTCTTCTGTGCCTGCCTCTAGAAAGCTGAACCCTCTTTTGCTGACACCCACCAACCCAGTCCAGACCCTGCCTCTCAGACTTTTCTCATCAGGACCAGGAAAGGCTGACCCTCAGGGTTTAACCGAAAAAAGAGATCCACAATTAGTAATATAGAGGATCTTTTAAGGACCCTTAAATCTCCGGTCCCACATCCCTATCCATGGGGCTACAAAGTACATTTGGATTGGAGGGGGCAGGAACTCACAGCCAACATGTTTGTCCTTTCTTATTTAAACATTCCTGCGTTTATTAATGCCCACTGTGAGTAGAGAATGGCCACGAGTTGAATCTTACTCCGTAGATTTTTCTTGGGTGAGATGAGTTTAAGCATATTTGATTATTTTAGATTTTTAAATTAATCATTATATTATCTCTCAGTCAGGAAAGGTGTCTCCTTTCTAGAGATGCCCTTTTATTTAGAAGTAATTATTTTAAAACGTACATCGTGGGATTTTAATTCTGTTTGTCTTTAATGATAACTTCAAAACTTCACGAAGTAAACCATGTTTCTGTATGTTTTTTGGAATTTCTGTATGTTAAAGTAGCTTCATATTCATATTGGGTTTATAAGAATCGGTGTGTTTCTTTAAAATAAATTCGAAAGAAAACAGAACTTTAAAATTGAACGACCGCAAACCTGTATATGCAGTTCTGTTGTTTAAACTCAACATTTTCTTAGGATTAACAGGATATGGGCTGGTGTGAATAAAAAATCTCTCGTGGAATAAAATTCACTATGTACACAAATCTTTAATATGAAATACGCTACGAACGATTCGTTTTGTTTCATTTTGCTTTTCCTCCCTTAGTCGATGTTCATTATAAACATTGCAACCCTCAACTTTCTTCTGGCTTCTAGTCAACATTCAGAAAATGGCCTCTAAAAGTAGCGTCACCCCTGGAACCAGTATTTTGTTTTTAAATCATAGATAGAGAAGCCCGCAGTTCCTCCAGGGCTGGACTGCTGGGAAGGATGGAACCAAGCAGGGGATGTCTAAAGGCATATGCAAGGCCCGGCCCTAAAGGACTTAGTAATATCCTTGCTGCGGATGTAGATTTTTAAATGTCCGAGAAATGCGTTCAGTTGGAAGACATTGTTTTATTTTGGGTGTCACTCACTGGCTTGAGAACCTCGCAAACTCATCAGTGTGCAGGATGTTGTATCCTAAAGAATAAGTTCAATCCGGTTAGTGAAGTTTGGCCTAAAGCGGGAGCCGACCAGAAAGCGTGAAGAGACAGCCTGGAAAGTTTCCGTTGGTAGGGAGAGTCTAGGTTGAAGTGGGATTCAAATGTCGATGGAGTTTACACAGGCAGCTTCAGGCCCTGGTGAAGCTGTCTTCACGCCCGCTAAGCTAGAGTGCCCGGCCCCAGTCCTGGGCCCTCATAGAACCTGCAGTGGAGTGATTGGTTCTCCAAGCAAGCCCGGCTTGCAGCCTAGGAGATTCATAAATTCTGTGACCCGGGGGTGGAGTCACTAAAAGGTTTCTGACATATTCGACCGGCTCGCAGGAGGAGGCTGAGCGGCTGGTTCCAAGAAATCGCCAGGATTTCCAGACCTGGAAGCCATATTTTGTAGTTATGATCTTGTCCCTTTAAATGCCACACTGTTCAAACTGGCTTGGGATGTTTAAACAGGCCTTCTAGGGTACCCTGAGGATCACAGGGTCCCAAGCCCTCCGCTGTCCCTCTGCATCTTCTTCCAACTATACCCCTGGCAGCTGGAGCCTTAGGCTACAAAATTTGACTTGGGTTCATAGAACAAACTAGAAAGCAATATTACAAACTGGCAACAAAAATTAAAAGTAGTCCCTATGTGTACAAGTATGCGCAGAGCTCTCGGGCAGAATGAGGGCGCTAGATCCCTTAGTACTGGTCCGACTGCTTGAATCGGGCTCCAGCTTCAGGACCGAGGATAAACTGGTTCCCCTTAGATTGCAAACTATGTACACAGAGCACCACCTGTGTTTCTCTACTTCATCCCCGGGCTGGAGCGAAACTAGACCCCAGTCGGCTGAGAAGTCAAAGAAAACAGGGTTTCAGGGAAGCCTTAGTTTCCCAAGGCCTTTCTCCACCGGGCCACAAGTGTGTGCTTAAGAAAAGGCCAAACCCGCTGTTCAAATCAAGAGAGGAACGAAAATGCACAGCCACTCTGCGAGCCCCACCCAGGAACCTCCAAATCAGGGATCTCATTTGCAGGGCTCGGTCTGTCTGCTCCTATGTGCGTGTCTACCTGAGCACATGTAAACGTAAGAGTGTGTACCTATAACTCATGGAGAGAAAATCTTTTTCCCATTGTATTACCTACATTAAAGAAAGATTAGAACTGAAAGGGTTTGCAGTCAGGCCTCTCCGGCACTTGCCAAACACTATTTTAACTGAAAGTCATTCTGGGTTGTATTCAGCCTGAGCGAACTGATAGCTAAAGGAGAGGCAGAAAATCTTGGAGTGTCCAGATTTGGGGATGGTGTATGCTGGAATCAGGGTCCCACGGAATAACAAAGATGGTGTGTGTGTGTGTGTGTGTGTGTGTGTGTGTGTGTTGGGGAGGGGAGACGTGAAGAAAAGGGTAGGCTTTAAAAAAGGATATCTGCTCTCTGCTTTTCCTGATGCAGTTCTGAAACATTCTTCTTAAAGGAAAATTAATGGAGAAAACATTCTCTCCGTCTCCAGTCTCCATGATCTTTTTAGTCTCTCTCTCTCTCTCTCTCTCTCTCTCTCTCTCTCTCTCTCTCTCTCTCTCTCTGTGTGTGTGTGTGTGTGTGTGTGTGTGTGTGTGTGTGTGTGTGTGACTTGCTATTTCATTTTATCTGGTTGAAAAGACACTTTTTTAAAAAATAAACAACTGATGGTTTTCTAAAAGTAGACCGACCTGTCCAGACTTTATTGTGTACTAGTCAGCCCTTCCAGGTCTTTCCCCCCACCCCCCGAAATCACTGTAAAATATTCTAACCTTTATATGTTTGATTACTTGCACTAGTTTGATTTCTTGCACTAGAAACCTAATATACTGATACAAAAAAAAAAAAAGTGAGCAGTCAGCTGAACTCAGGGACACTTGGATCCTTTCTCCACATGTAAAAAAGAGATATTTTAATATTAACTAAAAGATTAACTGCGTGAGAAACGCAGAAACAGCCTAGACTGTGGGGTAAGCATCGTTAGAACCCAAGAGCAAGAGCGATGGCTTACTTTGTGCTTTGTAACTGGATCTCAGGAGATGTTGACTCCTAATTCAGGACCGTGGACATCAACACCTCTCACAATTCACCAGGCTACAGAGTGCTCTGCTTCACGCTCTTGGCCTTTCTTCATTCTGGGCACAGGCTCCCTTGCTTCTCCCTCTAATCTGGATTAATGCAAATTAATGCAAAAATCCTAATTCTCGTACTTTTACCAAGGCTTCGAACGGTAACTCGGAGCTGGCTGGGTTGCGAGGCTGCGCTTTAGAACTCACCCTCCTACCATGCAGCGGCAAACCCAGAGGGTTTGCAAGAGCAGAAGCTGGGATTCCTTTCAGCTGGCTTCTGTTACTGACTCTCAGCCCACACCAACTCCCATTTCTTTTACTGTCTCCCTGTCTCCTAACAACGGGTCCCTCTCAGTTCCGATTAGTTAAAACAAAGACTCCAATCAACAAGCCCAAGAACCGGTTCACTCGGACAACACATCCAGAACCACCCAGGGCTCAGAAGGGTTCGGGCCCACAGTTTCCTCTCCAACCTTGATTTCTCAACCCAGACTTCCTCTGTGCTCGCCTCCTCTGTGCTCGAGAGGTTTGGTTTCTGGGTCAAATGGATGCAAGCCCCTCTTCCTTCTTCACTCCCTCAACCTAAGGGATCAGGAACCTACAATAATATATCCAGAAGAAAATTCAGGCTCCAGTAAATAACCATCCTACTCACCCCATTCAAACTATTTCCATATATATCTGCTCTGTCTCAGTCAGCATTTCTGGAAGAGGCCCCCCTTCTATCTCATTTATTGACACACACACACACACACACACACACTGCTCCTCGTACAGTGCTACACGATGTGAAATACCTGTATCTTTATATACCTGATCTAAAACTAAAATACCACAGCCTGATGGAGGCCATGCAGTTAACGCCAGGAGATGAGTGGCTGGGCATTGCTAACACCAACGTAGTAATAATTTGGACCAAAGACAACGAAGGAATCTGAAAAATAATATATACTCTCTGGTTATGAGAAAGTAATCTTGATATAAAAAGCCTCAGTTTCACTAATTTTTAAAAACATAACTTCATATTCTTTGGACTGGCCCCATTTTTCCCTATAAGCAAAAGTTACCAGCATTGTGGCTGCCAGTCTAACAAATGGATTGAAAATAGAACTAAGCACAGGCCTCATTTAAGAATCTATGTTTGCTGCTATGGTTTTGTTTTGTTTGAAAACAGAGTGGGTGCATCATCCAGGCTGGCCTCCACACCTGATCCCAAGTGATCGTCCTGTCTTCTGGCTTACAGGGAGCACAGGCTCCATCCACTACACTATGCTTTGAGTGCTTGGCTTTCTTTAAAAATTATATGCTCTACTGAGACCTGGGGTTTGTGCACATCCGTATAGTCTATTGAAAGTGCCAATAACAAAAATTGTGAATGGAATTTATTCTTATTTCATTTGGCAAAAAAAGGGCATTCACCTTTACATGAACAACAGGACTTTTGACAGATTAATTCAAAGCTAGTATTACAATCGTGTAAAAAACAAATTAAGCTATTGAAAAGCAGCCCTGGGAATGGTTTGTGTTCTTCAGCGTGGGGCAGAGACTGGACCAAAACCAAAGACTTGTCAAGCTGGTCTTTCCTTCCGTTTTCATTTTGAGTTGTACAAAGTCTTCTATTATTTAAGAAGTATACATGAGCAATTAAGTAGTCAAAAATGGAAAAGATTGTATTCTCTCCCTTTTCATTTTAAAAATTTGAAAATATCTAAAAAACCATACTGAAATATATATTCAAATTGGATTGTCTCTTTTTAAAAATATTTTAAAATTACTTTTAGTTATGAGTGTGAGTATATACAGGTGAGTACAGGTGCTCAAGGACAGAGGTGTGGGGGTCCCTTGGAGGTGAAGTTAGGGGCACTGTCTGTCATCAGTACGAGGATCTCCTAGCCATTTCTCCAGCTCCTAAACTGGATTTGCAAGTAGAGTCAATGAAAATCTTAAAGCAAAAGGCTAAATCGTGGCAGGAAACAACAGGAACTCTATAAGATGCTTTGAAGGTGGTTGGGAAGAGCCCCCAGCACCCCCACCCTCACGCCCTTGTTTCAAAACTGTCACAATCTAATTCAGTCTCATTCCTAAAGGAGGCAGAAACACTTATCTCAGGCCACGCACATAGCAACTAGCATTTCTAGAAAGTTTTTTTTTACATTCACCTTTAGTCTTCAGCGTGGTTCCTTCTCAAATTACACAAAATGTACTTTAAGAAGCACTCACTACCTGCTACAGATGTCCAGGAAAACTGAATTATGGAAGTCGGAAACATATGGTGGTCGCCTATTGCACAAGGAAGGTACATATGAAAGTTATAAATTTCTTTTTTAAGTCAGCATTGTAAACGCATTTTATAGGGTTCACGGTATGTATTACATCTGTACGTTTAAGTTTTGAGATATATGTTTTTAAAAAATATTTGTGGTTTGAAATTTTAAGAGAATGAAATTTTCTTCGTGAGTCAGTAGAAGTAAAGAGGGGCAAAGACTGACAAATAAAAATAAATGTATGGAAAGACAAACATTTTTGTTTGATTTCCCAGCTGGCTATCCTGAAAAGAACTTCAGGTCATCCTCTGGCAAAAGATCACTCACAACACAGAAAAAAAACGTGCCCTGTAGATGAAGCCGCCCTTCTTTGAGTTCCTGTTCTGAAGCAGATAAATGAATTTGAGCAACTTGAGGTTGGAATTGATATTGTTTTAAAAATCAAGTTAAGAACTCAACCTTGCAACTGTCAAAACTGCACCAATATCAATTTGTTTGTGCCGGGGGGGGGTGGAGAAGAACCAATTTCTTGCCAACCCTTTGGCTATCAAAATGTGTTTTAATCTCAATTATTTTATTAATAACTTTGAAATATGGTTCGACTCCAATAACAATTTAAATTGTGCATTAAATACTATCAACAGACACTAAGTACCATCTACTCCAGGGGATCTTCTAGCACAGTTTCAAAGCTTCTTTAAAGTGGGTTTTTTCCCCTATCAAAAGTTTCTATGTTATCTTTTAAATTACAATTTAATTATGTGGATTTAAAAAAAAAAAGACTCATGGATTTCTCATTCCAGTTTATTTGAAGATATTTTATAAGCAAGTTATGAGAATAGCATTGGTTTTTTAAATGAGTTTAAACAAATGCTTACATGTTTAAATGTCTTAAAAGTGGAGCGGATGCTTACAGGTGCTATCTCTGTAGGTTAGCAGTATGAAACCATGCCTGTATTTCCATAGTAGAAGAGAAATGTTCAGGATGGTCTCTATGTCCAAGCTGGAGATCCAATGAAATTTCCTTGTGGGTGAGGGTTAGTGGGTAGGGGGGGGCACAATGCAAAATAATAGCATATGCTTCCTTTCTGGGAAGTTTTATTTGGTTGTATTTCGCATCCTCCTTTGTGATCAGTCGTTGAGTAGCTGCCTGGATTGGTTTTCTGTTCTTTTCCAGTCCCTGCTTTGAGGAGGCTTTTGATCACTCCGTGCTAAGTGGCGGTAAGAAATTAAGCATTTAATGTTGCAGCCTTGAAGATAGAAGGAGAGAGGGATCCCCGAGGCATGGAAAAGGCGATCAAATTTCGTTCCCATGATCCAGTGCAAGTTGGGAATAAGGGAATCGCAAGAGAAATTTCTCCTTATCAAAATTTAAGTCGCTTCCCTCTGATCTTGCCCAATCCCACCCCAGGCCATTCCCTGTCTCTTTGTTTCCATTTATAATTACAACTCTAAAAAGGGACCTCGATTTATACCCAGAGTAAGCTTAATTAGATGCTCTGTTGGTTTGTTTTTCAAACTATCATTTATTGGTTGGTATTGATACAAAGCGGACCAAAAGATTTTTTAAAAGTCTGATTTCCTGGGGTATCTCCTAAAACTCTGGAGACCGATTTCGCTGGCAAAACATTTAAGAATTCAATTTTCCGATGATGTTCCACACCTGAAATTAAAGATCCAGTCCGGCTTTCTGAAGCCTGAGTTGCTTGGGTCAATATCTGCATTTTCTTTCATTTCGGTTTCCGTTCTTTCTAGTCTTGGTGCCTCCCCTTCTCCCCCACCGCCGCCACTGCTGAAGACATTCTGATTTACAGTTTGACTGAGAGCTGCATTTCTATTTAGAAGGTGAAACGTCCAAGTCAGTTAGCCAAATTATTCCCCGACGGTTCCAATATTGCGCCAGAGTCCCAGAGCCAGTTATTTTTATGTCCGACTGTATTTCAAATGTGCGGGGTGATAAATAAAACCCGCCTCAAACTTCAAACTATCTCAGCCTGATGAGGAACAATGACAAAAATTAACCCAGCCAAAGCGTCGGGGTTCTCATGAGCCTCTGATTCATAAATCAGAGTCCGCACTGTGCTCCCACTTGCAGCCGCGCCCCGGCGGTGAGCGCGCCTAGGCTGTGAGCGCGGCTCGGAAACCGCGGCCCAAATAGGGATCGGACGGGATGCAGAGTTCAAGTCATCCGTGGAAGAGGCGTGATGCGCGGGGGCGGGGAGGGGAGAAACTCTTGGCCACGCCTAAGCGACCCCTAACTAATTCGCCATTAACAGTTCTTCCAGGTGGTGTGTGTAAAACCAAAAATGGCTCGAAAGGGAGCGGAGGAGAGGGAAGTGTTGAAGGAATGCAAGCCGGAACTCTGCATCGATCCTTCTGCTGGCCTTGTCCCTTGAAAGGGACATTTGTCTCTCCTTTTTGGCAGTGAGCCCTTTTAGGGTAGCCGGGGAGGCCATCTGGGGAGCTGAGTTCGGTGCGGCCAACCCTGAGCTGCTTTCTGGAGCCTCCAATCCATAACGCCCCATCCCGGCAGCCGGCTCTCACTTAGCCGGTACCCCCTCTCCCAGAGCTGGAAATTGGCTTCTGGCCTTTCGGGTGTTTCACCCGCTGGGTCCGAGGGTGGTCCCGACCCCCTGGCCTTGAACCGCGCACCTGTTGGAAAGCCCGGACCTGGGAGCCCGAGAGGATCGCGTGGCTCTTGGAGGCCCCAGGGACTCGCAGCCATCTCGGAGCTCCGTGCATAGAGGGCTCGGTGGGTATAGGCTTCGTCCTTCTTGGCGTGTGTCACTAGAGCCCATCTGCCCGCTGAGCGGCAAAGCCAGCCCTGGGTTACACTTCCGAGCCGGTCGGCTCCTCCCTAGCTCAATTGCGAGGGCGCACAAGTCAAAAACGTTCAGGAAGGTCTGGATCAGGCGAAGCCGCGTCCCTTACCCTAAGAGGTGATGGTGACTTAGCAAACAGAGCCTTGGCTGGCGTGCAGTATCTTGGGGATTCTACTTAGGTCGACCTCAGTGACTTCGGGAAAGCGGGAAAAGAAGCGCAGTGCGGGAAAGGGGGGTGGTGAGCCTTTTGCACGTTTGAACGGAGAATTCCCTAAAAAGTGAAAAATTGGTTCAGAATACTGAGTGAAAATTTAACCTCGAAAGAGAAGTGTTCCAGGGGTCAGGCCAGGCGACAGGGCCACTGGTGTACGGGCAGCTGTCTGGTGCTGCGTGTCCGCAGGATCATCCGCGGAGGTCTGTGTCTGAGACCGAAGAGCTTGGGCCTCGCTGGGCAACCCCGGATCGGCCTAGGGATCTAGTGCCTGAGCCCTCTCCTTACCGCACGCAGCGGTGACACAAACAATAACACCTTGGCCTGTGGGCCTTAGCACAAGGCAAGGAATCCAGAGCATTTCTGGACGGCGGGAGGGGACGGTGCCCTGTCGTCCGTGTGCTTCCCGATTTAGGCAAGTGTTTATGGCAAGACCCAACGGCGTCCCAGCCACGATCTCTCCATACAGCTTGAGTAATAATACCAGCCTTGCTGGCGGGCTGGGCGGTGATGAGACAATACATCCAGGTTGGGGTAAGGAAGTGGTAGCAGAGAGTCTCTCAACTATCCCACTGGGTGACTGTTTCCAGCCTCCCTGGCCTGAGGCAGCAGTGGGGCCTCTTCTTGCTGGCAGCGGATGGGCCTGGCCTGAAAGCAGGGTCCGGCCCAGGGCGCCCTCTGGGGACCATTGATGGCATAGTCGTAAGCCTAACTCAGAAGCAGGCTTGCCTGGCACTCCCTACAAACCCAGACCGACCTGTGTCCAGTACTGGAGGCATGCAGAACCCTTCACTTCGCAGCCCGCTGCAGCCCTGGGACACCCCAGAAATCCATGCCCCTTTGAAAGTGAAGCTCTGTAGATGGCTCTCTCTTTTGCCAGAATGGAGAAGGCTCCTAGTTCTCAGGAGAACCATCATCCTAGACAGAGAAAGCCCTGCCCCGTACTATTGTATATACCTCCATTAAGAGATTCTCTCTCTCTCTCTCTCTCTCTCTCTCTCTCTCTCTCTCTCTCTCTCTCTCTCTCTCTCTCTTACACACACCACACACACACACACACACACACACACACACGCACAAATGGAAAAAGCTGTGTTGTTGAACCAGAAGCCCCACATGGACAGAGGAAGAAAGACAGTGGGGAAATTACTATGGGTTTCTCACATTGGTGTGAAGGTTAACCTCAGGATTAATTGAGCCTGACCCCAGTCCCCTCCAGCTAAGGGATACTTCCCAGTGACGTTCCCACAATCCATTCAGTTCCCACTTCCCCACACAGTAAGCTGGAAGGAGCCCTTTGCCACACCGTCATTTCCACTCGCAATCCCCAGTGACCTTTTCAGCTTCTCTCAATAGTGAGGTTCTCTGTCTCCCCAACTCCTTTTCTACTTTTTTTCATAGTCAGAACTTTATTACTAGGTCAACAGTGACAAACTGCCAAGGTCCTGAATGATAACATACTGAAATAAAAGTGTAAAGCGACCTGTCTACAGGGTGGTAACCTGCATTGATTATGGACTCTCCATTGCACAGTGATTTCTGATACATTGTATTTTTTTTTTAAAGAATAAAACATTTCAGGACAGTTACAGTTGCATTAGTGTATGTTGTGGAAATAAGCTCGCATTTAGAGGACTTTATTAGAAACAGCTGGGATGTGAATGTTTCAAACCCGAGTCTCCTTATCCTCAATATCTACTTTTCATTCTGACTTCCCGTGTGCATCCGCATAATGCATGCTCTCTGTGTGTAATACAAGACACTTGTTTAATAAAGCGAACGATTGTCTGTGTCAGGAAGATTGGTCCTCTCTCCCTCTCTCAGCCCATGTGCAGAGCAGATCAAAGACCTAAACTACCTCTGTCTTTCTAAAGACAGCCAGATGGTGTCTTGATTTTTCTTCAGATTTTTTTTAAAGCAATAGAATTCAAAGCACTAAAGAATCTGTATGGGTACAGCAGATGAAAGCTCATCCCAGGTAAATTATTATTATTTTTTTTAATGTCACGCATGCTTTACTTTAGTCTGCTAAGGTTTGGGATGCTTTGTGAGAGTACTTACAACAAGCATGTAAATGCTGTGTAAAAACTTAAGGCTGCATAAAATTGAAATCAGAATCCAGAGCCAAGATGAGAAGAAAACAAGAGCTCTGGTGTACATGTGGGACAATATGCAGCTTATTAAAGGAGAGCCTTAAATTTGCCTCCGAGCTTCCTAGCAGCAAAGGAAAGAAGGAAAAGCATGATCCTTGTTATACAAGAAAAAAATCAAATCCTTTCTCTATAGTAAAGGATATAGTTCCTGAATTGACAATGATGGGAAGGTCAGCAGCAGCAGCAGCAACTGGAAGGGGTGTGTCTTATATGCTGCTCCTTTAGGGAATCACCCGCCCCTATCTCACCCAACACTTCCTAGGCTGTGACTTAACTTTGCTTTACATAAATCAAAGGTGCCGCTCTATAGAATGCAGTTTATCTAGAGACCTTACAAATCAGTCTTGAATTCAGTGCTGGCTTCTTGATTGCAGATACAGGCTGCAAATCCTGGCAAAGTGCTTAATTTCCCTCTGTCCTTGCCTGCCTCCCTCTCCTCCTCCAAATTCTCTTTACAATATGGAGGCATTTTGTTTATAGAAAGGACATTCCAGACATTGATACCTAAAGACTCTCCAATAGGGTCTTTCCTGTAGCCCAGGCTGCCCTCAAACTCAGTCTAGCTTCCTCCCATGCTGGGATGATAGGCCTGGACAATCACACCTTGCCTAAGAAGCTTCAGAAGCATGGGCTTGTACCTGTCCTTGTTGTCCCTCAACTGTTACTTTCCAGTTTTCTTTCTGGAAGCTTCAGATTCTAAGGGCATTTCTATATCCGTGCCCCAGAACAAATAAGAACAACAAGATTTGGCCTCCAAGGCTTGTCAGTACAGAGGCTGAAGGCCCACCTGGCCTCTGTGTGGTAGCCTGTAGGGTGATCTGGGTCCCCCTGTGTAGTATGAGTTCCAACAGTGGCTAGAAACACCTGAGAATTTTGGCAGGTCAGAGTGTCACTCTAGTTTTGTAGGAACATCAGTGTTCCCCTAATGATGGAAGACTTGGAACCTGGGGAAGAAGGTAAAGTTTCCTTTCCCTTGTTCTCGCTCACCTGTCTCCCCACCTTGAAATGCTGAGTCAAGAAGCAGGCTGAGTTTTATGAAGACAAGTTCTCAGTACTGGATCCACCCACTAAGACAGACTGGGAAGGTCCATTCTTAAGTGTCTTTCCTTCTTTCCTTCTCTCCCTCCCTGTTTCCCTGCCTTCTCCTTCTCCTCCCTCTCTCCCTCCCTCCCACTTCTCTCCTCCTTCCAGTCTGTTCAGCACATACTCACATACTGGATGCTCATTCTCAGACTGAAGCTTGCTGTTAAGAATGGGTTACAATATCCACCCAGTGCATTTCAGTCTATTTCCCAAGGTTAACTGAGCCTTCATCTTAAAGGAATGTATGTGCAACTTCCTCTTCAGCTAGATTGGAAATGCCCTGAGGTCAGAAGCCTGCTGCTGTGTACGCCTAGATCTTCTGAATAAAAACAGCAGATAACTTGTTTCCACTCCAGGCAGCTCCAGGCAGAGGGGTGTGATAGGATAGGCAAGTAGGAAGGGCTTGGAATAAGCAAATGGAGCACAAAGGAATGCTGGCTTTGTCACTGGCTCCAAGATCCCAAGAAATAATCGGACATCTTTAGATGAGGTGGTCTCAGTAGTAGGAGGCAGCACCAACATTTTGTGGTATTAAATTCACTCCCCAGCTGAAAGCAGTCAGGCTTTCTTCTGAATTAACCTGGATGGCATGTTTTATAATTTGACATTTAAAAATCTTCTATGTTCTTTGATATCTTACATGCACCTTTTCTTGAGACAGGGATTCATATAGCACAGGATGACCTCAAACTCACTGTGTAGCTTAAGCTGGTCTTTGAACTCCTGATCTTTCAGTCACCACCTTCCAAGTGCTGAAATTACTGACTTGTGACACCATGCTCAGCTTGCTCTTCCTTTTCAGGTGTGTAATACCCTACATTAACTTTTGGGTAGATGATTAGAGAAAAGCCTTTGAAGCCTGAGACAATATTTATATCAATTCTCTCCAAAATGCTGACCCATGTTTTCACCATTGTACCCAATACTTTTATATTTATTTATTCAATACTTGGCATAATATTTTATTAATTCTTTGAGAATTTCATACATGCTTGCAATGTATTTTGATCATATTCACCCATCAATCCTCTGCTAACTCTTCCAAGATCAACCCCCCCCCCAATTCTCCACCTCCTCCTAATTTCTTGTTCTCTTTTCTTGTCATTTTCATAATATATCGAGTCTAATCTGTGCTGCCCATACACTCTTGGATGTGGGGCTATTCCCTCAAGTATGGTTGACCTTCCAGGGGCCCATACCCTTAAAGAAAACTGATCCTTCAAATAAACTGTGGTCTTTTAAAACAATATCAGCCACTTTGATATAAAAGACGGTTACAATAGCAGTGAACCATTATCTGGCAAGTCTGCCTTCTGGGTAGACAGCAAGGATGCAAGTCTCTTGGTTAAATCTTGCTGTCAGGTAGGAGTTGAATCATACAGGACAGATAGCTAGTCCATTTCTTAGCTCAGACACAGGTGCAGCTAGAAAGGAACAGGCTCGATAGTGACAGAGAGTAGAGGCACCATGAGCAGTTTCCAGTTCTGAGGGTAGGTAACAGGTCTTGATCTGTGCCTTTCTGGTCTCAGGTGTGCTGTGTAGGCAGTAGTGAGTCTACCAGGTCCTGGAAAGGAGCATTCAAAAAGTCTGCTTGTTCTTGTGACATTTTTTTTCTAAGCTCCAGCTCTGCCAAAGAAAGGGAAGTAAAAAAGGCCCCTGACACTGTGTGTCTCTGGATTCCTCTTTTCTAATAGAAAAAAAAAGTCTATATTCAGACAAACTTTCTAGACAGACTCTCAAGAAAAATTCCAGAGGAAGAAGAATATGGTGAATTTTTACAAAAATCCCTATAATATTGGTTCTGCTAGGGCTACAGCTGTGCCCCTGCCTCAGTGCCCAGCACTCACCTTAATGGAGCTTTTCATGTGATGGTCAGCCCAAGTCATCAGCCTGGGCAAGCTGATTAGGTGTTCACCTGCATCTTCCATGGAAGATTGACACATCTAAAGTGTTTGCTACAAAGCTGCTTCTGCTGAGACTGTCTTTGCAAAACTATCCATTTTAGGACCCAGCACAAGGCTAGGTCTTACATGTTGGATGGAGGCCTATTCAGAAGGTCCAGCTTTCTTCCCTTTTCTCTTGCTGTGGATATCCCATTTTTGTTTTTTGTTTTGTCTTTGTTTTTTTTCAGCCCTACTCTCAAAAGAGCAATGAAAGTCCCTTCAGTGAGTGTGGTAGTTTGACTGAGAAACATCCCCCATCAGCACATTCATCTGAAGACTTGGTCCTCTGTTGTTGGTGCTGATTAGGAGGCCACAGAACTTTTTGAAGCTGCAGACTTGTTGGAGGAAGTATGTCTCTGGAGGTGGGCTTTGAGAGTTTATGGCCTTGCCTTACTTCCTGTTCATCACCTCCATTAGGATTACTATGTAGATACCAAACTTTCCAAAGGTTTTTCAAGAGTCATGAAACTAACTGCTGAGTTGTAGCCAACAGTTTCTGAATAGCCGCAGCATAACCCAATACCATTGGACCAAGTGGCCTTGGGGGCATATTTCTTGAATTCATGATTTAGAGGTTAGTTCTTGATATGTCATCTCGAACTAGAGCTCTAAGTTTTCTGTGAAAGGGGACCTGCATTTGGAGAAAACATTGTTTCTCCATCACCTCTATCCTAATAGATTCCAGTGACTCCTGTTCAGTTTCTACTGGTGAGAAGTGGGCTTCAACATCCATACGCCTGTGGAGGAACAGGAGAAATCTATGTATTTTCTTCAGTAAAGGAAAATAAAAGAATCTGATGACTACTTAGTTTTGTCCTTGCCGTACGCTAGGAAATTCTAAAGCCAGTATGTCTACAGGACAGAGAAAGATGAATCTCCTGTTTGACTGGAGGGAGGGAGAGTGGAGTAACTGTAGTCTAGTGTTCAGGTTTGCTCCTATAGGGAAATTTCAAGGACAAAGGTCTCTTGGAGGTCAGCAAAAATTATACTCCATGGAGCTGAAACAAGCTGCCTGAAAGAAGATGAGGGTGTGAAGGACCAAATGATATTCACTGGTGCTGAAAACAGCCTCATTATGTCAGAGCCCCAAAAGCTTCCTATTACAGATTCCCATAGAATTTTTACTATGAGTGTGTTACTAGGAGTGTAGAACGTGGGAAGATTTAGCAATGTGCTTAGTGGTATTTCCAAATCCAGGAATTAATCACCCCTGGCCTGTCACTCTGTCACACTTAGTCTCCATACATGTCATCAGCACTTTCCTTTCCTCCTCCATCTTGGTTAACATTTTTATTTGTACCTTTAATGATTTAACAGATGTCAAACCTTGTATTGGCCTGACAAGAACGGACATTGCTTGAATGTCTCTGCCTAGGTCTGGTTCATTTATGAGGGGGAGAACAGACCACTGATGTCATTTTCATGTGTTTTGGTAGAAATTTCAGGGTCCCCACTCCCCAATGGAAGGCATTTTACACTTGTAAAGTGGTTGCAGTCTTCTTGTTAAGGTTTTTCCAACACAGTCTTGAGTTTTACCTTTTTGCATAGAGTGTATTGTGATATCATTGAGCACAGGTTCAGCAGGGTACAGTCAAATTTTCCAGATGATGAATACAGAGGAAAACACAAGATGTCTCCTACTTCTAAGGCAGACAATGGGCATTGCAAGCTGCTTGTGATGAGACAAAGACTAGAAGGGGCTCTGTGCTACCTCTTCTTAGAACAATTGCTTTCATTATTTAAATAGTCTGACATTGTTTTCATTCTTGAACTTGTGCATGGGTCTAAGAAGTTCAGCCAGAACCTCAGAACTGTGTGGCAAGTTGGTGTGATTGGCTGGGGTTCATTGGCTGTATACAGAGCACTCAAAGGAAGCCCCCTCTAGCCAAAGGAAGAATTAAATGGGGGAGGGGGCATCTTGTGAGTGCCAGAAGACACATATTATAAACTGTATGGAACATGAAGAAGACCTGGCCTCTGCCTTTAAGACTTTATAGTCGAATGAGCTGTATGGAAAAAATTTAAAAGGCTGTTTAACTATACGAGTAGAGCAGAGAAGTCGTGGCTAGAAGCAAACTCATTACCTAAAGGAAATGTGGGTGAGACTATTCAGCCAGTACTGTTTCAGGCAAAAATGCCAAAAAGCAACCATGCAGGAGTAGGGGCTGAGTGAAGGAGTGCAAGCTGGGAAGTGGTTTCTTTTGCTCACTGCTTCTAGTCTATGACTTATAGGAAGTTCTTTAACTTTTATAAGCCTCAATTTCTTTCATCGAAAAAAGTTGGGGGGGGTGAAATGGGTTCTGAAAACACATTCACTAATGGTGAACACAGCAAGAAATTGCACACTTGAAAGTGCTTTGAGATGGGAAAGTGCGAAATAAAAGTGAAGGCAGACACCTTGCACCCAGTCCTCTTGCTGACTCTCCCTGACTTCTCTCTACCTCTTCCCTCCCTCCTTACACTCATAACCAGGCACAAGCTGCTGTGGTCCTTCACTGCAACACAAGGAAGGACTCACAGGAAACAACTCATTGGGTGGAGGGAAAGGTCCTTTGGTCTTTGGTGTATGTTCTTTGGCACCATAAGCATATGTAAAAATAGTCATTTTGCCAGAGACCAGTTTTCTCCTGCAAACTTTGCTGAAAACAATTTCTTTGTGATGATGAGAAACATGATTTAATTACAGGAGAAGTGGCACTTGGTGATGGCTCTGCATCTCCCTGAGAAGCCATTTGCCAAAGCATAAATTGCAGGACGCCTGTGGGCACATGCCCTTTGTTTATAAGGTGGAGAAGAGTTTCAAGAGCCTCCTCTCCTGCAGGGTGGACCCATGCAGAGAGCAGCCTGCAGAATTGCAGAGCCACAGGAAGGCAGGATCAAGGGACAGCTCTTCCACTCTCATCTTGAATGTGGAGTCCTAGAAAAGAGCTGCAGCATCTGCGATGTGAACTACACGGAAAACTGAGAGGCAACTGACTGGGTTGCTCATCAAATCATCCAGCAGGCCTAACATGGACAACCATCAAAACTAAAATGTTGAAAAAGACAATTCAGTGAATTGTCTATTCAACAATTCTGTCAAATATAAGGTGACTTTGTTGTTTGATTTGAGTTCTGAAATGATAGTCATAAACTATCACCCACCACACATACCCAGCATGCACCGCTTGATTGATTGATTGATTGATTGATTTAGTATTCTCGCTCTGTAGTGCATGCTTGTCTGGAACCCAATAACTCACTAATATTGGAAGCAGGGTTTCATGTAACCCAAGCAGACCTCTAACTTGCTTCGCAGCCAAATCTGGCCTTGAAATCCTGATCCTCCTGCTTCTACCTCACAGTTGGTTTTTTTTTTTTTTTTTGAATTAATGGCTTGTAATACCATCATGCCTGGCTCTGGTGATTATTGATCCAAATTAAAGTGGAATGAATCCAAATTCCTCTGTGCAGGAATGCACACACACACACACACACACATGCACGCACACACCTGTGTTTTAGGCAGAGTGGACATGCACCAGTGGCCTTTAGGCAATGCAGATTTCCAAAGCTGAGAAGCATAGAGTGCAATATCCAGAATGGTACTGAGGTGGAGGTAAGTGTCGGGAAGAGGTACCCCATGGAATTGTGATGTGCAGAGCCCATTCTAAGGCCTGCCACCACTCCAGAGCTAGTGAGATTTCAGAAGTCCCCACAGTGAACTTAGCCATGATGAGGAGTGACTCTGGAGCCCAGAAGGGGTCAGAGGTGCTGGATGAAGTCTTCAGTGCCACAGTATGGAAACCATGCCGCTGAGGCTGAACCGTAGGTCAGAAACTTCAGGTTCCAGCATTAGCTCTTCCCTTAACTTGATGTAGTCACAAGAGGCTCAAATGCTCTGTGAAAAATGACTTTTATATTTTTTCCAATCTGGCTCAATGATTAAGAGTACCTGAGTTTGGTTCCTAGCGCCCATAGAGAATAGATAGCTCATAACCTCCTATAGTTCCACTTCTAGGGGAGATCTGATGTCCTCTTCTAGTCTCTCTATAGGCACCTGCACATGCATGACAGACAGACAGACACACAGAAGGGAGAGGGGAAGAGAGAGAGCGCATGCTTAAAATTTTCCTTTCTGCTTTGGACTGACACACGGTCCCTGCAGGTACAGGTGACTTCACATTGTTTGTGCACCATATGACTCACCATGAAAATCACACGAGCACTGCTCTGTGCTTTGTCCAGGGAGGTCAGTGCACAGGGGAAGGCCTGGGCTGCCACAGGGATGTGAAGTTTAAATGTTCATTCTCAGTCCTTTGTCTTTATGGCTCATAGTCTGTGTAACACATAAAAAGATTTCAATTTTTCAGGTGTGTATCTAAGCCTTGAATCTGAGAACTTGGGAGGCAGATCTCTGTGAGTTCAAAAACCAGCCTAGTCCACACAGTAAATTCCAGGACAGCAGTCAGAGCTATATAGAGACCCTGTTTCAAAAGACAAATAAACCAATAACAACAAAACAGACTAACAAACAAGCAAAAAACTCATTTAAAAACTCAATGTTTTTGTGTATTTTAAATTTTTATTAGTGTATTATTATATGAAGTGACCAGTTCTATGATAGCTTTATTCCAATGTATCATGTGCTCCGGCAATATTAACCTGTATCAGTTTCACTAGCCCTTCATTACTTTAAAAACAATTTATCTGGTGCTAATTTCTTTACCAATTGCAGATGTTGTAAGTACCAATTTAAATTCCTTAAATATTTTAAAATATTTAAGAAATGTATTAAATAGTTCTTAATATTAATATTTAATATAAAATATATTAAAATATTTAAGAAAACATGGCACTTCTCCAATCCAAAAAGGGGGGGATTTGTAAATGTAATTTAATGCTTTGTAAGTAAACAAGCATTCCCAGAACCCCAAGACTGAGCACCTTGTCGTTAACAGTCTGGCTTCCCCAAGGCTGTGGGCTTGAGAGGATGGTGCTTGTAGTTGTCTCCATGTCACCATTACCTCAGATTTGCAATGTGCCTGACTAGGATACCTAACTGCTCTTCTTTAACTAATCCATGCTTCCAGATAGCCGCACTCCAGAAACCAAACTGATTAAACCAAAGATCCAACTCTATTTATTAAATATCTATTAATCTGCAAAGCACTGAGTGAGTTATCGGAGGTCTATAGGCAAGTTGAAAGGTTACACACATTCCTCTCAAGGTGTACAAAATACACCAGGACTTATTACTCAAATCAACACAATAGTCTAGGAGCCCATAGGAGAAAGCTGTTACTTCTGTCGGGAACGGAGCACCATTAACGGAGACAGGAAAAGAGACGTCAGAATTTAGCCCAGATGTGGGACAGCTCCAGGTGGAGAAGCATTATGAAGTCGTCCCCACACACAGACACAGCTCAGGACAGCATGTTGGGCCCAGCAAGGAGCCCTGGGAGGCTGTGATGGGGGCAGTTAGGTTTAAAGCTGCAACTAGGACTTTAAGTGTTGTGGGTAAAAGTTTAGTCTCTGTGAGCAATGGGGAACCCGTCAGGTATTTCAGTTTGAGGGATTTCAAGCAGGGCAAAGATGAGATAAGATCTCAGATCTTACGGAAACAAATTAGAGAATCTATGAAGATGTATTTGATAGGCGAGGAATAGAAGAAATAGAGTGTTTTTATTTAGCGTAGTTACAGTATGTTCTGCAGCCTGTCACTGTATCTATGAGACAGAATCCACCACAGCGATGCTCACAAGGAATGGGTGATGCACGCAATTAAAGCAGCATGAAGGTTTGGGGCTGGTCACATCTCTAAGCAAAAGGCATGAAGGAAAAGGGAAGAGCCAGATCACTTTAATGATGACGGTACTTTGACACTCAACTAGGGAAGAAGGGTGACTTTTGTTAGGCATCATTAGATAACACCCTTGAACATGAAGGGCTAATGCTCTAAAGGCATTTGTGAATTTCTCTTCTGGCTTCTGAGACACTGCCTGTATTGGTTAGGGTTTTACTGCTGTGAACAGACACCATGGCCAAGGCAACTCTTATAAGGACAACATTCATTGAGGCGGGCTTACAGGTTCAGTTCATTATCATCAAGGCAGGAACATGGGGTGGCATCCAGGCAGGCATGGTGCAGGAGGAGCTGAGAGTTCTACATCTTAATCTGAAGGCTGCTAGCAGAATACTGACTTCCAGCAGCTACGACGAAGGTCTTAAAGCCTACACCCACAGTGACACAACCTACTCCAACAGGGCCACACCTTTTAATAGTACCACTCACATCACACTGCCCCTCCACCCCTCCACCCTCAGTCTCACCCTCCACCCTCTCCACCCCTCCACCCCTCCACCCTCCACCCTCCACCCCTCCACCTCTCCACTCCTCCACCCCTCCACCCTCCACCTCTCCACCTCTCCACCTCCACCCCTCCACCCTCCACCCTCCACCTCTCCACCTCTCCACCCCTCCACCTCTCCACCCCTCCACCCCTCTACCCCTCCACCCTCCACCCCTCCACCCTCCACCTCTCCACCTCTCCACCCTCCACCCTCTCCACCTCTCCACCTCTCCACCCCTCCACCCCTCCACCCCTCTACCTCTCCACCCCTCCACCCCACTTCCACCCCTTCACCCTCCACCCCTCCACCCCTCCACCCTCCACCCCTCCACCCCTCCACCCCTCCCACCCTCCACCCCTCCTCCACCCTTCACTCCACCCCTTCACCTCTCCACCTCTCCACCCACTGCTTGACTGTGCCTGCTTCTTTGTACCAAACACAGGCTGAGTTAACAGCAACTGCAAGTCAGGAATTGAGACTTCTGGGAAGGAGATAGGAACTTGGAAGCCAGTGATGTACATACTGATGCTCAATGCTGTGGGAGCTTAGACATTTAGAAACTCTCTTTCTGTGGATGTGCTGCTCAGTTGCTTTTGTTTTGTTGTCAGTTTTACACAAGCTCCACTCAAGAGGGCATCTCACTTGAGAAACTATCTCCATCAGATTGACCTGTACGGAACTCAGTGAGGCGTTTGTTGATTAATGAGTGATCTGGAACTATGGAAGGTCCCAGCCCATTATGGCATTGCTATCTCTGAGCAGGGGTCCTGGGTTGTATAAGACAGCAGTCTGAGCCGGCCATGAAGAACCAGTCTGTAAACAGTACTCCTCCATGGTCTCAGCTTCAGTTCCTGCCTTGAGTTCCTACCTTGACTTTACTTCTCGATTAGACCACAAGCTGTACAATAAAATAAGCCCTTCCCTTTTCTACTGGCTTTTGGTCTGTGTCTTCCTCACAGCAGTAGAAACATAACCAGGACAGTAGACAGTAAAAGTAGAGAATGAGTGAAGGCCCCTCAGAGATGAAAATATGTCCCACAAAATAACAAAAGACAGTTTCAGGAGGGAGTCACTGGTGAAATCATGAAATGTTAGTTACCATAGCAGCAAATTCCACCCCAGGGACTCAGGCCAATGACTTCAGAATTAAGGTTTTTAACAATAATAATTGTAGGAAGCAGTTTCCAAATAAGTGTGAAGATTCTCAAACTTTATAATGTTTTTTAACCACATGCAGTGTTCCCCATTCCTTTCCAGGTGTGAGCATCTAAATGTAACAAGTTTCCAAGTAAGTCTAGCCTTGCTGTTTCAGGCTTGGAAAACCTTGGGAACCAGGAGCCTGGAAAACAACAGGATTGTTTAGAGACAAAACGGTCAAAAGGGACTCTAAGGGAAGGGTACCTGGAGGGAAAAGATGCCTCCCTCTGCTCACCATTGAATCCTTCCTCACCCATCTACCAAGTGAGTGATGTGAGCAACAGAGAGGAGCAGGTATTTCAGAAACCTTGAAGCTGAGGATTTTTGCCAAAACTTTTTTGAATTTCCTTTTTTTTAATAGTTTTAATGTTTTTTTTTAATGTTTAATCTTTTTTTATTGGATAGTTTCTTTATTTACATTTCAAATATTATCCCCTTTCCGGTTTCCCTCACAACCCCCCTCTCTTCTCCCATCTGCCCCTGCTTCTATGAGGGTGTTCCCCCACCCAGACCCACCTCCCTACCCTGGCATTACCCTACACTGGAGCACCCAGCCTCCACAGGACCAAGGGCCTCCCTTCCCATTGATGCCAGACAACATCATCCTATGCAACATATGCAGCTAGAGCCATGGGTCCCTCTGTGTGTATTCTTTGGTTGGTGGTTTAGTCCTCGGGAGCTCTGGGGGGGTCTGGTTGGTTGATATTGTTGTTCTTCCTATGGGGTTGCAAACCCTTTCAGCTCCTTCATTCCTTTCTCTAACTCCTCCACTGGGGACCCTATGCTCAGTCCAATGGTTGGCTGCGAGCATCCACCTCTGTGTTTGTCAGTCTCTGGTAGAGCCTCTTAGGAGACAGCTATATCAGGCTCCTGTCAGCAAGCACTTCTTGGCATCCACAATAGTGTCTGGATTTGGTGACTGTATATGGATGGATCCCCAGGTGGGGCACCTTTGGATGGCCTTTCTTTCAGTCTCTGCCTCTTTGAATTTCTTTTTCCTTTAGCAGTGACTTTTAAAAACCTATCTCTACACAGTGTTCTTAGGAGAAAATGAAGCAATATGACAGAGATGGAGCAGCATTCATGTCAGAGCGTGGTGCTCAAATAAATAATTGCTGAATCTGAGTATATGCCATATTTATACAAGGGCAAAATCACTTTAGCAGATTGATTTATTTAGTGATAGCAATAATGATTGCCTTTTTCTAACTTTCCGCAACCCTCCAAAAATGATTGTCACTCTGATGCTGTCTACGGACTATAAATTAAGCCAAGAAAAGATGCTTGCCATTTTTGGAGACATGAGATTAATACCACATTACACAAAAAGTTCCCCTTCTTCTGCTTTTAGTATGTGCCATTTAGAACAATTCTGACTCCCAAGGTATTTCCCTCTGGTCATTTTTAAAAATAAACATTTTAATTAATCTTTTAACATGTCTTTCATTAGTGTGATGAGTGAGTATAAATTACCACAGCATGTTTGAGGAAACACTATGAAAAGTTGCCCGTAATAAAAAGTGTGAATGCATGCTAAGGAACTTTATGGGAAAGGGACTAGCACTGTCAATATTGCCAATTAAACAAGGATTCTGTGAAGACTCATTGTTTAAATAATTGAACTCCACAAGAGAGGTAAGCATGCCAGAATTTTGAGTAATTAATCGTAGATGATTGTACAAATGCTCCAATCTAGTGATTAATAAAAGGCAGGTCCAGATGATGCCAAAGAGTTAATAGCAACGTAATTAAGGCTATGAAGACCAACAATGAAGGTTATACCACATGAAACATGTGTTTCGTATCTTTAGCTTTTAATTGACATTTAATGTGGGGCGATTAGTTCTTGCTCTTCCCACCCTCTCTTCCTCATCACTGTCACTTACACACTTTTCATCTTCCTTCCTCAGAAAAAAGCAGAATTATAATGTGCTTAGAGCTGCCTCTAGTGCTTACGTTATTACAGCCACTCCAGTGCTTCTACCAGCTAGCTTACCTGTCAATGGCAACCCTTCAGCCCAGCTAAAGACAAACATTCCTAGAGTCTTCATGTTCTTCGAGCCTTCTCATCCTTCCTAATTGTCATTTAGTGACATCTCCTGTCTGGGAATCTGAAGGACACATGAAAGTTTCCTTTTTCTTACTCACTATCAATCTCTTGACATCTGGACTCAGTTTCCCATTTCTGCCTCTCCCCCACCCCTGGGATTTACTGGAGTTCTTTTCCACAGCTAAAGTGCATATGCAAAGAAACTCTTTTCAAAGCCTTAACATTTCTTTTATTATTATATTTGATTGAAAAATTGACTGCTATAGAATTCCTCTTAAAAGCCATTACATTCATTATCGACTTTTGGTTTTCACTTCATTCTAGGTAAGTCTGACTCTTCCAGTCAGGCATATAGAGCTCTTTCCCGACAGAAATTCCTTTCTCTGTCCTAGGTGTTCTGAAATGTTGAGATGATGTGGATGGTGGATATCTGTTTCTTGTTTATTTTGCCAAACAAACACGAGATGGGCTTTTTCAATTTATGAACTTAAGTCCTTTACATACAAAATTTTCTCAATTTTCCTCACCCTTTAACTTTATTCTTTTATTCAAGACTCCTTTTGTCTTATTGTTAGACCTGGGCTGACCTCTTAATGTTTTGTTGTAATTCTTATCTTTTAATTCAGCAGATCTCTGTGTTTCTTTTTGATGTTTCTTGGAGAGTCTCAATATCATCCCCCATTTAGCTTTCATTTCTGCTGTGATATTTTCATTGTCGAGATGTTCCTTAAAAGTCTTCCTGTTTTGCTTTGCCAGTTCGTGCTTCTCTCTTTATCTCATGGAAGAGTAACGTATTTCATGTGCCAAAGTTATATCTGGTAACACTATAGAAGATGCTGAAGAAAAATTAGCTGTAGAGTATATGATTGCCTTGTAGCTTCAAGTGAAATATTTAATGCTACAATCAGCAATGCCCTGTAATTTAGTCTGTCCTCTCTGCCATTGTTATTAGAATTTAGAAACACTTTTGTCTTTCTACATTATTTCCACTAAGTTGTTCATTTTATCTACTTACTTCATTCTCCATTTTTCATAATAGAGGGCTTTCTTGAGTGCATGGCAATAGCTGGTGGCTCCAGAACCCCTGACATCCAAAGAAGCTATGGCTTCTCATATGGTTGTATGGAAGAGCCAGGTAATTCATCTATGAGTGCTGGGCAGTTAACACTTTGGGCTTATCTTTCACCCAGCAAGACAGGATGTAGGTGATGGAGCAAATACACGTCTCACTTCCTTTCCAATGCCTCTCCCATCGGCAGTCTATTCCCAGTTGCAATGACTCCCTGTTCATCTCTGGACACCTATTTCATGACTAGTTCTCCAGACAGCATTTTCTTGAGTATTTGTGATAAATTGTCAGTGAATTCTACTTTATGTTTGCCTGTGCCTCAGTGTCCTGTTTCTCCAGTCCTGTTGGGATTGTACTCTCCCTCTATGTGGCAACAGATTAAGTTTGCCACATAGATATTTTCTAGAGCTAAGATCCTCATATGATGAGAATTATTTGGGGTATGCAATGTTCATAAGAATCACCTGGAGAATTCTATAAAACACACAGATTCTGATTCAGCTCTTTCGGGCTGGGACTTGGGACTGTTCCCAAGCTTCCACGTGGGGCTGACATCACTGGCGAATCAAGCACATCTTGTTACAAAGCTGCAGAAAACACAGGATAAGGTCATTGGTGTTGGTGCCTTCTGGTAGCAATCCCTGGTGTCCTATGGCATCTCAATCATGAGAACATCCACCGTGGATATTTTCCCTGGGTACAAATGGGACATAACATTCAAATATTGTACCTTCTGTACATGAACATTATGGTTGCAATGACCATATTGAGAACTGTAATGTAGACTTCCTTCTTTTTACTTCATAAGAAGTCTCACAAAAGCAATACAGACTCCCGCAGCTCTTAACCATGTCATGCTATGAGTCAAAGCTGTTTTATGGCAGCTTAAAGTAAACTTACATTTCCTGAATCTGTAGGATCAACTGGGCCAATGTGCAGATGTTTAATCTGATCAAAATAGGGCAGCTCTAAAAAGAAAAACAGCTATGAGGCTCAATAATTCTGTCTAAATAAGGATTTCTGGTAGTGGATCAGCTGGGAGCCTCAAAATTGGGTATATCTGGTTACATATTTGGAAGTCACTGATAAAAGCTGAGACATAGGATATATGATTACTTGTGAGAATGCACCTGAGAACCACTCATCCTTAACTTCTTAGAAGCCCTTGATCATCAGGAACAAGTTCTTATCATTTACTTGAGACCAAGAAATGTCTTCCTTGCCAGTTTCATTGCTTCTAGTCAATAAGCCGGCACCAGATCTCCACACAGATTGAACAGAGAAATTCAAAGCTGCTTTAAAAAAATTACCTTTTTAAAACCAGGACATATTGTTATGTAGTAATTTCCTCTAAGACATTCCATCCTGCAGGGAAGTTTCTTAAGCCAGAAGATAAACAATTCAAAATAGCTTCAGGAAGTCCCTGAAACTGATCAGATTCACTAGGCCCTCCCAAAGTAAGCAATAAAGACTATTGAGAGCCACTTTCAGACAAGACAAGCTGCAAAAAAGACTATTGGACAAAGCAAAGCTGCAAAGAAGACTCTGCGAACAGACCAGCTGGCTGTAGGAAGCAGAAATCAGTTAAGCTCCCTGAAAGAGGTTTAGACCAGCTGATGCACCTAGAAAGGACACTCTCCAATCTGTTGAACTGCCTGAAGGCTGTGCAGTTTGCTCCAGGTTCTGAGCTGTCACCCATGTGGAGTGGACTTTGGTGACACAGCTCTCTTTTATTAATTTTTGCTCCTATAAGTAACCCTTTACTCATATTTCTGTATATAACCTCCAAGTAAAACTCATTGGCCCACCAAGTTAGACTGTATTTTGGTCTGTCCTGTGTTCCCTATCTAAGACTAGTAGATATGTACATTTCAGGGAAAGTCTTGTTACACAACACATACTTAATTACAAGCAGGAAATGTGTGGGTAGGGCTTTGAGGAAGTGAGGTACAGCATATGAATGGAGTAAGAGAATTTGTAGGGTCATGCAAATAATTCAGTGTTCTGGAAGTACGTCTATAGCTGATCTTAATAATGTAATAAGACAAAACATGGAAACTTGCCTATGTCCAAAGTGCTGTTGGCAAAACTTTGAAAGAATACCAAGGAAAGGTGTAGAAAGCTCAGCATGGTGAAAATCTTAGGACTGAATTAGAATTAGCTGAATTAGCTGACTGTGTTGTGTATCCTGAGAGGTAACAAAACTCCACCCCCATTTCTAACAGCAATAAGAAATATCCTAGTAAGAAATACCTTGGTATGAAATACCCTAGTGAAAATTTCCCCTTTAATCTTTGGGAAGCATGGTGCAGTGTTCTCTGAAGGAAATTGCTGGGAAGGAGAAATTTACCATGAAGTTCATATCCCCAGTATCAAGAGAATGCTGGAATTCCAAAATAACTACTATAGTCTGCATCTAAAATCCCAAAGGTCATGTGGACTTTTGGTAATTCATGGGATCATAAAGATTCTACCTTATCCGTGAATTAATTCATGTATGGGATCATTATTAAATTAGATATTGAGAGGTCAATGAGGGAGGCCTTAGTTGAAGGGAGTGAGTCCTTGTCTGTGTGCTGGTAGGAACTGTCTGTGTCCTAAGCACCTTCATCTCCTTATTGTTTTGCTTCCCAGATGCAAGGAGGTAAGCAACCTCCTTGTCTTTCCCTGTTGCTGTAATAAAATAACCTGACAAAAGCAACTTAAGGGAGAAAGGGCTTATTTTGTCTCACAGTTAAGGTTTGCAGTCTGTCATGGTAGGAAAGTCACAGTGCCAGGGAACTGGTCATATCACATCTACAGTCAAAAAGCAGAGAGGAGCTGGGAGTGGTGGCACATGCCTTTAATCTCAGCACTTGGGCGGCAAAGGCAGGGGGATTTCTGAGTTCGAAGCCAGCTTGGTCTACAGAGTGAGTTCCAGGACAGCCAGGGAAATCCTGTCTCGAAAAACCAAAAAAAAAAAAAAAAAAAAAAGCAGAGAGGGATGAATGTTTCCATTCACCTCATTTTCTCCTTTTCTTTTCTACTTTTCCTTCCTTTCTTTTTTTTCCTGGATGTTCCTAGAAACGTACTATACAGACCAGTCTTGCCTTGAGCTTACCGAGATCTGCCTCCTCCTGAGTGCTAGGATTAAAGACAAATACCATCACATTTGGTTATTTTCTCCTTTTTTTTTTTTTTTAAAACAGTTCTGGATCCTAGCTCAGGGAATTGTGATGCCTAGAGTGGGTGAGTCTTTTCACCTATTTTAATGTAATCAAAATAATTCCCTATAAGTATACTTAGAGGCTAAATTAACCTAGATAACCCGCATAGGTACCACAAAAGTTATCTCCTAGGTGATTCCAGGTCCTGTCAAGTTATGTTTCAACTGATATGATGGTCTGCCTGAACTCAGTGAAGTAACAAAAGCTGAGATAATTAACCTTAATTGCAATGAGGAGTCTATGTTGTTGTTGGGTTAACACTACAAAGCTGGAGACTTAGTGCCCTTAGGAATGACAATCTATCCAGTTCCACAAAATTAACATAATACTGTGTGAGGAGGAGGGGATTCTGGAATGAGGAATGTTAAGAATCTGGGATCTACTAATTCCACCATCAAGTACTACAGTCCTAATCAAGAGTCCAACCTTCAGAAGACTGAAACTGCCTGTTGTTTTCAAGAATGAGACTTAGAGACTTGCACTTATCCTGGAGTTTGGGGAGAGTTGCAGGGTGGGGTGGGGTGGGCCAAGTTGGCAATTCAAGTGAAGAGTTTTTGTTCACATGTGAAATCAGTTATAGTGAAAGATGAGCTTGGGTGTCACAGTCTTAAGGACCAGCGTTTTCCTCATGCCTGGGAATTTTAGCATTTTCTATCCCTCGGATCTCAGCTGTTGCCTGGCTTCCCAGTCTGAGCAGTCACAGTGGTGAACTGTTTCTGCAGTTCTAAAATCTCTGTGGCTGCCACTACCACCACGTACGTCTTTTGATGTGTCTTCTACACTGACTGCTCTGCTTTTCTCAGTATGTGAAAATCATTCCGTCTTTTAGTTGCTGCAGATCAAGCCATCTCCTTCCTTTGTACTGATCCTGCCCAACTGACCGTCAGATGTTTTTTCTTCAGAAAGACATCTGTGTTTCTGTAATGCACTGTAACACACTGCCTAGGATTCACTTTCCTCCTCCATCTGGCTTCTCTCTTCTTCATGCTTTTTGGGGATTATACTTGATAGTATAGTCTTAATAAGTTTTGTGTTTTGTCTAATGTGTAAAAAGGAAGACTTTAATTTTTTCCTGTCTCTCCCACTTTAGATTAATATTTTCAAGAGGAAACACTGTGTCTTATGTCAGGACTCAATAAGCTTGGTCTATGAGCAGGCCAGATAATAAATACTTTTGGTTTTTAAAGCCACATGGTTGACTGTTGCAACTTTGCAAGAATGCTGTTACAGTAAGAGCGACCTCAGTGTGTAGACAAAGGGACATGGTTGTATTCTGATAAAACTTTATTTCTAGAAGCTGACTACAGGCTAGATTTTGAACACTGGGGACAATTTTCTGACTCCTGTATTAAATTAAAAGTAGATTAGCCAGGTGTGAGGCAAATGCCTATCTATTATCTCAGCACGTGGGAGGCTGAGGCAGGAAGATCATTAGTTCAAGGTCAACCAGAAAACATACAGCCAATCTGTGTTAGAAAACAGATAAGCAAACAGCCCCCAAACAAACAAACAAAAAGCCAGTATGATGCAAAGTATTAAAATCTTGCAAAACATTAGCCTGGGCTTGATTTTTACTTCTGTTATACACTAATATAGAACTCTACAAGTTACTTTTGTCTTTTTAAGTCTGTATTTATTAAAATGGACCTTGTAGGTTTTTAAATTTTCATAAGAGCTAAGTAAAATGAAAATAAAATGGCCTTTGTGAAATGTTTGGGTGGGTGTAAACACTCTGTACATTGAAGCAATTTGACTTTATTCTCTCTCTGGCTTGGTACCTAACAACCCAGAACACTCTAGGTATTCAATAACGTATTGCTAAAGAGCTAAAAGGAAACCAGCAAACTGTTTTAATGATGGTGAAATTCCCTAAGCAAACCTTCATGAGGTCTCTGCTGTCTCCAGTGATACTGCATGGAGCCCTGGTGTGGAAGCTGTCTGCTGGGCTTCTAATAGAGTAGTTGGTTCATGGCTTTGCTACAGATCCATCTCATGGCTTTCATCTAACTACAGAGAGTTGCATGATCATGATGTTCTACTATAAAGTTCTGACAGATGAAGTGTTTTATAAAATCAAGTCTGTCTGAAGCTTTTTGTTCTCCACCAAGTTTTCTATAAGTTTGAGGGAGCCTGGGCTGTTTTTAAGGTTTGTGGTAATAATGGAAGGCCAAATGTAATCAAAGTAATTGGGGTATATTTCAGTTGCTTACATGGAGTAAAGGAAGGCTTTTAAGTCACAAAAATAAAGTTGATCATAATTCTCCTTTTACCATAAGCTATCCAGAGTCTGAATATGAGGCTCATCATGAGTATAAATGGACTTTGAGGTTCTGCTCGCCTGAGCTTGACCCTGCTCAACTCGGAAGACCTCTAACTTGTTGGCACTTTAAAACATTTTTCAACAACTGTTTTATGTTTCTGAGAAATAGCTGTGCAGTTCCATAAAACTGCACCTGGAAATATTGGTGCGTTTTGGATAATAGCTTTCATATTTCAAAATTAGGTCTGATAACTTACTCTGGAGAGGAATGAGAAAAACAGAAGCAAAGCCAGAAGAAATACTATAAAGTGCAGCATGGGTTATTATATATGAAACTATGCACAGGTAATGAGTGGTCCCATCCCACGTCGGGGGTGGGTATTTTTTGGAAACAAATACTACTCCTATTATTAAGTTTTACAAAATGTTATATATACAGAAGCAACATAAACAGACATCAGAGTTGGCTTTTTAATGTGGCTTGATATAAGTTATCCTTGGAGAGATGTGGAACTAAAACACATTGCAATAATCTTTGTAGGTGCCCATGCTCAGAAAATAGAATAATAAACAGTTATGGAAGGCTTTAGAACAGACATGATGTTCTGGGAAATATGTCTTCTTCTTGTGAATCCAGGCAGTTGGCCATTCTTCTGGCTACAGGAATTCTAATTCTACCAACTGTCATATATAAAGAGAAAAGGCTACTGTGGCAGATTCTCTATTCTGAGTCCTGAAGAGTGTACAAAGCTTCTCATTCATTGCTGCATCCACAGTGCTGAGGACACAAGCAACAACCTGATGGTTGTGTTGGGGATGTTCGTAATGAGCAAGCTGTCAAGTTTGGTTTTACGGAGATCTTGAGAGATGTATACAATTAGCACAGTCTATGGATAAGAAGCTGAAGGAAACAGTACTAAGTAGCAACAGTGAAGATGGAATTTGAGATCCACTTCCATGAGCAGGCAGAGTGCTCTGTAGGCCACAGGTAGGTATAATTGGCTGGGTGGCCTTATTTGTATATCAAAAGACATGTTATATGGAAGATTTTATCAGGAACAAGCACCAATTTAAGGTCAGAAGGTAACTCAGCATATGCCTTTGACTCAACTGAATATAAATGTTATTGTTATTCCATACTGCCTATGCGCCATCGGCTCTGGGACAGACATTGGTTTAAACTGGTTTTTTTTTGTTTTTTTTTTTTTTTTTTTACGTCTTCTGTATGTATTGACTTCCTAGACATCTGACCTAAAATTTCTTAGTAACTGCGAAATTTAAGTTGTGTTTTAGTTATTTGTTTTCTTGCCTATTCCCCTCTTTGGTTTGATGTATTAGATGACATCTCAAAGTGAGAAGAACACAAGATGTTGGAAGAGACAAAAACATAATTAAACAGATTACCCAGTTTTGCCTACAATGAAACAAGACTTGATAACAAGAAGCAGCTTGCCCAAGACTAGCAATTTTATTAAGCAGAAAGAATGAAAATCCAGGTAAGGACATTTCAAAAGTTGGTGATATTTCCAAGTCTTTTCCTCACACCCCTATGAAGTAAAAAACCATTCTGTTTAAGGGATGCTGATGTTATTTGGCTCTAATGTGTGCTTGACTCCTTTCTCCACTGGTGACGATATCTGGATTTATTTATAATTTTATGCACCAAGCATGGGAAAAATAAACCAGCCTGTGGAAACAAGTATAAAAGAGTAAGCTAACTATCGGCTGCTGTGTACAGATGTCTGTGGGTTCAGTCTCTTAGGTCAGCTGTGCTGTTATACTTGGCTGCCTTTAACTGTGTACTCATATCTCAATTGTAGCTTGGATGGTAGCAGCATCTTATAGATGATGAAATCCGGTTTGCATGGCTTGACAGATCAGACAAGAGGTGACCAAAGATAGCTTCTGGTCAGATTAGACTGAGACTGACCATAATATCATGGTAGAGCCCTCTGTCTGGACATATGGCACACACAGTTCTAGAGAGTCTGATAAAGGAACACGACACTAATCTGTCCTGAAGAGTTGTGTCATCTCGGTGGATTCTTGGCAGACTAAGCACCTCTATAGTAAGAGAGGCAGGAGTGGGCTCCAGCAGAGCTCAAGTTCTCAGACATTACCGCCTCCTGTTTTATGAGGCAGCCAGTAACTCAGTACTGTTGAAAACTCTTCTGCCTCTATGATTACACATCTGTGGTAATGGTGTATGCTGGGAATTCCACCTGGAAGGGACTAAAGGCTAGTGTTTTTGTCTGGGTGCAGGACAGTGAAGATGGGGACTGGTCCTTGCTGAGTGGTCTGGAGCAGACATTGTTCTAGTTCAAAAGGACAATTTGGAGAATTGCCTACACACATTCTTTAAACAATCTAATATGCTCTGGAAGAAATCATTCATAAAGACCTGGTACACAACAGCAAGACAGAATATTTAAATTTATGATTTCATCATTTATAGGCAGCTGACCATTTATAAGGTACTATCCTAAATCATTGAGACCCAAACACATATGTGATACTGTCTTCAAAAACCTTGCAGTCCAACAGGAATTATGCTAATTGGCAACCATACAAGAAGGTAACCTCCTAGTGCAAACTACTAACCTGCTGAGGATGTTCAAGGAACACTAAACAAGCATCACTGAATCAGCCTGGTTTGTACACAGAGCATCAAAGAGACTTCATGGAAAAGTGAGCTTTGAATCTTTAAATAGAAACTGTGATGCATCTGGGAGACACACAGAGGAAAACAGGCATGAGGAAGAACTTGAGGAGTATCAAGTAGTGGTATAACATTTTTGAGGATATTATGAATTTTATCATTGAAAGACCATAGTCCTGAGAACTATATCACATCTAGAAAGTGTTCTTCCCCAAGAGCTATTTAAAAAGACTTCTATTTAGTATGATTTGCAAATATCTATAATTTAATAATAAATAATGACACAAATAATGAAACTTGAGATTTCAATAATCATGACAAGAATGTAAGTACTCTGATTCCAGATAAAGGAGCTTATGGCTTGGAAACACTTGGATCCTACGGGGAGAACACAGAAGAATTAAATGAAATGTATCTGGCATTACTACCTCTCATCTTCTCAATTGTGACCATAATCTCATCCCTCCCTCCCGTTTTTCGTGATGTTGTTTTTGATTTCCTGTCTAATACTGTGAGAAAAAGTCGTGCCTACAGGTTTCCATTTAGAGTTTCTGCTATGCTATTTCTTACTCCACAGCCCCAGGCTCTAATATGCACACAATGCCAACATAATTCTAGTTATAAACTAGTGAATGAAGGAAGTGACAACTTAGTCTGTGGGCCTTTTGACTAGTATTTATTGAGAGCTTTATTAGTTAGCATCTAGAAGCCGCCCCATTTTCATGGGGGTGGGGTAGGGGGAAGGTGTTAGTGATGATGCTTTTGTCTTCTGGCAAACAGTGTCAGCTCAGAACCCATGTCCTATAGTCTTCAATATATCTGAATATTCTCTTCCCTAGTATATCCTGTGACCCAAGTATATGGCCTCCCAAAACAAAGAGGTTATCAATCTTAGTTGGCAAGACTGATCTCATCCTCTTGTTCTTTCAGCATTGCCTTTTCTCTGATTGTCAAGTTCAGCAGCATCCCATTGGCTACTGCCAGGTCTATTTTTTTCTCATTGGGGAAGCCATGTTCTCTTCTCTTTAAAATCATTTTACTTAATTTTTTATACAATATCTTTTGATCATATTCTACCTCCCAGCCTCCTCCCAGTTACTCTCCCAACCATCTTCATATTCTTCCTCTCTCTTTTAAACAACAGCAAAACAAAATCAAACAAAGGATACACTAAAAAGAAAAACACCCACCAAAACAGAACAAGCCCACACACAAAAAAATCTATGTATCTGTTTTGTGTTGGCCAATTACTCTTTTGGCACATGTCTTACCCTAGAGTGTGGTAGATATCAGCAGTAAAACTTCACTGCAGAAAACTGGCTTTCCTTTTCCCAACAAGCATGGATAGCTAATAGTTTCTTGGTTGGATGGAACTTTGTGTCCACTTCCCCTTCTCAGTGCTAGGATGTTGTCTACTCTGAACCTGTTCTGTGCCTACTGTCACAGTCTCTGTCAGTTCATATGTGCACCACTACTGCTGTGCCTAAAAACATTGTGCCCTTGGACTCACCCATTACCTTTAGCTCTGATAATCTTTCTACTACCTCTTTCACATGATTCCCCAGCAAAGGGTTTGGTAAAGACATCTCATTTAGAACTGGACAATTCAAAGTATTTAACTCTCTGCACATTGTACACTGTAGATCTCTGTGTTAATTACCATCCACTGAAAAAAGAAGCTTCTTTGATGAGGATTGGGTGGTACATTGATCTAAGGATACAGCAATATGTCATTAGGAGTCATTTTATTACTGTGTTTCTTTAGCAGTATAATAGTACTGGGTTTTTCCCTAGGGCCTGTGACCTATCTATTCTCAGGTTCTTGGCCATTTTGTCAGTGTCAGGTATGGATTCTACCTCATGGAATGAGCCTTAAGTACAAGCAAAATGTGGTTGGCTATTTCCATAATATTTGTGCCACTATACCTGTGTATTTTGCAGACGGATCACTATTGTGTATCACAGAGTTTGAGGCTGTGTGATATTTATATCCTTTTCTTTCATAGTAGCATTCAGAGTGCCTTCCAGCTTCATTAACACTAACTAGTCAACAGAGATGAAGCTTATAGTTGGGTACCAGGTTGATATCTCAATTGATGACATAAATAAGTAATGTTTTCATCCACAGGGTTTTATGGCCATCGGATTGTGGAGAGTACCAATCACCTTGACAATAGCCTGTGATTTTGAGGTGGGGAGGTCTATGGGACCCCTCAGCTGTGTTCTCTTGTCTGTCTTTACAACATCATGTGAGTGAAGGCCCTTTGGTACCCTTACATCATTGCTAGTTTATATTATCGCAGAATCTTGATATCTGACAGTTAAGTGTAGCCATCTAATCACTGTTACTTTGAGGCTCAGTCTTCTATGAGTATGAATGAGTGACTCTGTGATTGCCTTGACTACCGTCAGCTTTAGCATTCAGAGAAGAACCACTATGAAATTCTTAGTTTGGCTCACGTCCCTTTCATAAATATGTTCTTGATGACCTCAAATGCTGTTCTATTCTCTAGGATAGCTACAGGGAATACTCTCTCTTGGCCTCACAATGTATCCATCTGAGTATCTCACAGTCTCACTTCCCTTGACCAGTAGCCAGGGCAACCCATGGAATTTGTGCTCTTCTTGGCGTTCTCTAAAGCTTTACTCAAGCTGCCAAGAGCCGCTCTAGTAGTTTCTGTATCCCTTGGGGATCCTTGCCAGGGTGTTCAATATAGTACAATGAGAGAGAATCCACAAGCCAAAAAAATGATATGCTTGCTTATTTAATCTCATATTCTAATTTCTTTGATCAAATATCTTTTATCAGTTTGGGTTCAGTCAGGAAATAGAAACGACAGTGTAATAAAGGAGAAGGTTTTAATATAAAAGATTATTAAACTCTGGTGGAGAATTAACTATAAAAATGTAAAATAGAGTCAAAAGTGGAACTTTTGGGCTGAGAAAATTCCAAAGAAGAAACAGCTTGGAAGAGAGGTTTTCTGCCCATAACAAGAGTCCAACCCTCACTGGAGTCAGTGTGGTTGAAGTTGAGATATTCTTCCACAATACTCAGGTGTTAGGATACAGTGCTTTTGGATGAAGGTTAGCTGAGGCTGGGAGTAAGGGGCTTGGCAAAGAATTTGAATACTACAGACAGTAAAAATCTGGATACACACCTAAGTTGACAAGAGGAAGACTTCAGTGAGATAGTGACAGAATCAGTCTTATCAAAGAGGTTTTACTCATATACTCCTCTACATAGAGGAGGGTGTCCATGTAACCTTCAGACAACCTCTTAGCTCTTTCTAGTAAGATGGAGCTACAGGGGAAAAAGTTCTTTTGCACCTCTCTTCAAGATGAAGCAGCTCTAATTGTCTGAGAAAACTGTAGAACAAAGATCTTTAATACCATTCATCCAGGTGCCCTATTTTCATTTCACAACAGCTAGCATCATAAAAGATTCTCCTTGGGTGAATATTTATTTCTGTCAGACACAGGTAATAGGTGCATGAGAATGCTGAGAGCCTGAAGGGATGGGTATTAGCTGTTTGGCGGAACTCAGTTGAAGGTATGGTAGGAAAGAGCCTTAAGCTTGGTGCTGTCACAGGAATGACAGTGCCCTTACTTCAACAGATTTGGAGCTGGCTCAGGAGTCTATGCTGACATTGAAGATGGTTGCTGAATCAGAGAAAGTGGACGTGAAGGCCTGGCAGTGTATCAGGGGCAGGCATTGCCAACTGCGTTGCAACTCTTAAATGTTATAGTGAAAATCAAAACTAGCAATGCAGTATGGGGAAAGTGGTTTAAATGTTAGTTTGAAGTAAGATATACTCAGCTCCTCATCTTTGTTTCTTATCAACAAAACTGAGATGAGACTATGTATGAACTCAGAGAAAAGTCTGATAAGAATCAAGTATGACAATGTCTATAAAGCTCTTTGCACAAAACACAGTACATTGTCCTCAAACAGACTTCCTATCTTTATAAACAATTGTTCAGCTGGGGATAGCGCCCAGTTAGTAGAGTAATCACATAGCAGACACCAAGCCCTGGGTTTATACCCCAGAGCTTCATAAAAGTGACAGAGCATGGTGAGACATGCCTGTAATTCCAACACTCAGGAAGCACAGGCAGGTTCAAGGTTATCCTCAGCTACGAGGGGAGTTCAGAGACATCATGGATGCAGGAGAGCCTGTTCTAAAGATAAACAAACAAACAAACCAGAACCATTTCACAACTACAAAGAACAAAGAAATGAGGAAGGAGAAATAAGAAAGTTGAGCACAAAGTTTGAATAATCCATTGTTCAATTTTGTTGCTAGTAGGTTTGTTTTAGAAGGTAACTACCTGCTTTTGGTCCAAAAGACAATTTCTAGGGCTATCCCAGTGCATAGCTGGACTAAAATCCCCATGCTGGTAGAGTTTACATTCTAACAAGATGAGGATGTTCATGTCTTCATTTCTGTAGAAAACTTTTCTGTGTACATCAGAGGAGCAGCTGCAAAGATCAATTCATCTGGAGCAAAGACACTGGGGATGGGTTTCTAGAAAGGTGGGGAAGTAAAAAAAAAAAACAAAACAAAAAAAAAACAAAAAAAAAAAACCAAAAAAACAGTCCCTCATTGGCTGCTTTTTCTGAATCTTCATCCTTTATAGTAAATAGAAGAGTGATTAGAAGCACAAGCTCTGGCCAGGTGGCTATTTTGGTTACACTCATTAAAAAGTAATGCATGTCCTGGGATGACCATCATTTACTCTTCCAGATGTACACACACACTACACATGCACACACACTCTTCCACCCTGTGTATGAAACTTGGCTGCAAGGGACTGCACCACCAAGTTTCCTTACTCCCTGTTTATTTATTTATTTATTTATTTATTTTTGGATTTTTTTGAGACAGGGTTTCTCTGTGTAGCCCGGGCTGTCCTGGAACTCACTCTGTAGACCAGGCTGGCCTCGAACTCAGAAATCCGCCTGCCTCTGCCTCCCAAGTGCTGGGATTAAAGGCGTGCGCCACCACCGCCCGCTTTCCCTGTTTATTTTTAAGCTGGGTTCACCCAAGGGAAGATGCTTCAGGAGATCCAAGAGCAGGAGGAGGGAGGCCAGGCAATTTAACCTCCCAAGTACCTGTCTGCCATGCTGGTTTGGCCATAGCTGTGTCTTTGTGTGCAAGGTTTCAGTTGGGATTGGTACTGCCTAAAACAATAAAAGTCTCCTGACACTGTTAACCCTTCATCACTGAGCTAGATTCTCTTAACCTTACTCATAACTGTAAACTGCCTCTTCATTAACTTCTATTCGTTTAAAGTTCTCCTCTCTTTCCCACTTTATACAATCATCTTTCAACTTTAAGTCTGCTTTCTCTCATTTATAAAACAGAGACATTAACAGCACCTGTATCAATATTCTTATGATGGACAGGTGGCAAAATAGGGAAAATGCTTAGCACAGTGACTGGCACACAGTGGTTACTCAATGACTGGTAGCTATCATCCTCATTCCTGTTATTGTGATTAGTGTATACTGAGGACACAGCCACTGGGACAGCTAAAAAGAATGCCAAGAAATGGGCTTTTGACTAAAACCTCCCCTAGAATCAAGATCCAGGGCAACATTTAAGTACAACCAAAGACTGAATCCCTCAAGACATATATATTAACATATGGTAAAAGCCACCTTTGCCAATATTCCTGTGGTTGATAAAAGTTAAGTATAGTCATTACTATTGTGCATATTTGTAAGCCAAAGATTAGGGCTCTTCCTACTTATGCATCCCTTGATACAAATTAAATTAATTTGGAGAAGGAAAGCACAAGCAGCAAGATGACGAAGAGGAGATATTCTCTAAGCATATAAAAAGGCATTACTAAAAACCTGGAGAGGCAGAGCTACTTCATCCTAAGTGGTTTGTAATTCTTGAATGTATAATATATGGCAGCAAACAGAGAGCAATACATCAAGATAAACGATGCAGCAATTGGACCACATTATCTGTGTAATCACGTTCATGTGGCTTGGAGGCTTTAGTTTATGTGGTCATTCTGGAGATAATAGTTCTAATGAGGCTGGATTGCAGATTTTATCTCCATAGAAGCCCATAGCACAGAGAAATCGCCTGCTCCATTATCTTAAGCCTGTCTATAACCTGATACTCAATTTTTCACATGATTATGCTCATGAGGAAAAATAGAGAGAAAGCAGAGGTAGAGTATGTACCAATCGATTCCCATGAATTCCAAATACATGCTTTATTTTGGCATGTGTGTGCATGCACACACATGTGTGCATGTGTGAATGTTCACATGTGTAGGAGTGCACATGAGCCTAAGAGTGTTGATACATGGCATACGTGTGGAAGTCAGAGAACATCCTGGGTATTGGTACGCAGGTACTTTGCATCTTTTGTTTGAGACAGATTCTCTCACTCCTCTGGATCTTCACCATGTGGGGCCAGGCTAGCCGCCAGGTGTCTGCCTGTCGCTGGCACCCACCTCCACATGGTTGGAATTACAGGCATGTGCAGCTGTGCCCAGCTTTATGGATGGGTTCTAGGGATCCAAATTTCAGTGCTCGTGCTTGCAAGACCCTCACTTTTCCTCCATTTCCAAAAGCTCTCTAAATGCACGTGTTGCTGTGAGGGCATAAGCAGTATTATTTTGCTGTATAAATGGGGGAAATAATGTTTGTGTGAACAGACTAAGTTGTCTCCTCATGTAAAACATCAGTTCTCCTATGTACCAGTACCATCTGTCTGTCACTTTCCTGTAGCAAAGCACCACAAGCTAGATGGTTTTGAGTCACAGGAATGTATTGTTGGTTCAACAGTTAGGAGTCAAAACACACACACACTCACACTCACACACATACACACACAAACATTCACACACACTCACATACACACTCACACACACGTAAACAGTCACACACACATACACACACATACATACACAGTCACACACACACATACACACACACACATACACACCTTTGCCTCCATCTGTAGGTGCCTTTCTTCTTTCTGTGCTCAAATTTTCTTGTTTCTTTTCTTATCAACGAGGTCTCATTCTTTGTCTGGCAGTGAAATAGCTCTGTAGAATCTGGCCTTAAACTCACTGTGATGCAGCTGCCTCTGCCTCTGTCCCTACCTCCTGAGTGCTGGTGTTAAATATGTGCTTTACATCTCTTTGTCATCTCTCTGCTGCTGCCTCCAAATGTGCCTCTCTAGCTTTCCCTGTGCTAACTGCAGTGACAGCCCGACTGAGCAAAGCAGAAGATCCCCAGGGCATCCCCATGAACTATAACTATCATGGCTCTCTTGGTGGCCCTAGGATTTTTCTTTGTTTTCATGGGGTCTGTCAAGTTGACCTCCAGGCTCAGCAAGAGTACCTACAGTGCAATGAAACATGCTTACAAGAGACATGTCCTATCTGATCCTTTGCTGAAGAAAATGGGCATCAATTTCATTCTCCTTTGGAAAAGCACTGATGCTTTTGAAGTGACCTGTGGCACTGTCATGACCCTGGTACCTGGGCATTCCAAAGATGTGGCTAACTTCTTCCTGCTCTTGCTAGTGTTGGCTATGCTTTTCTTCCACCAGCTGGTCAGTGATCCTCTCAAATGTCAAGCCCATGCTCGGGTGTTTGGAATTCTACTCACCTGCCACCTGTTGGTTGCCCACAAGCCTGAAGATGGGTCTTCAGAGAAGAAGGCCTTGCCTCAGAATGCAGAGGAGTAACCCTACTTACATGAGAAGGCCCCACAGAGCAAAGTGAAGGTGTCAATTGGAAGTGCAAAAAGCAGACCCTCTAGGCAGTTGACTCCTTGACACCCAAGATGACATCAGTGTGTCTTTTCGTTTGATTTATCTTGGGGGGTAAAGAGAAAGAATACAGTCTGCAAGTTAATTGGCTGTGTACACAGTGAGTTTAAGGCCAGCTTCTACAGAGCTATTTCCCTGCCAGCCAAAGAATGAGACCTTGTTGATAAGAAAAGAAAAAAGAAAATTTGAGCACAAAAAGAAGAAAGGCACCTACAGATGGAGGCAGAGGTGTGTCTGTGAGTGTGTGTATGTCTGTATGTGTGTGTGTGACTATGTGTGTGAGTGTATGTGTGTGTATGTGTGTGTGTGTGTGTGTGTACACATCTAAAATGGCCAGCCCACATTGACATTCGTGTACCATCTTTAATCTCTCTGGAGCAACATCCTGCTGGACGTATACGATGGCTACTATTGAGGTACATTTGTGAGATGGACTCCAACAAGCATGTGATATGTATGGGAGGATGTATTTAACTGCCATGTGTGGGGGTATACACACACGTGTAGAGGAGGCTCTGATCTTGACCTAATCCTGCACAGGTATCGTTCCCTTTGTAAATTGATAAGTGTGGGGAGGGAATCTTTCTCTGGATTAAGCTGTAAACTTAAACGCATAATTTTAGGAGGGGTTTCTTCAATTTAATTAGCCTCTTGTTCAACTTTTAAATTTTAAACATTCAACATTGAGTTTAATTAAAACAAGGGATATATATGCAGCCAATAGTCTGATCCTTCAATCGATGCAGGGGGAGGGGCTTCCTTGCCTTTGTCTGAGCCCAAGCTTCTGAGCTCTTTAGTGGTTTGAAATTCCTTTAGTAACCTTCTACCAGACACCTTCAAGTTTTGTTTTAAGCACAAAGCTTCTCCACTTTCACCATTCTAAGTAGCCAGTCAGGATCTAGCAGGTTTCCCACTGTTTTCACAGAGGGACCAGGGATTGGTCCTGTTACAAGTTTCAATCTCCAGTCCAAGTGGTTTTCTGAAACCTGCAATTGGATGAAGACGCTATGGCCAGTGTTACCTGTCGGGAGAGTTCTCTGTTGATTCTTCACCAAACTTTGCTAAATGTTAACAAAGTCCAAAATACCCCTAGAAATGAATGTTTATTTTGTTATTCTGCATTCCAGTGGGTGGAGTTTAGCTGGGGAAAGGACATTTGACTTGGGTCTAGTTACATACTGCCCTTTCTCTTTGTTAACTGTGCTTTGACAGTTTTAATATTGTCGTGCCAGGGATGGGAAAGGGGGCAGGATTGTGTGTGGGGAAAGTACTTACTGAATCTTCCTCAATGCCATTTTCTTGGTAATTGGTATCTTTCTTCTTTCACTCATTCTTTCAAAATAAAGATTTGTAAAATTTGGGGGTGGGGCAAAGGTGCTCTACAATGCCAGGGCAAATTTCCTTGTTCTCACAAAGATGTTCATACTTGATGCGGGACCTCCTTCCACCTAGCATGACCTCATCTTACTTAGTTGCACCTTCAAAGATCAATTTCTCCAAATGGTCACCATCACAGGTTTTGAGAAGACACATATTTGGGGAGACCCAGTGGACTTACGACAGATTCTATTACCCTAACTCTTCAAGCCAATGATATCTTCATGGGTGGGTTCTTTGAGTTTTTTTTTTTTTCTCTTTCTTCATAACTTGATGCCAGTCCTTCCAGCCTTTCTCCTTTTCTTTTTAAAAGTTTGTTTTGACTCTTTCAGAAGAGCAATATGTACAGGCTCTTATTTGGTCTTACATTATGCAAAACGTAGGAAGTGGATGAAATCATACTGACATTTCATGTTTAACAAGTTAAATAACTTACAGTCTTAGCTATACATTTTTTCTTTGGTATTCTCACATATATAATGTAGTCTGAGCACATTTTCCTTCCCACACCCTCTGTTTGTCTGTCCTCTCCTTTTGCTCTGATACATGGACTTTGGAAGCAGTTTTGTATGTACTTGTAATCCTAAGGAGTAAGAAGGCCATTATCATGGTCTTGACAAAGTCTTCATCATCTGCTGAACCAACAACCAGCGCTGTTTTCCTGTGTGATGCTGCATTTGTAGGACGCACACTGTCTCAATAGTAGTACCAGTGGACTGTTGAACTGTTGAGTTGCTAACTTAAGAGAGTATGAGCATATTTTAATTCTGAAGTCATTAACTTAATACATTTTAATCTGTTTTTTCCTTATTATCTGTGGAAACCTTATCATAATTACAAGGAATCATTTATTAAAAGTCTATTATAGGATTATAGATTAACATAAATTTGGAAATGTGGTTTCTTTGGGTTACATTAGAGTGCACATTAAACTTCAGATTCCATTCAACCAAAATGACAAGTAGCCATCTTCAAGATCTGGACTATGCAAAACTAAAACTTAAATTTCTAGTATATAATTTTTGACACTTTTTTTTTTTTTTTGGTTTGGTTTTTCGAGACAGGGTTTCTCTGTGTAGCCCTGGCTGTCCTGGAACTCACTCTGTAGACCAGGCTGGCCTCGAACTCAGAAATCCGCCTGCCTCTGCCTCCCAAGTGCTGGGATTAAAGGTGTGCACCACCACCGCCCGGTTTGATTTTTGACATTTTTAACATGGCTTTCTCTAGTTCATAAGAATAAGAGTATTAAGTTTCTTAAAAAATTAATATTTTATTTATATTTAATTTCAGTAATTTGCTCACTTAACATTTTTATTGTCCCAAGAGAACCCAGTTAATAGATCAAAAATAATTAGCAATAAAGTGAATAAAGATATTAAAGTACATATAAATAAAGGTCATTGTTCAAATGTACATAAAGATTATTAGAAATATGTATAAATACAGTGACTAGAAATATTTATTCACAGATAAGGTATAATTACTACCCCTGAGTGTATGGTGGAAGACGTTTTGTGGGGCAGTTGTTCTGGACTTGAATGTATATGGTTTTCTATGGTACAAAACTGTGTTCACTTGTCAAAAGCATGTGGGGAGCTTGTTGCTGAGCTGCCATCAGGAAGAGTGCATCAGAAACCCCTCATGTGTGAGGCTGCTGCTCGTGGTTTTCTTTTCAAACACACACGTATATTCCATACTCTGTCCAAGTCAACATTACCCGGTTCTATCTCCCCTCTTTCTGGCATTTGCCAGTGAACTGTCAGGAAACAAAATAGAGGAGCTTCATTTTGGTCCAAGGAAGCAGTGCCTGTAAGCCAGAGTTCATCCAGAGGAGCTTGCCTGAGGGAAATTAAAGTCCTCACAAATTAAATACTTATCCATGCTGACCCAGAAAATATTAGACCCAAATCCTCTGACTCCTGAGACAAGCCCTCATTCTGCTTTCATTCATGATGATGTTATGTGCTTTCCCATGCCACCCTCTGAACATACTTCCTCCGCGTGTGCTTTGTGCTGGCTAAATTTATTGAGGCTATTAACTGGACCTTGAAATGCATGTTCCGCCTTGTGGTGTTAGGTAGATTCAGATGTAAAATCTCCGCTGTGTTCTTATGACGGCATACTGACTTCAATCATTTTGGACCACTTCAGCTTAATGTCACTGGAAATTCTTTGCATGGATCATGTACAACATGTGACCCCCAAATTATTTTTTCAGTTCATTATTAGCTTTCATCTCTTCCAGGACATTTGAATTGGATACTCAGGTTTTTATGTATGCTATTTCATATTTCGGTAATTTAAAGTAATTTAAAGGAGTATTTAATGGCATGAAAGCAAAAGTGGCGACAGAGGCAGGAGAAATATTTGAGGGTTGTTCCCTTGCCTTTTTCTTGGTTTAACAGTTCAAGGTGAGCTAGCTGCAAAGATACTAACTGGGCACTGAGACTGAAGTCTTCTGCCCACTCTAAACCTGCTTTGGGGTCCTGTGCTATGGAAGAACTTCTTGTGACATAGGCATTGTTCTTCCTTGTATCCATGCCTATGTCTGTTAAGACCTTTTATACAATAGCCTCAGAACTCTGGTTGCAATTAGAGTTTTGATTAGCTGTCAGTGATGTCATAGCCATGGATATTTTAAATCCACTGTGCTAAGTGTTTTCCTTTTCTTAATGTACTGTAGAAATTCCATTTCTTGACAGCAATAAGACACTTCAGGCAGTGTGTTTCAGGGCCAATATTGTACTTCTCATGGAGTTAAGACACTTGGCCTTCAGCCTCGTGACTTATAACATAATCTGAGTTATGCTATAATCACCCAGATATACACACAGTCTGTTGTGTTTTATTGCCTAAATGGAACCTGCCCCAGCACCTCATCAACTGACAAGGTGGGAATATAGACCGAATGACTATTCAGAACCCCATTGGGAGTTGCACTTGGTCAGTTCTCCTTTAGCCTTTCAGGGGCTGCGTTGTCGTACGGATGCCTTTTGTACATTTACCACACAACAGACATCAAGTTGTCCGGCGTCCCAGGTCTCACTGCCAGACTGCCTAACTGAGTGTGCCAAATATCTCCCCCTCAACACATTTACTGAACTTTAAAACAGCAGAGCAGCATTGAATGAAGTCCAGTAATTTTTATAGGATATATTTTAGTCACCAGACTTTGAAGACCATTCCAACATTAATTATAAAGTTTCTGTGTCTGGATAACATATTGTTAACAGTTATTTTGTGAGTGCTAATGGCGAGATGGACGATTTCCAATAATTTTATTGAGGAAGTGGCAATTAAATGTTGAACACTACAGTGTACAAGCAAAATAAAAATAACTTTGCAAACACTATACTTCACGACAAAAGGGGGGATATTTTTTTTGAGGAGATATAGCAATTTTTTTCATTTGTAGTGCATGTTTGCTCAGAAAGCATTTAAGGGGATCTGTGTGTATTGTTAACATTTTTAAAGCAGCATAAAATACTCAAGGGCTAGGATGGCTTGATATTGTTTACTAGAACATCATGAAGTGATTTTCAGGACAAGTTGTTATCCATATTTCTTTCAATAGCAAATATCACTAAAATGAGATCACTGGTGTAGTGTGACAATTTATGACCGGTCATGCACAATCTGTCTTTTCTTAAGGCTTTCAAAGATCTCATCCAGCACGGGTTCTCCCTCTGCAACTCTCTTTGTGTGGCCACCCGGCTTCCAAACTCACCCACCACAGTCAGCAAGCAATCTGGGTTGTTGGCCTGTCAGAACCCTGGGAGCAGAATGATTGACAGCTGCAGGCAGCAGGTGAGGTGGAAAAGCAGCGTGTGGGAAGATGTAGGAGACTGACCACAGTGTTCAAAGTCAGAAAGCTGTACTCTGGGGCATCTTCAGCACAGTGCTTCATTTGCTTTGCATGCAGAATGAAAACTGATAACTGTAGAATCACAATGAACCCAGGAAGACCCTACCTTCTGACAATAGTTTGTTGCCACTGTACTCAGAGATTTGGGCCAAGAGCTTGGATGCTTTGTGGCTTTACGTTATTGTAATCGGGAGTTTTTTGTTTGTTTGTTTGTTTGTTTGTTTGCTGTTAATTGCTATAAAATTTACAGTATGTTTTCCTATCCATTGGTTAAACAATTGTTTTTTAACTGAAGAATAATCAGTTTTACTTTTTGTTTAAATCTATAGTTGGGATGCTTATCCATATTGAACGAAGCCATCCCCATGTGGAACGCATGCAGTTTCTTGATGAAGAATTTTCCTTATACTTGTTTTTCTCAGATCCTCATGGCATACTTCCCTGGGTCTTTCCCTGAGGGATACACCTGTTAAAAATATGATTTCTGCTGAAGGGTCATCTGGGTGCAATAGATGCACCCAGATGCTCATCTTGCCTCACCCAAGAACAGAAGCTGAAAATTCTGTAGTGTATCACCCACTTCTCTTAAATCAATGTGACATTTTAAAAAACTTTTAAGGACCAATATTCAGAAAAAGGATAATTTTCAACAACAAATTTCCCTTACTTTACCATATGTCGTCCTCATTTGCTTTCTGTCACCATGACTAAGAGCAACGTGGGAAGGAAAGGGCTTATTGCAGCTTACAGTTGGAGTCCGTCATAAAGGGACATCAGGGCAGGAGCTCAAGGCTGGAACTGAACAGAGGCCATGGAGCAACACTGCTTACTGGCTCTCACCTCACAGCTGGCTCAGCTCGCTTTCTTATAAAACCAGAACCACATGCCCTGGGGTGGCACAGTCCACAGGACATGGTGCCCTCCTGCATCAATCATTAATAAAGAAAATGTGTCACAGAGTTGCCTAGAGAGCAATCTAATGGAGATATTTTCTTGAGTTTTCCTTTTCCCAGGTGATGCTAGTTTGTGTTAAGTTGACAAAAACTAACAGGTAGGTGTATATTTATTGAATTGTTTTTAGAATTTTTATTCTTTATATACATTGCATCCCAATGGCAGTTTCTCCTACCTCCACTCCTCCCACCCCCCTTCTCCTCTCCCCTAGATCCACTCTTCCTCCATTTCTCTTAAAAAAGCCGTTTTATCTCCCAGGGATATCAACTGAACATGATCATAACATATTACAGTAAGACCAGGCACAAACCTTCATATCAAGGCTGGATGAGGCAACCCAGAAGGAGTAAAAGGGTGCCAAGTACAGGCAAAAAGAGTCAGAGATACCCTTCACTCCTGCTTGTTAAGAGTCCAACAACACCAGGCAAAACAACCATAATATATATGCAAAGGACCTAGGGTCTGTGATTGTTGTTTCAGTCTCTGTGAGTACCTATAGTTGATCCATTAGTTGATTCTGTGGGGCATGTTCTTATGATGTCTTCAATCTCTTTGGCCCCTAAAATCCACACCCCTCCCTTTTCTAAGAGGTTCTTCTGGCTTTGCCACGTGTTTGGCTGTGCATCTTTGCATCTGTTCCCATCAGTTGCATCAATCTATGAGTACAGCAGAATACCATCAGGAATTATTTTATTGACTTTTATTGCCAGGTGTATTTGGCTCTCTCCTGGATCTTTGAGCTGACCAACTTCTGGTTCCTGGCCACCCATGCAGTGTCAGGCATGGGCTTCTGCTTATGGTGTGGACCTCAAGTAAGATCAGTCATTGGTTGGCCACTCCCACAAGTTCTGTGCCACCATTGCTCCAGCAAATCTTGCAGGCACGATATATTGTAGATTGAAGGTTTGGGAGCTGGGTTGATGTCCTAGACCCAAGGCTGGGAGCCTTGTTTGGTTATAGAAGATGGCCAGTTGGGGCTCCATATCCCCTATTATTAGGAGAGTTCATTAGGGTCACTCTGGTAAATTCCACGGAGTTTCCACTGCACTAGATTTCTTACCCACTGAAGGGACTCTAGCCAGCCTGGGCCTGGCACACGTGGCTCTGGTGGACTTTGCTGTTCTCCTCCATTCAATCTGCCTTGCTAAAAACAATTAAATTACATTCTTAAAGTTAGCTACCAAGGGCTATTCTTTTATTTGGCCAATTTCTCCTCCTGAGGATGACTACCAACATCCATCTATCAAAGTCTATCAATCAAAAGCCCCCTTCAGCTCACCTAATCCACATGCACAATTAACATTAAATACCTTATCCTTTCATGGGGTTTTCCACTTTACTTTTATAAACCACCATTTTCCTATGGGCCCTGTCTGTCTCCTCTTTATCCAGAGGCAGTCATTTGTCCATCTGGAACAAATATTCATGCCCCCTTTCCCTTATTTTCTTCCCCTTCTCCCTTATTCCTCCTCTTCCTTTTATTCCTCCTCCTTCTCTTCCTCCTCCATCTCTTTCTCTATTTTTTCCTAACCTTTGTCCCTCTGTAGCAAAAATAGCTTCATTGAGATAAGAATTTGGTTTTGGGGGTCCTAAGTTGATAATGTTCCTTTACACTCATGCACTCATTTTTTTCTGAATCTGAAAATTTAAATTATAATTTAGATTGCTCTTTAGTAGTCATTTAATAAACATCAGGGGTATATGAATTTCAGTTAAATTCATTTGTAGAGATTAAACCTCCCCAACAATACTTCTTTAAGCTGCCAGTCTTAAGAGGATGTATCATTTGAACTTGCTCCTCAGTAGGTTCTCTTGCTTCAGATGTCTAAGTGGCTTCTTCATTTTTATGGCTGTGAAGAAGCTAAATGTATCTTTTGTTGTTGTTAGTTTTGAGATTGCATTTTAATTACATTTCTCCTCCCCCTTTCTTCCATCCAGTCCTCCCATATACTCCTGCCTATTCTCCTTCAAATTCATGGCCTCTTTTTCATTGTTATTGAATACAAACACACACACACACAAACACACACTATGTATGCATTTGTATATACATTTATATCTCTAAATATAACATGTTGACTCCATATAATGTTAGTTGTATGTATGTTTTCAGGGTTGACCTTTTGGCACTGGACAATCAATTGGTTGTGGTTTTCCTTAGGAGGGACCACCTCTCCCGCATCTGCCTTTCTTTACTTTACTGTAGTTCTTTGTGTAGTGTTGAGGCCTATTGGGCTTTTCCCTATCCATGTTTATTAGCATTATCTTCGTTCAAATTACATGTGGGCAATCACATAGAACACATCTTTTTATCTCTTCATGCTCTGCTCTACGTGTTACACACATTTTCATCTAGTAGATGGTCAAAAAGTGCTCATATACTGGAGGAAAACTGAACAGATAGGCTAAATTGTACCATCTACTTTTGTTTTTTCAAGATTGTTAATCCCAATTCTTCAGTCAGAAAAGCCCTATATTTAGAAAACCAACTTTAGCTACTGGTTCATGTAAATGACTTTGAAAACATTTTTTGATTTTCTACATGATCTATAAAGCTGATAACCAATGCAACAGAAAAAGGAAGTAAAAAAGGCATCTAAGAGCCCACTTCAGGGCTTGAGTGTAAACATGGAGTGAGTTCATCCTGAACATACCAGTTTTTCATTGTGCTGACACACCTCAAAGAGTATGTGAAAGACTGGTTTTAATGTTCAGTTTTGAAGATAGATATATAAACCTTATATACACATTCTAAAGCTTATATAAATATAATGTGGTGACAAAGATGACCTAAGAACACACAGTTGGAGCTATGAGGAAGATCAGTAAGCAATCGCTGCCAATACTGACAACCTTCTCTTGATCACTAGAGAATAGCAACTCCTGCAGGATGTCCTCTGACCTCCACGTGGCACACTTGTCACCCCAAACTAAAATTAATTAATTAATTAATTAATTAAATGTGAAAAATATGAAATAAAACTGTCTCCTGTTGGTGGTTGAGGCTATAGGAGCCATTAGAGAAATTTCATGTAGAATGTGTTAGGTGTTGACAGCACTAACTCCTAAAACTCACAGACTTTATCCCCAGAATGCGGACTCTGCATAGAAATGGTAATCATTAAAATGGAGATACAATTATTGCTACCTTTTCAGGCAACCCTGGAAACCACAGTAGTTATCTACTACTAAGCAATTTTTTTTTTAATGTGAGTAGCATTCCAGAATCTTTCCTCTTTCCTCTTGATTTTCTTTGCATCCTGGTTTCTCCAGCTCTTTTGCCAGACATGAAGAGCCAAAGACCCACCATATCCAATGAAAGCAGATCTTATAGTGTTTATAGGTCTGGGCTTTGAGGACTCATGGAGCTCAGTTTGGTGGCTGTCTTCTCATTCCTGTCTATGCAAAGTTAGAAAATAACATTTAAAAGTTCAGTTTTCTTGTGGATACAATGGGGATAAAATATGAGCTTCAGAAGTTATTGTTAGGCTTAGTGAACAATATTTGACAAGCCCCTGGCATAGAACTCACATACACCAGCTTCATAATACATGTGCATTGGCTTGCTTGCTGAGTAATATTACTGGCTTTGCACTGATCCATATGTCTTGTGATCTGTTCCCTTTCGGTGATTAGAGAGAAGGCCCAAGGTCTTGTTCCAAGGATGGGGAAAAAAGCTGGAATCCATGTACAATCTTCATTCTGTTATATGTGCACACCTTAAAATGTGGAGCTGCCGAATGATTGAAAGGAGGGATACAAGAACCAAAACCTTGAGGTAGAATTAGCATCTTAATGGAAACATCTCTGGTATGAGCAATAAAAGAGAGATTTCAGTAAATGATATCCTACAGGGAAGGCTGGGCTAGTATTTACTGAGTATTCACAGTAGACCAAGGTCTGTACAGGGTCCCTTTCCAGAAAATCACATGTGAACCCTACAGTTAGTGATAAAGAAATAACTTTCATCTCATTTGATAAATAGGAGAATAAAATTCAAATATTTCAAAAATTTGCCCAACATTTTCCCAAGTGTACATGTCTTGCCTTTACTAAACTACAGTTAAGAGGAGTGAGAATATAATTACATGAAATGAAAAGTCATACTACCTCTTCGGGATATAACACAAATGAGAGGGGGGGAGACAAGATGGTTCAGTAGATAAGGCACCTGCCTCTAAGACTGGTGACCTGAGTTCCATCCCCAGAACCCATATGGTAAAAGGAGAGAACCCAGCCCTGCTTTATCCCTCACAGGTACCTATTATACATCTTTCCCATAAACAAATAACATTTTTATATGTGATTTTTAAAAATCAGGGCTGTCCAAGGACAAGGAAATGGACTGCTTGGAAGGAATCTGATATTAGGCTAGAACAAAGTAGTAATTTTAGGCAGAAATCTAAATCCTAGGCTAGAACAAAGAAGTAATTTCAGACAGGAATCTAAATCTTAAGTTAGAACAAAGAAGTAATTACATGCAGGAATCTAAATCTTAATCTAGAACAAAGAAATAGGCTTCAGGGATGAAAATGACTTTGGGCTAGGACAGGGAAGTAGGCTCAGATATTTCGGTCATCCTGATAAGTCCTTAGAAATAGTGATCACAAGGGTGACCATGGGACTCTGTCTATTGTCCTGCTTGTTCTTTGACTATCAGGGTTTCTTGTCTTGCTTGTTCCTTGACTATTTGCATCTACTGTATTGCTAGTTCCTCAACCTAGAACTGACCTTAATACTTGCATGTAATTTAAATGGTATAAAAGCAAAAAAGGAGGAGGGATGGGATAGGGGATTAATGAGGGGGGGGGTGCAAATGGGGAAAGGGGATAACATCTGAAATGTAAATAAATAAAATATCCAACAAAAAAGTCAGGCTGTCTTTGTTTTGGTTTTGCTTTGTTGTTTTTTGTTTTTTGTTTTGTCTTTTACTTTATGGAAAAGATGACATACCAATAACTAACTTGTTCTGTGAACTTGTATGATTATCTCTGTAGGACAATATAGAAGAGACTTACTGAAAGCCTGTTAGCTTTGGGAAGGACTACTAAACAGTCAAAGAAAATTTTTCTTTGGTTGTAAAATTCAGACATTTCCAAGACTGCTGTATATTTAGGTCTATTTGGAGGCCTTCAGTTCTAGTGATGGAACAGTACAGAAGAGATAAAAAGCATTTCTAGGCCAGGTGCATACACTTTTTTTTTCTTCTATTTTTGCTTTCCCACCTCATCTTCTTTCTGTTTCTCTTCCTTCTTCTTCATGATGGAGACCAAAACCACAGGAACATACATGCCAGTCAAAAGCCGTGGAGACATACACCAGACACCTGTTACTCTTTTCTTCACACAAATTGATACAGAGGCCTATGTCAGCCTGGGAAGCTGCCACAGGATGAAAGGGGCCCAGGGAGTCCCCAGATGATTGGAAGTGGATAGTTCATCTGTACATGAGACATAAATGTTGTGGCCATGAAAAACTTTGGCTTGGCTTGGCACCACAGTGAGCAAAGCTCATTGGCTGTCCAGTTTGGATATTGTATAGATTTTATTACTTATGCTTATTATAAATACTGTTTGCCAGTCTCCACAAAGGTCACTGAAAAATGAGTGAAATTTTCACATTGATTTGTGTTTTCTGTCTGACCATGTTGTTATGGCACCTTCAGCATTCCCTATCAACTCTAAGTTACTAAATTATACAAACACACTAATACAGCTTCAATATGTCTTTCATCGGCATCTTTATACTCCCTCTCCCCCTCCACACACATGCTAGTCCTCACCCTGCCACTGGAATTCTGCCTAAAATGAAACAGCAACAGAACAGAGGTCAAGAACTTGGAAGGCTTCATATGGGGAAAAACCAGGTACACCTTGATTTAATATCAATATTTCATGTATTCAGAGAGTAGAATTTCAGCTTACAAGATAACAGCCCATCATTTTTATGTCCTTCCATCTGTGAAAAGCTGTTCCTCAAAGCACAGTGTATGAACAACCTAGCAGCTTTTCATTTTAGGCTCCATATTTTGGAGGGGAGGGAAGAAAGAGACCTTTTTGAGGCAGAACCAGACTCTCAGAATAATTGAAATCTACAGAATGTTAGGGCCAGACTCATAAAGAATGCAGATTCCACCCCCAGCCCCCGATATATATTACTAGGGAAAGGCACAGAACACAAATCTTGAACATAATGAAACCTTTGCCTCCTGCACATATAAACCAGAGGTTACACCATGTCCTCGCCTTCAGTGTAGAAACAGGTATGCACACTGATGAACTGGCCAACCGGGTGTTGTAGGAACAGACTGAAACTATGAAAGGAAGTCAGATGTGTAATATTTTAAACCAAGGTATAGTGAAATGCTGAGGTTTTGTAAAAGTTACAGGGTTACAGGGCTGCAGAGATGGCTTGGCAGTTAAGAGCTCTTGCTCATTTTCAAGGACTGTTGCTAGGTTCCTAGCATCTACAGAGTGGCTCCCAACTGTCTGTAACTGTAGTTCAGGGGATCTCACACTCTCTTTTGGCCTCCACGAGTACCAGGCAGGAGTGCAATCTAAGCTACTACACATACAATACTACACAAAACACTTCTACACATGCAATAAAAATTAAATAAAATTAAAAAATCTAAACACTACTATTAAAAAAGCAAATCCCACTATAAAGTGGTAAAGCATTAAGTATGGGTGACCTCATCTATTGGTTCCAGCAAAACTCTTAAGATAATAGAGGCCACAGAAGCTCAGGGAGACACCTTTCTCTCTGACTTCCTGTCACTCCTGTGATAATGGGGAAATTTGACCAGGGTCACCAAGTGCTCTCATGGGCACACCATGCTAGGTAACTACCTCCCCACCAATGCACCCCTCAATATTCCCAACTTTTAAAGCAGTAGAGAACTATGTGTGTCATGAGGTCCATTGACTTACCCTACGGCTTTCTTATACTTCTAAGTACTTTAGACACGTTCCTCACCCCTTTCAATAGACTTGTGCCTTTGTATTCTTCCATGAAAATGTCTTTCTTTTTTAATTCATTGTGAATTAATTTGTTCATTTCACATTTTGCAGATAATAAACTTCTTTTCTTTAAAAAAATAAAGCACCTTTTTCTTGTTACCGCTAAAACACTACACTACACAAATTCTAATGACAGAGATCCTTTCCTCCCAGTTCACTGCCTCTCATTGTATAACCTGTAAGCTGTTAGAGTGTATGATGAGAGTGAACCATAGAATATTCTTTTTAAAAACCTTTTTAAGTGTAAATAGATTTCTGAGATGTTCCTTGAGTGGCCAGTTCATTCAAAATTCACCAGCTGCCATCTGTGGTCCAGGCTCTGGTTACTGGGAAGCTGAAAAAACATGTAACAAAACAAAGTGACTGAAAGTTATTAAACATGAAATGTTGAGAAGGAAGATCTACAGTTTCATTTAATCTCCACAATATCCTACAAAATCCATATTATTTGGACGGTTGTCTTCCAGATAAGGTTTATAACAGTCGATTCATCCACATGTTGTATAACAAAACTCTTTATAGGAAGACTCTAAACACGTGTCTACTCAACCCAGATAGGGATCCTATGACAGACCAAAGTATACATAAAGTCCAGTTTAGTGAACCAAATGATTGCGGGGAGGGGGGTTACTTACAGAAATATGGCTTAGGGGTTACTTGAAGGAACAGAAATGAGTCACAGACAGCTGCATCAATCACTAAAGCCCACCCCAGCATGAGTGACAGATCACCAAAGCTGGGAACGTGGAGCACACCACACAGCTCAACAGGTTGGAGAGTGTCCTTTTCCAGTGATTCTGATCTAAGCCTTTTCTAGGCAGTTCTACTGGTCTCTGTTTATTCTGGGAAGCTGGTCTGGTCTCAGCTTTGCTTCTTGCCTTGTCTGAAAGTCTTTGCAGATCAGCTTCATTAGGTCTGAGAGGGACTCTCAGCTTTTATTGTCTTACTCTCCCAGAGAAAGGCCTAGTGAATTTGGTCAATTTAAGTAACTTCCTGAAGATATTTTGTGTTGTTTATGTTCCTGTTTAAGAAGCTTACCTGCAGGTTGGAATGTTTCAGTGTTAGAGGAAACTGTTATACATCACTCGGGATAAGAAAGGGGAGAGGCTTTTCCAGAGTACAAGATCTTGGTCTTCGCACAAGTCTCTAATGTTCTCTCCTGTAGAGTAAGAGATCTTGTCTCCACATCATAAATCCCACAGTGGTCTCAACTCTGGCATGATACTACGTGCATGCAGGTGAAGGGATCACAGGAACTTTTCCTTGGGAGACATGAACAAATGTCTACTCACTTCAGATAGGATACCAACAACAGCACTACCACTGAAGTACAACTTGGTGAACCAATGAATTCATGGCTTACCTACAGAGCATGAGTGAGAGGTTACTTGCAAGGGTGTTGAGTGATCACAGTCAGTAGTCAAAAGAAATGCTACCATACAGGCGTTATCAGATTGAGAATCAAGGCCAGACATTGAAAGCAATGGTAACTGTTTTCAAGATGCTCCTTAAACATGAAATGTTATACCAGTGATGAGATTCTCATTGTGAGAGTTAGGCTGAGAAGTTAAGTAGCCAGATAGTTAAGAATTCTAAATGTGGGCAAGAGAGATGGTTAATCAGTTAAGACCACTTGCTGTTCTTACAGAAGACCTGGGTTCAGTTCTCAGTATTCATAATTGGCAGCTAAAAACCACATGTATCCCCAGTTCTAGGGATCTGATACCCTCTTTGTCCTCCAGAGACACTTACATGCATGTGGTGAAAATATATATATATATATATATATATATATATATATATATATATATATATCACATAGATATGTGTAAAATAGAATAAAATAACATAGTAAATATTTTAAAAAGAATTCTAAATGTGTACCATGTTGAAGAGACCCTTAAGCAGAGAAAGTAAGTAGATTTTGATGCAAAAACAAACCTAGCTGCAGTACAGAGAATGAACAGAAAGGCAGAGCCAAAAGACAGCCCGAATGATGACACTCGTGCCTTCATTATGTCATTGTGAGGATATTTCAGAACAACAAAGGTTTATATTTTGTGCAGAGTCAAAGGTACATAAAATATGATTAGTGTTTCATGTATTAAGAGGCAACCAGAAGTACTTGCAATGTCTGAAATTCTACACGTTGCTCTTCTTAATCCTCGAAATGAGACATAAATAAAACTTCAGACAGAAATGAGTTCCAACTATGTTAAACAGAGGTGGGCCTCTGCAGCCTTCCAAATAACTTCTTGATGTACAAGTTCTTGTGTATCTGGCTTTTGAGAAAATCTTATCAGGATGGCATGATGTCTCAGCAGGTAAGGCACTGCCACCAAGGCTTGTGTTTGATCACCAGCATCCACATGGTAGAAGAAGAGAACTAACTCCCCCCAATTGTCTTCTGAGCTCCACACATATGCTTTAACACACATACATAGCCTCCAGAATAAAACAATGGAATTCAAAATAAAAAGAAATACTGCTTTTTTAAGTCACATAAGTATTTACTAAACATCAACAGAGTGACTGTTCAGTGTTAATTTTTAGAGATTAATTTTGTAGTTGGAGTCTATTCATATGGCCCTGAAATGAGAGAAAAATACACCCAGTGAAAAGCATAGGAAACTCAAGTTGCTAGCATCTAGTACTGTGTGTGGCACTGTCATGGAGTCATCTTTGGTGCCAACTGCTAAATGATACTCTGACTACTTGTCTTTCTTTGTACTAACTATATGTTGTTTTTTTTGTTTTGTTTTTTTGCTGTGGGAGTTGGGTCAGCATCCAGCCAGACTAGAAATCATTTTATAAAACACAATGAGTACAAACGTGTGTGTGTGTGTGTGTGTGTGTGTGTGTGTGTGTACATTACCCTATATGTAGCACCATTTCTCATATACTTGAGACTGACCTAAGATTGGGAAAATTGCCAATCAATTGTTCATATGTCTTTTGTTTCATAACCCATAGGATACTACTGACCAAAATAACAAAGCATCTGTTCTATAGACAGGCAACCGATACTAAGGACTTACTAATAGATGGTTAACCCCTCCTTTCTATAAACACCACAGAGTTGAAGATTACAGTTAATCCACTTTCCTTAAACTAATTATACTCATACTGGGTTTGCTGCTTTAATTTGTCTAAGTTTAATAGAAGATGAATAGGATAATTTGTGTGGCAATTCTAGAATCTGAAGTGGAGCTGGGATGGTGATGGTGAACAAATCCAGTACTGCTCTTCTTACTCTTTAACAGAGGGTTGAAGTTCAGCCAGAGGTCTTGGATAATGGGAGTTTTTAGAGGATATTTAGTGAGGTCCCTATTGGAACGTTATCTATATTGCAAACAACTGTACATCATTTGGTAATCACTGGCCTGTTTTGTCTTGGGAAGGACCTCATAATGATTGGCTTTGTGTAGAGTTGAGAGGTCACAATTCTGAGGATGCCAACACACTTCTGTCCCATCAAATCCTACACCTCAAGAAGGATTAGCCAGTGGAGGAGTAGAGATAGTGGAGGGGGGTGGCTCTTGAGCCATCCCAGCACCCCAGGAGGTTTTCACACCCCTTTCTTGGCAAGAATATTAAATGAGGGGATTGGCTCCACTGTGTCCAATGTCTGCTAAGGCTTTAACATGCTGTGCTCTCAGCTCTATTATTTGCTCTTGTGAGCCTGTGGGCCTTGGCTGTTCAACCTGAAATGGTGAGGGAGAATTCCAAACAAGGCCACTTGCAGCTGCTGTCATGAAGACCAAACTCCTCAGATCTCAATATAGATGACATTCATCCTCTTAGCTGATAGAACTTGGTCAATAGTTCACAGGTTTTGCACTTGCAGCGAAGACCTGACCTTCAAGATGTAGTGCATATTTTCACTTTTCAGCTTGTAAGACAAATCTCTCCCAAACTTTCAATTAAGAGGCTTTCAAACTTTGGGAACCACAATCCACATCTAAAACAAACAAAGCAGGTAGTAATACATTTAATACTGGTCAAATACAAATGTACAATTTCTATAACACTTCCACAATGTAACACTTGGCATTATTACATGTTAGCATACTGATATTTTCATGTTTTAATATCATTTTTAAGGAGCTGTTGAAGCTCTGCTTGAGCCTCTAGATTTGCAGGTTTATACCTGGGTTCTCTACCTTGTTCCATTGGTCTACATGACTCTTTTGGTGTTATTAGCAAGATGTTTTTGTTACTATAGCTCAGTAGTATATTTTGAAAGAAGTCTCTAACCCATTATCAATGACAAACAACTGTTCGCACAGTTTTGATGGTTTACACATTTTTAAAATAGCGTTTTCATCATATGAAATATTGAAGCTCATAAGAAAATTTTTATACAAGTATACTTTCACCATGTTCTCTCTTTTTCCCCCACCCCCACTCCTAATAGGCCCCTTTGTTCCCCAGACAGTTTCCCTTCTTTTGTGTCATATATAGTGATATGATTTTGTGTATCTATATAAGGTCTAGGAATCCCTAATGAGAGAAAACCTGTAATAGTAGTCTTTCTAAGGTTGACCAAATTTGCTTAATTTAAGAATCTTCAATTGCACCAATTTTCCTGCAAATAACATAAGTGAGTTCTTCCTTACAGCTATATAAACTCCAGTGTTATATAACCTGTTATTAATCCAGTCTGCTGCTGATTGACACCTAAGTTCATCACATAACTTAGCTCTTAATAATGCAGAAAGAAAATAGATAGGCAAGTGTCTCTATGATATGTTGTTTTATAGTCTTTGGGGTAAATACCTCGAAGTGGATATCTGAGTTTTGTGGTAAATCTATTTCTAGTGTCCAGAGGAACCTCTGTGTTAATTTCCATAATGGCTGAGCCAATTTACATTTCCACCAGTAGAATATAAGGATTCTTTTTTTCTGGGATCTTTGAGGCATTTACTGTCATGTGCTTTCTTAACTATAATCATGCTGACTAGAATGAGTTGGACTCTCAGTGTGGTTCTAGTTTGCATTTCCTTCATGGCTAATGATGTTGAATGGTTTTTCATATATGGAGTGGCCATTTGTAATTTGTCTTTTGAGAACCATCTGTTCCTTAGCCAATTTTATGCTTGGGTTGTTTGATTTATTCTTATATATGTATTTTTGAGTTCTTTACATATGCTAGATATTAATCTGTCAGACACACAGCTAGCAAAGACTTTCAACTGCTCTGTAGGCTGCCTCTTAATTCAATTGTTAACTTTGTTATATAGAAGCTTTTACAGTTTCAGCCATTCCTATTGGTCATTATATCCTGAGCAATCAGAATCCTTTCAGGAAGTCCTTGCCTCTATCAATATTTTGAAGTTGTTTTACATTTTTTTCCTCTTATAGTTTCTGATTTCATATTGACTTTTATCTATTTGAAATGATTTTTCTATAAAGTAAAAGATAGACACCTGGTTTAATTCTTCTATTCACTCTTCAACATATGGATGCCTGTTTTTCCCCAGGACCATTTGTTGACGAGTCTGACTTTTTTCTAGTATATCCTTTGGCAAGAACATTAGGGACTGTAGCTGTGTAGGTTTGGTCATCTATTCTGTTGCATTTATCTACATCCCTGTTTTGTGTTGTTACTATTATGATTTTATTTACTTTAGCTCTCTAGTATAATTTGATGGTGCTAATGAATTTATTGGTAGCTCTAGCATTATACTTTTGCTTGGGGTTGCTTTGGTTAACCAAGGTCATTTATGCTTCTGTATGAATGTAAATAGTGCTTTTTTTGTTTTCTTTAAAAGAACATGAAGTTGAGGTGGAGTGGAGGGAGAAGTTGAACTTAGAGATCTTATGGGAAGGGGTAGGGATAGATGAAAATAAGTACATTGTTTTCATGAAAGAGATTCTTAAAGAATTAATAAAAATTATTTTTAAAGTTTTTCCCCCTATGGAAAACGTCACTGGAAATTTTGTTGGAACTTCATTAGTTCTGTAGATTGGTTTTGGCAGCCATTTCCACATATTAGTTCTTTCAATCTATGAGCATGGGAGCTATTGCATTATCTAGATCTTTAATTTTTTCCTTCCCTGTTTAAAATTTCCATTGTAGAATTATTTCACTTTCTTGGTTAGGTTTATTCCAAGGCCTTTAACTAACTATCAAGGTTACTGTGAATAAGATAGATTTTTGATTTTATTTCTCACTAGGTTTGGTACTGATATACCTCTAAAATATGCTGATTTTTCGCCCTGCAAACATATTGACTTGTATATGTTTAAACAACCTTGGATCTGTTTTATAAGTATTTTATTGAGTGTTTTGAATGAATGTTCAGGATTGAGGTTGTTCTAGAGTTCTCTTTATCTGTTTGTATTTATTTGTCCAGTTTGCACATCTAAATAATAATCACTTCATAACAAGTTTTGGTAGCATTTTTTTCTTTCTGTTTCATTGAACAATCTGAAGAACATTAATATTAGTTCTAATTTCAAAGGGCAGAGATATTCAGCACTGAATCTCTCTTGGCCTATGGTGGTTTTGGTTGAAGGATTGTTTTAAAGTTATTGTTTTGATTTCATTCCCTGTTTCAGTACTGTTTTAATTGTTTATATTCACTTCATTTAAGGTAGGCCTAAAGATTTATTAAGCAATTGTGAATTTTCTAACATGCTAGAATATAAAACGTGTGTGTGTATGCATGCCAAATGTCAATATTTGGTGCCTTTCTCTGTTTTTCTCCATTTTATTCATTTATATATTAATGAACTTGGGGTTAGACTGGTTGTCCTGTGAGCCCTGTCTCTGTTTCCCTAGGGTTGTTTTATGGACATGTAGTACTTCACTGTCCCTTTTTTTTAATTGGATATTTTATTTACATTTCAGATGTTCTTCCCTTACCCCATTTCCCCCTTCCCTCCAGGAACTCACTATCCCATCCGCCCTCCTCCTGGTTCTATGAGGGTGTACCCCCACCTAGCCCCCCACACCTCACCTCCCCATCCTCAAATTCCCACCCCTTCACGACGTCCAGTCTTCATGGGACCAAGGCTCTCTTCTCCCACCTATAACACCCTTGCATATATAGCTGGAGCCATGGGTCCCTCCCTAAGCACTCCAGGCTGGTGGTTTAGACCCTGGGGGCTCTGGTTGGTTGGTATTGTTGTTCTCCTCATGGGGTCACGAATCTTTTCAATTCATTCTGTCTTCACTCTAACTCTTCTATTGGGAACCCCATGATCAGTTTAATGGTTAGCTGTGAGCATCTGCTCTCGAATATGTCAGACTCTTGCAGACCTCTAAGGAGACAGCTATATCAGCCTCCTGTCAGCATGCACTTCCTGACATCCACATCAACGTCTAACTTTGGTGACTGCACATGGGATGGATACCCAGGTGGAATGGTCTGCAGACAGTCCTTCCTTCAGTTTCTGTCCTGCACTTTGTATCCCTATTTGCTCCCTTGAGTATTTTGTTACTCCTTCTAAGAAGGACTGAAGCCCCTCCACTTGGTCTCCATTCTTCATGAGGCTTTATGTGGTCTGTGAGTTGAGTCTTGGGTATTTCAAGCTTCTGGGCTAAAATCCAATAATTCAGTGAGTGAATACCATTGTGTGTTCTTTTGTGATTGGGTTACTTCACTCAGGATGATATATTCTAGTTCTTGCAATCCCACCAACAATGGAGGAGTGTTCCTCTTTCTCCAGATCCTCGCCAGCATCTACTATCACCTGAGTTTTTGATCTTAGCCATTCTGACTGGTGTGAGGTGGTATCTCAGGTTTGTTTTGATTTGCATTTCCCTGATGACTAAGGATGCTGAACATTTCTTTAGGTGCTTCTCAGCCATTTGCATTTCCTCAGTTGAGAATTCTTTGTTTAGCTCGGTATCCCATTTTTAATAGGGTTATTTGGTTGTCTAGAGTCTAATTTCTTGAGTTCTTTGTATATGTTCGATATAAGTCCTCTATTGGATGTGGGATTGGCAAAGATCTTTTCCCATCTGTTGGCTGCCGTTTTGTCCTATTGACAGTCTCCTTTGCCTTACAGAAACTTTGCAGTTTTATGAGGTCCCATTTGTCAATTCTTGATCTTAGAGCATAAGCCATCGGTGTTCTGTTCAGGAACTTTTCCCCTGTGCCTAGGTACTTCCAGGGTCTTCCCCACCTTCTCTTCTATTAGTTTCAGTGTGTCTGGTTTTATGTGAAGGTCCTTTATCCACTTGGACTTGAGCTTTGTACAAGGAGATAAGAAAGGATCGATTTGCATTCTTCTGCATGCTGTCCTCCAGTTGAACCAGCACCATTTGTTGAAAATGCTGTCCTTGTTCCACTGGATGGTTTGAGCTCCTTTGTCAAAGATCAAGTGACCATAGGTGTGTGGGTTCATTTCTGGGTCTTCAACTCTATTCCACTGATATTCCTGCCTGTCTCTGTACCAATACCAGGCAGTTTTTATCACTATTGCTCTGTAGTACAGCTTGAGGTCAGGGATGGTGATTCTTCCAGAAGTTCTTTGATTGTTGAGAATAGTTTTTGCTATCCTAGGTTTTTTGTTATTCCAAATAAATTTGAGAATTTCTCTTTCTAACTCTGTAAAGAATTGAGTTGGTATTTTAATGAGGATTGCATTGAATCTGTAGATTGCTTTTGGCAAGATGGCTATTTTTACTATATTAATCCTGCTCATCCATGAGCATGGGAGATCTCTCCATTTCCTGAGATCTTCTTCAATTTCTTTCTTCAGAGACTTGAAGTTCTTGTCATCAGATCTTTCACTTGCTTGATTAGATTCACACAGAGGTATTTTATATTATTTGTGACTATTGTGAAGGATGTCATTTCCCTAATTTCTTTCTCAGCCTGTTTATCTTTCATGTAGAGGAAGGCTACTGATGTGTTTGAGTTGATTTTATATCCAGCCACTTTGCTGAAGTTGTTCATCAGGTTTAGGAGTTCTCTGGTGGAAGTTCTGGGGTCACTTAAGTATAGTATCATATCATCTGAAAATAGTGATATTTTGACTTCTTCCTTTCCTATTTGTATTCTTTTGACTTCTTTTTGTTGTCTAATTGCTCTGGCTAGGACTTCCAGTACTATTTGAATAGGTAGGGAGAGAGTGGGCAGCCTTGTCTAGTCCCTGATCTTAGTGGGATTGCTTCAAGTTTCACTCCATTTAGTTTGATGTTGGCTACTGGTTTGCTGTATATTGCTTTTACTATGTTTAGGTATGGGCCTTGAATTCCTGATCTTTCCAAGACTTTTAAAATGAAGGGATGTTGAATTTTGTCAAATGCTTTCTCAGCATCTAGTGAGATGATCAGTGGTTTTTTTTTTCCTTTGAGTTTGTTTATATAGTGGATTACATTGATGGATTTCCGAATATTGAACCATCCCTGCATTCCTGGGATAAAGCTCACTTGATCATGATGGATGATTGTTTTGATGTGTTCTTGGATTCAGTTTGCTAGAATTTTATTGAGTATTTTTGCATCGATATTCATAATGGAGATTGGTCTGAAGTTCTCTTTCTTTGTTGGGTCTTTGTGAGGTTTAGGTATGAGTGTGATTGTGGCTTCATAGAATGAATTGAGTAGTGTTCCTTCTGTTTCTATTTTGTGGAATAGTTTGAAGAGAATTGGTATGAGGTCTTCTTGAAGGTCTGATAGAATTCTGCACTAAAACCATCATGTCCTGGGCTTTTTTTGGTGGGTAGACTTTTAATGACTGCTGCTATTTCTTTAGGGGTTATGGGACTGTTTAGATGGTTTTTTTTTTTGCTCCTGATTTAACTTTGGTACCTGGTATCTGTCTGGAAAATTGTCCATATCATCCAGATTTTCCAGTTTTGTTGAGTATAGGCCTTTGTAGTAGGATCTGATGATTTTTTGAATTTCCTCATTTTCTGTTGTTATGTCTCCCTTTTCAGATCTGATTTTCTTAATTTGGATACTGTCTCTGTGCCCTCTGGTTACTCTGGCTAAGGGTTTATCTATCTTGTTGATTTTCTCAAAGAACCAACTCTTGGTTTTGTTGATATTTTGTATAGTTCTTTCTGTTTCTACTCGGTTGATTTCAGCCCTGAGTTTGATTATTTCCTGACACCTACTCCTCTTGGGTGTATTTGCTTCTTTTTGTTCTAGAGCTTTCAGGTGTGCTGTCAAGTTGTTAATATGTGCTCTCTCCAATTCTTTTTGTAGGCACTTAGAGCTATGAGTTTTCCTCTTAGCACTGCTTTCATGGAGTCCCACAAGTTCTGGTATGATGTGTCCTCATTTTCATTAAATTCTAAGAAGTCTTTAATTTCTTTCTTTATTTCTTCCTTGACTAAGTCATCATTGAGTAGAGCATTGTTCAGTTTCCACATGCATGTGGGTTTTCCCATTATTAAAGACCAGCCTTAGTCCGTGGTGATCTGATAGGATCCAAGGATTATTTTAATCTTTTTGTATCTGTTGAGGACTGTTTTGTGAACAATTATAAGTTCTATTTTGGAGAAGGTACCATGAGGTGCTGAGGAAAAGGTATATTCTTTTACTTTAGGATGAAATTTCTATAGATATCTGTTAAATCCATTTGGTTCATAACTTCTGTCAATTTCAGTGTGTCTTTGTTTAGTTTCTGTTTCCACGATCTGTCCATTGCAGAGAGCAGGGTGTTAAAATCCCCCACTATTATTAGTGTGAAGTGCATGTGTGCTTTGAGCTTTAGTAAAGTTTCTTTTATGTATGTGGGTGCCCTTGCATTTGGAGCATAGATGTTCAGAATTGAGAGTTCATCCTGGTAGAGTTTTCCTTTGATGAGTATGTAGTGTTCTTCCTTATCTTTTTTGAATTACTTTTGGTTGAAAGTCAATTTTATTTGATATTAGAATGGCTACTCCAGCTTCTTTCTTGGGACCATTTGCTTGGAAAATTGTTTTTCATCCTTTTAGTCTGAGATGTGTCTGTCTTTGTCACTGAGGTGCTTTTCCTGTATGCAGCAAAATTCTGGGTCCTGTTTATGTATCCAGTCTGATAGTCTATGTCTTTTTATTGGATAATTGAGTCCATTGATGTTAAGAGATATTAAGGAAAAATGATTGTTGCTTCCTATTATTTTTGTTATTAGAGGTGGAATTATGTTTGTGTAGCTATCTTCTTTGGGGTTGTTGGAAGATTACTTCCATGCTTTTTCTAGGTTGTAGTTTCCTTCCTTGTGTTGACGATTTCCATCAATTATCCTTTGAAGTGCTGGTTTGTGGGAAGATATTGTGTAAATTTGGTTTTGTCATGGAATATCTTGGTTTCTCCATCTATAGTGATTGAGAGTTTTGCTGGGTTTAGCAGTCTGGGCTGGCATTTGTGTTCCCTTAGGGTCTGTATGATATCAGTCCAGTATCTTCTGGCTTTATAGACTCTGGTGAAAAGTCTGCTGTAATTTTTATAGGTCTGCCTTTATATGTTACTTGACCTTTTTCCCTTACTGCTTTTAGTATTTTTTCTTTGTTTTGTTCATTTGATGTTTCGATTATTATGTGATTGGAGGTATTTATTTGTGGTCTAGTCTGTTTGGTGTTCTGTAGGCTTCTTTTATATTTATGGGCATTTCATTCTTTAGCTTAGGGAAATTTTCCTCTATAATTTTGTTGAAGATATTACTGGCCCTTTAAATTGGGAATCTTCATTCTCATCTATACCTATTATCCTTAGGTTTGGTCTTCTCATTGTGTCTTGGATTTCCTGGATGTTCTGGGTTGGGAGCTTTTTGCATTTTGCATTTTCTTTGACAGTTGTGTCAATGTTTTCCATGGTACCTTCTGCACATGAGATTCTCTCTTCTATCTCTTGTATTCTGTTGGTGACACTTGCGTCTATGACTCCTGATCTCTTTCCTACGTTTTTTATCTCTAGAGTAGTCTCCGTTTGAGATTTTTTTATTGTTTCTATTTCCATTTTAGATCCTGGATGGTTTTGTTTAATTCCTTCACCTGTTTGTTGTGTTTTCTTGCAATTCTTTAAGGGATTTTTTTGTGTTTCCTCTTTAAGGGCTTCTACCTGTTTACCTGTGTTCTCCTGTATTTCTTTAAGGGAGTTACTTATGTCCTTCTTAAAATCCTCCATCATCTTCATGAGAAGTGATTTTAATTCTGAATCCTGCTTTTCCGGTGTGATGGGGTGTCCAGGGCTTGCTATGGTGGGAAAACTGAGTTCTGATGATGCCAAGTAACTTTTGTTTCTGTTGATTGTGTTCTTGCACTTGCCTTTTGCCATCTGGTTGACTCTAGTGTTACCTGTGCTCACTGTGTCTGACTGGAGTCTGTCTTTCCAGTTATCTTGCTTGTGTCAGAACTCCTCACATTCCAGATGTCTCTGTGTTCCTGTGATCCTAAGCTCCTGGGTGGAAGAACTCCTGGGGATCAGGCCACCTCGGGGGTACTGAAATCCTGCTGCCCTGAGTGCAGCAGCTCCTCTAGGATGGCTCAGGATAAGGTGTCTCCACCGGAACAGACCAGCTAGGTGCTCACTGCTCTCAGTACAGTGGCTCCCCTAAAATGGCTTAGGGTAAGGTGTCTCCACAGGAGCAGACCAGCTCAGTGTCTGCCCCAGCCACAAGGACCAGGCTTCTACTCTGAGTGCAGTGGCTCCTCTAGGTTGGATCAGGATCAGGTGTCTCCACAGGAGCAGACCAGCTCTGTGTCAGCCCCAGCCAGAAGGACCAGGCTCAGGGCAGAAGGAGGTGGTATTCCGAGGGGCGGGGTTTGGGTTCCTGCTGGTTCCTTAAGCCCCCTGGCTCCCAGTTGTAGCTCTGGGCGTGGGGTAGTGGGCAAGGTGTATTGCCCTCTGCTCTGAGTGCAGTGGCTCCTCTAGGATGGCTCAGAATCAGGTGTTTCCACAGGAGCAGACCAGCTATGTGTCTGCCCCCCACCAGAAGGAACCAGCTCAGGCCTTCACTGTCCCTTTTACATGGATACTGGAGATTCAAACTCAGGACTTCAGATATGAATAACACTTTATTCAAGTCCAGTATGTAAGTTTTTAGGGTATTTCCTAGTAATTCTCTGAATTTTGTTATCTCTGTTGTAAGGTCTCTTTCATCATTTCTTATCGGATTAATTTGGATATTTTCTATTTACTTAGGGTAGTCTGATTAAGGATCATCAATTTTGATTATCTTTTCAAAGAATCAATTTCATGCTACATTGAGTAATTGTATTTTTTCTATGTCATTAGTTTCTTCCCTGATGATTGCTGTTTTTCTAACATACCAATTTATGGTTTGGTTTTTCATGATTTTTCCAAGGGTCTAAGTTGCATCATTAAGTTATTTGTTTGAAGTTGTTTTTGTTTTTATTTTTATTTTTTTTCCTTTTTTAATTTTATTTTTTTGCTTATTCACTTTATAACCTGTCCTAGTCACCCCCTCCCACAATCCTTCCCCATCTCTTGTTTTCTGAGTACCCCCTCCTCCTGTATCCCCCACCCTGCCACTTTAAGTCTCTGAGAGGCTAGGTGCTTCCTCTCCCATTGAGGCCAGATGAGGCACCCAGCTAGAAGACCATACTCCATATACAGGCTGCATGTTTTGGGATAGCCCCCACTCCAGATGTTTGAGACCTGCATGAAAACCAAGCTGCACATTTACAACATATGTGCAGGGAGGCCTAGGCCCAGCCCATGGAGGTAGATCTGTGTAGACTAGGTATGCTTCACGGTTGTGATTCAGTCTCTGAGAGCTCCAAGGGTTCAGGTTGGTTTACTCTGTTGTCTTCCTGTGCAGTTCCTATCTCCTTAGGGCCCACAATCCTTCCCCTATTCTTCTATAAGAGTCCTCAAGCTCCATCCACTGTTTGGCTCTGGATGTCTGTATCTGTCTGAGTCAGCTGCTGGTTAGAGCCTCTCAGAGGACAGCTTGCCCCTGTCTGTTCTCAGGCTGGAGGTTTAGATCTTGGGAGCTCTGGTTGAATCAGGCATGTCTACTTGTAAATTTCCTTCTTAAAATGCATTTATTGGTCTCCATTGACATGATATATTGTAGTTTAATATTTTAAATTTCTCTCTTGATTTCTACAATGACCCATTCATTGGATATTTTCTGTCATTTCTCTTGCTGTTGGTTTCTAATTTTATGTCATTGAGATCATACAGAATAGATGGAATCATTTCAATTTTTCTGTATTTGTTGAGATTTGCTTTGTGTTCTAATATATAATCTACTTTTTTGAGACAGTTCCATTGGCTGCTGATAATATGTATTCTACAGTGTTTGGATGGAATGCTGTGTAGATGTCTGTTAGATCCATTTGATCAATGCTATCATTTAATTCAGGTGGTTTTTTTGTTGTTTGTTTCTTTATGGTATAAATTATCTATTTATTGCTGATAGTGGGACATTTATGTTACCCGCTGTTACCACATTGAGGTTAATCTATGTTATTACATCTAGTGGTATTTGTTTCATGAAATTTGGTGCATATATGCTTTGAACTATAATGTTCTCTTGATGGCTATTCTCTTAATAAATATGAAGTGATATAAATTTAGTTTAAAAATCTATTTTAGATATAATAACAACAATACCTGTAATTGTTGTAATTCCATTTTATCAGAATGAATCTTTGTATCTTTTTATGCAAACCCTCCCTTTGACAGTGAGGTGCCTTTCTTGAAAAAAATTAATGGAACTTATTTTAAACATAGAAGGATATTATTTTAAAATCCAATCAGCTAGTCCATGTCTTTTCGTTGAAGAATTAATGGAATATTAACATTGATTTGCTATTGAAAGATGAGTACTAATTCCTGTCACTTTGCTAGTTTTGTAATGGTGTGTTTTTCTATTCTGGGATCCATAGTTTAGAAGCTATTATAGATATAGAATGTTGTAGTTAAGAAGTTGAAAGAGGAGAGGTTGGGGAAAAGAGAGGAGAAATAGTAGGAAACACCAAGGAAGAGAAGGCTGAAATAATGTAAGGACCATAGACTAGGAGGAGTGCTGTGAAATGCTGTCTTCTGAAGAAAGCATGACTGTTGTATACATGGCCTCAGAGCAGCTGTGTTGGTCTGCACAAGACCTGCATAATATCAAACTTTCCAAACTTGCATCATATATGGGAAAGTTAACCCATGGTCTCCATCTAGTAATAAGGAGCTATAGCCTATCATCCTTGGTATGGTGGTACTGGATTCTATAAGAAAGCAGGCTGAACAAGCCATGATGAGAAAGCCAGTAAGCAGCACCCCTCCACAGCCTCTGAATCAGTACCTGCATCTAGCTGCATCTCCTACCCTGTTGGATTTCCTACCCTGACTTCCTTTAGTGATGGACTGTAACATGGAAGTGTAAGCCAAATAAACCCTCTGCTTCCCAACTTGCTTTTGGCCATGGTGTTTCATTGCAGCAATAGAACAGTGATGGGACTTGGTAGAAAACTGATAGAAGAAACTTTGTTAAGAAATGGGCTCTGAAGAAAGAAAGCAGCTTTCATGTTAGAGAGCCACAGCATTAGGATGGCCATCATGTACAGCATAACCAGGGACAACCTTCCAATCTCCTTAACAAAGGAGGTTTCTGACTGTAATAGCTTTTCATAGGAATGGTGGGAGGTTCCACACCATGTGACTTAGCATGGCATAGACTGCATACAAAGGGATATTGGGGTAGACACTAGTTAGAACCAACAAATTCATCTTGAACTTGCAAGAGAAAGAAGCTGGGTTTGCTTTTCTTTCTGAGGTGTGTCCTGATCTCTCCTATGTTGTCTCCTGGGGCGGTATGTCTTAAAGCAGTAGGTCTATAATCTTAACCAGGAGTAAGCAGTATGAATGAAAGTTCCTGGAAAGAATAACACTTGCCACTGACCCTTCTGTGAGGCTGAATAAATGATGAGACCTCCAGTGAGGAGGTCTGTGGAGAGTTTGTGATGTTACAAGTACAAAGCCAAACTGTCATAAGCCTTCTATAGTCCCCTTATCAGCCATTTGTAAAATCCTTCTGTTGTTGTGAACTAACAACTTTGTGATTATTAGGTAAACTCCTTTCAAATGTACAAATAGACAACTAGCTCCCACCAATCAAAAGGCTACAAGTGCTATTAGACAGCACTTGAGGCCAATTATGGAAATTTCTCTACTTTGTTTTAACCCACCTATGCAGTACTTCCCCCAACAAGCTTTAAAGGGGCCTTAACCTAGAACTTTCTTTGTCTTGTCACTATAAAAATCTCATTGTGTTACCACATTGGAACACGGAATTTGAAGTAAGCCAAGTCTGTGTTCCAGGCCAAGGTCACTCATATTTGATTCTAGAATAAGCTCTCCTCCCAGTTGAGGTAAGAATTGTGATTTTTGAATTGACAACTGTGTAGCAGTAGAGTTTAAAGAAATTACCTTTTGGGTTGAGTAGCCATCAGGTGTCAGCCCTTCCTTGGTATTATGTGAACTTTTCTTGGAGATCTATGAACAAATGCCCATCCACTCCAGACAGGGCATTTACACAGGCCAAAGTGGCAATTCTGTGAAAGTCCAACTTGGTGAATTACTGAGTTTATTGGGCTAATTTACAGAACATGGGTGAGGATATTTATGGAAGTGTGGGTGACCCCCAAATACTTGCAAAGTCCTTCTGTGGGTGATAACCCCATGGAAGCTATATCATGAAGTCCTATTTTTAGCTAACCTCCCATTTCCTATGTGCACTAGCATCTCCCAAGAATGTTTGCAACTGAGGGAGGACAGAACAGAGTAACACTGGAATGAGAAGTGAGGTCCTGTGCCCCTCCGCTCCCTCTGTCTGCTAAGGAGGGTCAGCTGGCTCATTATTAATAATATAGACTGAGCCATCACTATACTTTTCTGTTCAGCTACTTGCAATGACTACTGGGCCAAGGTAATTTCTCCTTCAAAATGCAATGATATGATCATGCCCAGTGGAGAAAAGTTGTAGCATGACACGAGGGGTTTCCCTAGCTTTCAATACAGAGAGTTGTTTGGAGTTATTTTTCCACCCATTGTCCCATGTGTGCAAGATGGTCACATTTCCCCACTTACAAGTCTAAGTGTAGGATCTTACAGTCCATATCTGGGCTGTTGTTCACCTGTTTAGTTACAGACGTTTATCTTACTGTCCCCAGCTGGGCAGACATTAGCAGGCTTGGAGACCATGGAGAATAGGCTCTCTATTTTAATCAGCTTTGCCCCCCTTTGACTTTAAGATATTATATAAAAGGGAAGAGGTTGGAGGTCTCTGAACTTTCTTGAGGATGACAGAGGAAAAGCTACTTCCAGTTGCTCAAAAGAATAGAATCTTTCTAACAGAGCTGAATATCTCTGAATCTGGATGGAAACTGATTTTCTAAACTGCCCCCAGTGTTTCATGCCATCGTCTTAATCCCTTAGATGTGATTCAAGTGAGTCTGTTAGTTACTTCCAAGGAGTCCTCTCCTCAGGAAAGTTTCCTGGTGGTATGTTTAGATTGTCAGCATGAAACAACATAGAAACACCTGGGAGAGCCTCCAGGCAGAATAGTCTAGATTCAGTTGCCCTGTGTACATACCTGTAAGAGATTCTCTTAACTAGGTTCATTGAAGTGAAAAGATCCACCATGAATGTGGGTAGCAGCATTACATGGACCCTGAACTGAATAAAAAGAAGAGTCTGGTTGAGCAATGTAGTATGCAGGCATTAATTTATTGCTTTCTGACCTTGACCATGGATATTCTTAATATGACCAGTGGTGTCAAGATTCTGCCATCTTGTCTTCCCACAAAAATGCACTGTAACCTGGAATTGTGTGCCAAATAAACCTTTTCTCTCTTAAGTTATTTTTGTCAGAGTATTTTATCATAGCAATGGGAACAGAAACTAAGACATCAATATACCTGAAGACATGCTATGGAAATAAAGGAAAAATTACCTCCTCAATGAAATAATGTACTTATAAATCTCAGAAGCCCCTCCCTCTGTAGTACTTATAGGCCTTCAGTGATAAGTCTACCTTTTCTGAATTCCAACTCAAAAAGTGGAACCTTTCCTGCTCCCTCTTTCTATTCTTTCTGTGAGTACCAGCCCACTCCCAAACATGCTTGCTCTGACACTCTGATAAGCCTCCTGTTTTTCTGAAGCCTCCAGACCCCAAACAGCTGCTTGTTCCATGGCTGAACAAACCCCATTTGTTGGATCCTGACTCAAAATACATGACTTTCATTTTTTATCTATCTCCCCACTTCTAGCAGCTTCTGAGACTTACAACTAGCTTGCTCTTTTGTTACTTCCCTCTCAAATTCCAAATAAAATGATTCCCAAACTTCCTCTATTTTTAAATAGTTTTTACCAATGAGACTAAGAACTCATAATAAGGAACTAGGTCCCTGGTAACATTATCAGAGCTCTGCTTGTCTCTGTTGACCTCCATGGTCTCAGCATAGATCCCCATCAGCCAATTTTGGTGTATTGATTATGTAGTTCTAAAAAGACTGCACTGGTTCAGCATGGCACTTCTCAGCTCTCTTACTACTGGTCACATGGGTAGGATGCTTCCTTCTTGAGATAGTCCTTTCAGGCTGCACATAGAAAATCTTGACTTCAGGCTCACGCATTACAGGGCAACCTCCATCACCACAGACTGTGCTGATCCCATCTCTCTCTGCTCACGTCGTATCCAGCTCCTAGAAAGGTCTCCATAGTTTTTATTATGTCCCTTCAGCTTGCTATTCTACGGTATGTGGAACACCTCCCTGGGAGTTCTGGCTGACCTTAGCCTCCGCTACACAGGATGCCTGAGCACCAGGTCATGGTTTTACTTGTCCACCACTATACACAGACTTCAGCTGGCTTAACCATTTCATAGGTCACAGCAAGAGGCCTTTTAATCAGCTGTCTTGTCCAGACATCCATGGTTTCACAGAAAGCTAGCTTGAGTCATTTGGAGGATCTGTGGGCTTCATTCAGTTCTTATCTTTAGTTCACATCTAAAATCAGGACTTTGACAGCTTTCACAGAAACCAAGCTTTATTGTCAAGAAAGAAATGATGAAGTTTGTCATTATTCCTGGTATTCCTGCCAAATCATACTCAGTATTCATCGAGTTTCAGGGTGCAGCAAAAGAACTTTCCATAGCTAGATGTATAAATGTTTAAGTTAAAATCTAGTTTCTGTACATACATGTTGACTGAATTAAAGTCTTCATACTCAAACTTGTATTAATTAAGGAAATAAATCACTGGTTATAAACCACAGGTATTGTTGTTAGTATTTATTTTGATGATCCTATAGTCCATATTCAGATTTCCCATAGAGGTTAACTGTCAGTTAAGGGTGTTTTATAAATAGATAGTGCAGACTTAGCATAGCTTACATTCCTCAAAAATGTCAAACTTGACATAGAGGGAAAAAGCATCCAGATTTCAGACTTCTAATAAAAATTTTTATAAAAACAAACCAGTGTATTTTAAGGTATTGTGATGGCACCTTGTGGGAAATGTATTCTAAGTATTTAAGCTTCACAGTGTCCTGAGTAAGTCACAGATTATAACACCATGTTAAGGAGCAGAAGTACATAGATTCCTCCCCAGACTGTTTTAGGGATACAAACAGTAATTTTTTGGAATCTTTATCATACTGGTCACCACTTTTGTTCATTTGTTTATTATTACTTTTGCTGGACTGTTTATTGAACCAATGATGTGCTCTTCCATTGACCTTCATCTCCAGCACTGATTCTTTCACTGGGACATCATCCAACTTAGATTGCACAGCCATTATAAGTGTCCATTGATGTGAAGAGACACCATGACCAAGGCAGCTCTTATAAAAGACAGCATTTAATTGGGGCTGGCTTACTAGTTCTGAGGTTCAGTCCATTGTCATCATGGCAGAAGTATGGCAGCGTCTAGACAGCATGGTAGTGTCCAGGACATCATGGAACCGGAGGAGCTGAGAATTCTACATCTTGTTCTGAAGGCAAACAGGAGAAGACTGGCATCCATGGGCAGTTATGAGGAAGCTCTCTTCTGTTCTGGGTGAAGACTGAGCATAGGAGGAGACCTCCAAGCCCACCTCCAACAAGGCCACACCTCCTAACAGTGTCACTCCCTATGGGCCAAGTATATTCAAACCACTACATCTGGTAAGGCTTGCACTTGGGAAAAAAAATTCATGAGCAGAAGAGTTCTAAAGATAGAATAAATAATCTTAGTCCTTGAAGAACTTGGAATCTCCAAAGTCGCAGACTAGTAAAATAGTAGTTATCAGTTAATGATGCATCACTACCTGTGCATGTGTATCTGGAACTTTAAATAACTAATTTAATAAAGGCAAATGGTTTGGTATCACTTTGAAAAAACAAAAGCATCGAAGGAAGAAAAGTCACAAGTGTTCAAATAGAAGTATCAGTCTACAGGAATTTAAATTCTCTACTAAAAATTGGTGGTGAATATATATTAATAGGAACATAGGAATGAGATGGAGAAGGACTGTTGTGAGGGAATCAGTAGGAAATGCCCACAATAGCCTCACCACAATTAATGTGCTTAGAATCAGCATGTCCTTCAGCACACAGGTAGAGCTGGATATTCAACCGACATTGGCAACTTTGCCAAATGAAACATGTAAGAACTGAAAAGAAAAGGAATTGGAGAAAAAAAACAATGGAGGGCACAAGAGAAAAACTAGATTCAGTTAAGTCCTCAAGTCCTTGGGACATCAACAGTAGAGATGTAAATGCTGAGGAACATTCCTCAGGGGTCTGTGCAAAGGCCCAGACCCAGCCATTACAAAGACAGCATCGCTCTAGCTGGTCTTGAAACATAGAAAGCACACAAAGATTTTTCTTTGGAATTTCACACAAGGTTACTAGTGACACTCAGGTGTTACATCAACTAGCAGTAAGAGAAAAACGAATCTGCCTACTGTGGACATCAGTCAAGAAAATACTCGCCTCCCTTACACATGCCCACAGGCCAATATGAGGAAGGCAATTCCTCAATTAAGAGCCCCTCCTCCCAGGTACATCAAGTTGACAACTGAAGCTAACTAAGACACTAGGAAAAGCAATTTTGCTTAACGTTTCTTTGTCATTACTTTCTAAGGTCAAGTACAATTTGCAGTTGTTTTACTTACTTTCCTGTGTATGTTTTCCTTTTTGAAATATAATATCTCTGGAGACAAGAATGTCACATTTCCCATCATATCTCTTGCTCCCACTGGAGAGCCTGGAAAAAGGAAGCTGCTCAATAAATTTCGTAAAAGCTAGATGTATTTATTTTTTAAGTATTTTAATTGAGTTGTTACTGGAATAATTATGAAAATTACCTTGAGGGAAAATACATGATAGAAGATCTAAGTAAGTTAACAGTTCAATAGGTAGATCAAAATGACAGTATGTAATGGTTATCTTAGAAACAAACAGTGAACGATCCTGGTGTTACAGAGAGCAATACACATAGTGAAAGTATTTGCACAGGACAATGGTTATTTTAAAAAGGATGTGTCAGAACCCAAACTGGGCTAGAAACACACCAGGGTTAAAATGGGCTGTCTTTTGTTTCTGATAGGGGTGATGACTGCATCTCATCCCAGTGGTAGGAGCTCAGCATTACTATCTGACACAGTTGGCCAGCAGGTGCATCAGGGAAGGGAAAGGCTCATGACATATGAGTTCTAGTCAGGCTAACTATCCTTGTTTAGAAAGGATAATCACAATCATAAACACACTTTGTAGAAAGTAAAAATGGAAAATGTTTATGTCTAATTAAAATATTGTTAGGAAGTCTGGTTATTATCTTCTACATCACCAGTCTTCTGCATCTCCCAATGGTACAGTGAATATAACTTACATATTTGGGTTTAATTATTTCTTATCAACTGCCTTCATCTGTAATATGCTTGTGTCCACTGGACAGGCATATACTGTAACTGGATGAAAATAGGGCCATCCTGGTATTCTTATGGGTAGTCAGGAGAAGCTCAGACCAGATCTTTTCTTCTGTCTAGTAAAGGAGTCACTAAATGGTTTCTGTAAAAGGCTGCATAGTGACTACTTTGAGGTTTGTGGGAAATTTAGTCACTGCTGTATCGACTCTCTTCAGCCTTAGTGTAAAAACAGCCACATACAGACCACGATTTAACAAACACAAAGGTGCTTCTGTATGCCTTTACCAAGGCAGAAGGAAAGGTGACCTTGGCCCGAGGCTTATGTTTTATTGATACCCAGCTGTATTATCATATCTGAAAGTTTATGTGTTTAAACTTTTCCAAGTAACCACATCATCTCAGTTTGATACCCAGCTTCCTTATTACAGACAGTGTGAGTTCCCAAACATCCCAAGCATCTATACTACCTAACCTCTGTAAGTTTCAGTTTTCATGCCTGTGAATGGGCATGAATAGGATAACATCAGTCCGTACATCACAGAATTCTTCAGATGAGTAGATAAAATACTAGATAAAGCACACAGACCAGGGCCTGGTATGCAGTGAAGATTCCACTGACCGTGTATCCCTGATCCATTGTCTACACTTCTCTGCCCTCACCCCTGGTAACTGGCCTGCAGGGCAGCACCAAGGCAGAGCTGGAGGTGTTTATTCCCAATCCTGTTATTTCGGCACCATTTTCTACTCACATTGGCTATCTCCTACTCCAGCCCTCATGGGGGTATACTCTGCTGATAGCTCTGGCATCCTTAGTGACTTCTGATGACACTATTGCCTTTTGTTAAACGTTTAGACTGAAACTCTTGCTATTCTATGGACACAGCCATAGCCTTTACCATTCCCTAGCCCTGCTGATAACCACATGAAGTCTCATGATTTTGGTGTTTTCACTTAAACATCACAGTGAATTCTGCTGTTATTTCATGGTAGGCACAATGAAGTAACTCTACAGTGGTGATAAATGTTTTCATTATTATAATAATCAGTGATTTTAAAATTCTTTCTAAGTCTTGGCCTTTGAACTTCAAATTTTATTATCCATTGCCTTGCTTCTGTATCTTTCAGTATAATTTCTGTCAACTAACCCCATGAAGCTTGGTATAGGATTACATGAAATAGAAGAAAATCCACTCAACTAATTTATTCTCTTGCTTTCAGGTGTGAAACACATTTCAAAAATAGACAGGAAAGTGCACTGCTATACCTTTTACTGCCTTCACATGGGGAGAATTTAGACATCATGATGGAGGCCAGTGATAAAATTTACACAGTGCAAAACTCTCTTAGCACATAGACTGGTACAGCCATCCTTACATGATTCTTCTCAGAAGGCGTGGACAGCTATAGGCTGATGGACAAGGCTAAGGTATTAAAGAACTGTGAGGTAAGGTTTAATCTGGCTGGCTGTCCCTGACCAGGTCTTAAGGGAATTTGTCCCAGGTCAACAGCAGAGTGACAAGACAAGCTTTCTGTGGGAGTGTGTCCTGTTACAGAAGCTCTGAAGTAGCATGGCCCAACAGGCCCATCCTTGCCGTCTGAAGCTAAAAGTAGCCAATTCTTAGGGGCTACTAATATTTGCCTTTTCTCTTAATTAGCTTCAAATATTTTGAAGTGGATCTTTAAGTGTTGTATTATCTCAATATTTGAAGATGAATCTTAAAGAAATTGTACTTTCAACAACATCTGTTGAAATTAAAAAAAAAAAAAGATGGCTAATCTGAATTTGACTGTTACTTCAAACAGCATTGTTAATACATCTGCAAAATGGCTGGCCATCATGAAAACCATCGTTCTAACTCATTGTTTAGTATATATCTCATTTACATACATATTCTGAGCATGCATTTGTCTGCTATGATTTCTAGAAAAGGATTCATTTTCACTCTAAAACACATCCTACATTTCTGGCATTAAAACAACCTTTATATTATGAACTTGTAAGAAGAAAGATAACAATTACAAGATGAAGAGATTGAATGAGAGACACATTTGCCAAGTACTTTATCTACTAAGAGGTACAGCAAGTAAGCAAGGGTGCCACAGTCATTATTGAAGCACAGTGTCTATACATCATTCACAGTATACCAGAGCTATTATGTGGGAAAGTTAAGATTTATATATGGATTGACTTTAGAAGTCAAATTTTGCTGTTTTCTGATGTAATTTGAAATTGCTTTCTGTTAATGTTCCTCACTGGGTAAATTTTACTGGTCTAAGAATCTCAATATTTGAGAAGATTAAATTTTTCTGTGTATTTGCTATATCTATTAACACATACACATAAACCTAATGGGACTGAGTGGCTAGGCATGGAAGGCCCTGTCCAGACTGCTGTGTTTTCTGTGGAGTCAGCCAGTGATGTACTGGGAATGGAGGTAAGAGTCTAATTTGACCATAGATGCTTCTACCAACACTGACAGAAGGACAAATTGACAAAGGAGGCATTTTGCAGCTCCTACTATAGGGGTAATCATCTTGAATACCACCCCTAAATAACACCCCACCATAAAAAAATCATACCACACCTATAAGAAAATAAATGTTCCAGGTAGCATGTTGTGAGGAAGTATGGCTGCAGTCCAGGAAGCAGTTTGTAGAAGCCACACCCAGCTGAGCAACCTCACTCCGGATGGAAAGTCTGGTTCTTATTTGGATCAGCTGGAAGGTCCTTGGGGAGGAGGTAGGCTGGTCTACCATTGTGGTAGACAGTGGTCTCTCAAACTTTACCTAATATAATGACAATGTAAGTCTTGTCCAGCTTAGTGGTGTCACTATGAATGACTGAGGTCTCAGAATTAAGCTGTGGGTGAGCTAGCTTATCCTAATACAATGGAAATATATGGGGGTAAATTCTTCACTGGCGTTGGCTTGAGTGGACTTTAGAAACATTCTACCTCATCCTGCTAGTAGAGAAAAATACTAGCATAATGAACTCAAAACCATGTATGATATTGATTCCCAGGTCTCATAGAAAGATGACTTGTCAAACAAAACAGTTTGTATAGTTTTAGAAAAGTCTGCTTTCCAATCACTGGTCCTATCTGTGTGAGCAAGTATCTCCACAGCTGAAGATAGTTTTTGGTTTGGTTTGGGGCTCTGTGCTCTCCTCTGAAGGTTAATGTCTTTACTCAAATCTAGCCACACTGTGTTTGTTGCTACACCAGTAGCACACTGAGCAAGGTTGTTCTTCAGTGTTTGCTTTCATCCCATAGCAAAAAGGCACTGCCTGAAACAATGCTTTGATGTGCCTTTATCAATTACACCTACCATTGACTAGGTTTCCCATGTGCCAGCCACCATCACAAGGAATTCACACATCTCATCACATCGATTTATTATAACACCTCTCCAAGACAGGAACTATATTCCTATTTTATAAACACAGAAATGAAGCAGCAATCAGAGCTCAGGAGCTGAGATGGGGTTTAAATAAAGCTGGCCTTTAGTTCCATAGTCAACTTTCTCCCCCCTACACCAAGTTTCTCCCTATCGAGGAGTTATTCTCTAAGTGGGCAAACCCATCAGATTTCTGCTTGCCACTTCACAGTTGGATTTTGGCACTTATCCAGTTCACAAGGTCCATTCAGGGCTGAGTCGATGAGTCTGGAGATTTGTTGCCTGCTAGAGACATTTGTGGGGATTCCGGAACTCTAGAGATTTGATTCTTCATGCCAGCAACAAGCAGGTGCTGCCAAAAGTTATTTATAAATTTGTTTAAGGCAACAGATTTTCTCATTTTTTTTTAAAGTATAGGTAGTGAATTGGAAGTATTTTAATTTGAGAACTTTGGTTCCATGAAAAGCACCTTGATTGGGTCTTTGGCAGGCCACTTTCAAGTTAGAAGAACTGACCCTCTAAATCTATGAACCCAAAGGTTAATTTGGGGACACAAAAGTTTGGTCACACTGAGCTGGGCTGACTTTGGTCCTCTACTGTACTGCTTGGCTTTTCACCAAATGACCCTCCTTTTGTTCTCAGAACAAGTAGTCTAGATATTAATTTTGAGAATTCTGTATGATATAGATTATGCTTACATGCAAGGTTTTATGATAATCTTGGTGAAGCAACAAATTGATTTTATATACACTTTTGAGGTTTATTTCAAGAAGTATTTCTTGAGCTTTGACTACTGCATTCTGGTTCAAGGCTCTGTAGTAGCTCAGAGCACAAAGGAAACCAAAGCTCCCTGCCCATGGCCAGAGTTTGCAACCTGTGCCAGATCCAGAAGTACGATGGAGGGAAAAAACCAAAAAGAAGTGGTCAGGGAAGGCATGCAAGAGCTGAGAGAGCAAGCTTTATGAGAATTATAGGAAAAAGAATTTTAGCCACGTTGGGGAGTTGGTGAATTCTGAGTGAGCAATGGGGAAGCAATACATTGCCAGAACAGAGAGGTGATGGCTGCTTCTGGCCTTGAAGCTGTGCTGTAGGCCCTGGCTTCTTCACTTTCTTGGGCAATGCCCTAAAGAATTTTAAACAGAAAGGACTATGCTTAAACAGAATCCTTAATCTGCTTGGTCGAAAATAGATGTTAAGGATTATAGATAATATAAGTACGTTTGTTCCCTATGCTATATAACAAATTGCTAGAAACTGACCAGATTAAAATCAACACCCACTATCATATCTCTAGGGGCCAAGAGTCTAGGCTTGGCTTAGCTGAGTCTACTTAAGCCTTGGACAAAGTGTTATCCCAGGAGGAGGTCTCACTGTGGGGCTCAGCTAGGGAAGGTTGCCTTCCAAACCTTTAAATTGCTGCTAAAGTTCATAGTCTTGTTGATTTATCCAGGAGATTTATTGTAGGCTCCTTTTGGAAAGCCAGCTGGGGAGATACATGGAGAAAGAAAAGTTGAGAGGAAAAGATAACTCTTTAAAATCATCTCATAACCGTAGCTATAATACATGATGAGAAAGGCAGAGTCCAATTACTCTAAAGAGGAAGAGAATCCACAAAGATGTGAGTGGAAGCAGGTAGGAGACCATGGAAACAGTCCTAAGGCTTGCTGACCTCTCTCTCTCTCTCCATATAATATATATATATATATGAGGTTTCAGGAAGAAATACAAGAATTAGATTGAAGAATTAGAATATATAATCTCTTCTTTCCTTTAGTCCCAATAATGGCTTACTCTAGACATACCTAAGTAATACATAATAAGCCTGTGACCTTAATGAGCTTTGCTGGGCATCATTTGGCCTTATTTTTTATCCTGTCTTTAGTTTCTCATCATCCCTCCCAAAGTACCCTTGCATGTGCACTAGTGTCCATCAGTACTCTCCAGAGCATCTTGTCCGAGAGATGCTGCATTCCTCCTGGCCAGCACTGCTCCAAAAGCCACACAGGATATAGGTGTTCATAAGAGGCAGAGGACAGTGCGGACCTCTGAGACTCCATGCTAAGTGTGATTGTGAATCTGCCCTCTTCTTAACCTGGCTGAATCAGAACTTGTCCACATTCGGAGTTACTCTTGGCAGTGACTGCCCATGCATGGATGCCTGGCACTGTCATGGTCTCAGCCCTTCCTTACAACTGGTATCATCTTTAATTTCTTCTTGCAACAGATCAGTAGATACCCTGCTCTAAATCCCATTTGACAATTCCCACCTAGATGGCTGAGGAGGTGCAGCCTCAGTTTTTCCTGAGTGGTTGGCCCTTTAGACTCCTATGACCTCAAAGACCTCCAGCCAGCCCAGCCAGGGCTCTTCCATGAAAATTTTATATTAAGAGCAAAGCTGTTTGATTGTTGGTAAACACTGAGGAGTATAGCTAAAGTTGCCTCCATGATGCATAGAGTTCAGATGCAAGGAGCTACCTTTGCAGCAGAACTGATAAACACAAGAGGGCTTTCTCCTTCTTGTAGGGCTTCTGAATCTATCTTCAAGCAGAGTCCCAACACACTTCCACATGTTGGCCTGAATTCCACAGTGAACATGGGCATGTTTATTTGTTTTGCCACTCCATGCCACACTATAGACTTGGCCTGGTATTGTACGCAGGGTGTGAAATAATCTGAATATATCTACTGCTCAACAGTCAGGGCTAGAATTTTTGTGAAGCCATCTGGCTATTTTCCCCTCGTAGCCTCTTGCCTTTCCACATAAAACAAGTGGCAATTTTAGTGTTTCTGGAATGCTGTGGCATCTCTTCAGTGCTTTCTTTGTTGGAGGAAAAAATACATGACCCTATTGCCTTAGCACTTCTCTTAGTCCAGAAATCTCAATGGGCCTGCCAGCAACCCACAGGCAGGCTTGCCCTCTCTCCTCTTCCATCTGTTTTCTCTAATTCTTCACACCTTTAAAATTTCTTGGAAATATTTTGTTATTCACCTCATCTGCGGATGTAATTACCAACATGCCCACACACCCAGCTTAACATCTCATCCTAGAGACTTCTCTGCCTCATAAAAGTCTCCCACAGCCTCTAACTCCTTATCTTCTGTCATCAAGACATCTCCCTGACCCCACCCTTTGCATTCCCTCATTCGCACTATGTTATTCCCCAACCTCCAAGTAAATGATTATTTAATATTTCCCATAAACACACAAGACTCAGTGGGAAATTCTGTGCCAAAACCACCGCAAGGTCTCTGTCCTGAGGACCTCACATTCTGATGTCACTCTGGTTGTTATCAACACATTAGGACCGTAACCTCCTCTTGGCTCTGAAGTCCCAGGGAAAGGCATTGCTTCCAGATTGTTCAGAAGGAGCTGTTTATCAGCTAGTGAGTCCATGTGCATCAGAACTCAGGTTCTTTGAGCAGTGTGCACTAAAAAGATGTGCCCCTCCCCAGCAGACACTGCAGCTCTCCTTCCATCATTGAGAGCACATGAGCTCAGCGGTCATCCTTTCCCGGGGTATTAAGGCTTAGAAAGAAGTTTTTGTTTATTTGTTTTGCTTTGCTTTCTTTTCTTTTTTTGTTTTTTTTTTTTTTAATCTGTGTCTTTTAAAAAAAATTTTATTGGATATTTTATTTACATTTCAGATGTAATCCCCTTTCTCCATCTCCCCCCCACCCAGGAATCCCCTATCTCATCCTCCCTCCTCCTGCTCCTATGAGGATATGCCCCCACTCACCCTCCCTCTCCCACTTCCTCACCCAAGATTTCCCCACAGTGGGGCATCCAGCCTTCACTGGACCAAGGATTTCCTCTCCTACCTATGCCCAACAATGCCATCTTCCCCTACATATATAGCTGGAGCCATGGGTCCCTCTTTATGTGCTCCCAGGCTAGTGGTTTTGACCCTGGGAGCTCTGGTTGGTTGGTATTGTTGCTCTCCCCATGGGGATGCAAATCCTTTCAGCTCTTTCAGTCTTCTCTATCACTCTTCCATTGGAAACCCCATGATCAGTTCAATGGTTATCTGTGAGCATCCACCTCTGTATATTTCAGGCTTTGGCAGACCTCTAACGAGACAGCTATATCAGGCTCCTGTCAGCATGCACTTCCTGGTAACCATATCAGCATCTACATTTGGTGATGGCACATGGGATGGATACCCAGATGGAACAGTCTCCAGACGACTCCTCCTTCAGTTTCTGTCCCACACTTTGTTTCCATATTTGTTCCCATGAGTATTTTGTTACTCCTTCTAAGAAGGACCAAAGCACCCATACTTTGTCTTCCTTGTTCATGAGCTTCATGTGGTCTGCGAGTTGTATCTTCGATATTGTGAGCTGTTGGGCTAATATCCAATTATCAGTGAGTGCATACTATGTGTGTTCTTTTATGATTGGGTTACCTCACTCAGAATGATATTTTCTAGTTCCATCTATTTGCCTAAGAATTTCTCAAATTCATTGTTATTAATAGTTGAGGTTTCTCCTTGTGTATATACCATAATTTTCTGTACATTCTTGTGAAGGACACTTGGTTTATTTCCAGCTTCTGGTATATCCAAGGATGTAGCTGGAATCTAGTATGCTAGCATTTCTGGTATATCGATGATTCTTCTGGGTATATCCCAGGAGTGGTATAGCTGGTCCTCAGGAGTGTATGTTCCAATTTTCTGAGGAACTCTCAGACTGATTTCATGAGTGGTTCCCATCTTGCAATCCAGTAACATGAGGGTGTTTTTTTCCCATCACTCTGCCAAGGATGCTGCTATCACCTGAGTTTTTGATCTTGGCCATTCTACTGTGTGAGGTGGTATCTCAGGTTTTTTGATTTGCATTTCCCTGATGACTAAGCTATTGAACATTTCTTTAGGTGTTCTCGGCCATTCGAGTCCCTCTAGTTGAGAATTATTTTTTAGCTCTGGTTCCCATTTTTAATTGGTTATTTGATTGTCTGAGTCTAATTTTCTTAGTTCTTTGTTATATTGGATATAGCCTCTTTCGGTGATTGATTGTGCTAAAGATCTTTTGCCCAATCTGTTGCTGCCAGTTTTGTCTCTATTGAAGTGTCCTTTGCCTTACAGAGAGAGTTTGAAGGATTTTATGAGTCCCATTTGTCAATTCTTTATCTTCAGGCAATAAGCCATTGGTGTTCTGTTCAGAACTTTTCCCCTGTGCCTAGGTACTCCAGGGTCTTCCCCACCTTCTCTTCTATTAGTTTCTGTGTATCTGGTTTTATGTGAAGGTCCTTTATCCACTTGGACTTGAGCTTTGTACAAGGAGATAAGAATGGATCAATTTTCATTCTTCTACATTCTGACTTCAGTTGAACCAGCACCATTTGTTGAAAATGCTGTCCTTGTTCCACTGGATGGTTTTAGCTCCTTTGTCAAAGATCAAGTGACCATAGGTGTGTGTGTTCATTTCTGGATTTTCAATTCTATTCCATTGATCTTTCTGCCTGTTCTCTGTACCAATACTATGCAGTTTTTATCACTATTGCTCTGTAGTACAGCTTGAGGTCAGGGATAGTGATTCCCCCAGAAGTTTTTTATTGTTGAGAATAGTTCTCCTATCCTGGGATTTTTGTTATTGCAAATGAATTTGTAAATTGCTCTTTGTATCTCTATGAAGAATTGAGTTGGAATTTGATGAGGATTGCATTGAATCTGTAGATTACTTTTGTCAAGATGGCCATTTTAACTATATTAATCCTGCCAATCCATGAGCATTGGAGATCTTTCCATCTTCTGAGATCTTCTTCGATTACTTTCTTCAGAGACTTGAAGTTCTTGTCATACAGATTTTTGACTTGTTTGGTTAGATTCACACAAGGTATTTTATATTATTTGTGACTATTGTGAAGGATGTCATTTCCCTAATTTCTTTCTCAGCCTGTTTATCCTTCGAGTAGAGGAAGGCTACTGATTTGTTTGAATTAATTTTATATCCAGCCACTTTGCTGAAGTTGTTCATCAGGTTTAGGAGTTCTCTGGTGGAAGTTTTCGGGTCACTTAAGTATACTATCATATCATCTACAAATAGTGAAATTTTGACTTCCTCCTTTTCTATTAGTATCCCTTTGACTTCCTTTTGTTGTCTAATTGCTCTGGCTAGCATTTCCAGTACTATACTGAATAGGTAGGGAGAGAGTGGGCAGCCTTGTCTAGTCCCTGATTTTAGTGTAATTGCTTCAAGTTTCTCTCCTTTTAGTTTGATATTGGCTACTGGTTTGCTGTATATTGCTTTTACTATGTTTAGGTATGGGCCTTGAATTCCTGATCTTTCCAAGACTTTTACCATGAAGGGATGTTGAATTTTGTCAAATGCTTTCTCAGCATCTAGTGAGATGATCATGTGGGGTTTTTGTTTGTTTGTTTGTTTTGTTTTTTGAGTTTGTTTATATAGTGGATTACATTGATGGATTTCCGAATATTGAACCATCCCTGAATTCCTGGATAAAGCCTACTTGATCATGATGGATGATTATTTTGATGTGTTCTTGGATTTGTTTGCAAGAATTTTATTAAGTATTTTCGCATCGATATTCATAATGGAGATTGGTCTGAAGTTCTCTTTCTTTGTTGGGTCTTTGTGAGGTTTAGATATGAGCGTGATTGTGGTTTCATAGAATGTATTGGATAATATTCCTTCTGTTTCTATTTTGTGGAATAGTTTGAAGAGAATTGGTAGTAGGTCTTCCTTGAAGATTTGATAGAATTCTGCACTAAAATCATCAGGTCCTGGGTTTTTTTTTTGGTGGGAAGACTTTTAATGACTGCTGCTATTTCTTTAGGGGTTATGGGACTGTTTAGATGGTTTATTTGCTCCTGATTTAACTTGGTACCTGGTACCTGTCTAGAAAGTATCCATTTCATCCAGATTTTTCAGTTTTGTTGAGTATAGGCTTTTGTAATAGGATCTGATGAATTTTTGAATTTCCTCAGTTATGTCTCCCTTTCAGTTCTGATTTTACTAATTTGGATACTGTCTCTGTGCCCTGTGGTTAGTATGGGTAAGAGTTTATCTATATTGTTGATTTTCTCAAAGAACCAGCTCCTGGTTTTGTTGATTCTTTTTATAGTTCTCTTTGTTTCTACTTGGTTGATTTCAGTCCTCAGTTTGATTATTTCCTGCCATCTACTCCTCTTGGGTGTATTTATGTCTTTTTATTCTAGAGCTTTCAGGTGTGCTGTCAAGTTGCTAGTGTATGCTCTCTCCAGTTTCTTTTTTGTAGGCACTTATAGCTATGAGTTTTCCTCTTAGCACTGCTTGCATTGTGTCCCATAAGTTTTGGTATGACAAGCCTTCATTTCATTAAATTCTAAGAAGTCTTTAATTTCTTTCTTTATTTCTTCCTTGACCAAGTCATCATTGAGTAGAGTGTTATTCAGCTTCCATGTGCATGTGGGCTTTCCATTGTTTTTGTTATTACTGAAGACTAGCCTTAGTTTGTGGTGATCTGGTAGGATGCATAGGATTATTTCAATTTACTTGTATCTATTGAGGCCTGTTTTGTGAACAATTATATGGTCTATTTTGGAGAAGGTACCTTGAGGTGCTGAGAAAAAGGTATATTCTTTTGTTTTAGGATGAAATATTCTATAGATATCTGTTAAATCCATTTGGTTCATAACTTCTGTTAATTTCATTGTGTCTCTGTTTAGTTTCTCTTTCCATGATCGCCCATTGCTGAGATTGGAGTGTTGAGATCCCCCACTATTATTTGTGAGGTGCAATGTGTGCTTTGAGCTTTATAAAGTTTCTTTTATGAATCGTGGGTGCCCTTGCATTTGGAGCATAGATGTTCAGAACTGAGAGTTCATCTTGGTAGATTTTTCCTTTGATAATATAAAGTATCTTTCCTCATCTTTTTTGATTACTTTTGGTTGAAAGTCAATTTTATTTGATATTAGAATGGCTACTCCAGCTTCTTTCTTGGGACCATTTGCTTGGAAAATTGTTTTTCATTCTTTTACTCTGAGGTAGTGTCTGTCTTTGTCACTGAGGTGCTTTTCCTGTATGAGACAAAATTCTAGATCCTGTTTACGTATCCAGTCTGATAGTCTGTCTTTTTATTGGGAATTGAGTCCATTGATGTTAAGAGATATTAAGGAAAAATGATTGTTGCTTCCTGTTATTTTTGTTATTAAAGTTGGAGTTATGTTTATGTAGCTATCTTCTTTTGGGGTTGTTGGAAGATTACTTTCTTGTTTTTCTAGTTATAGTTTCCCTTCTTGTGTTGGAGTTTTACATCAATTATCCTATGAAGTGCTGGATTTGTGGGAAGATATTGTGTAAATTTGGTTTTGCCATGGAATATCTTGGTTTCTCTATCTATGCTAATTGAGAGTTTTGCTGGGTATAGTAGTCTGGGCTGGCATTTGTGTTCTCTTAAGGTCTGTATGATATCTGTCCAGGATCTTCTGGCTTTTATAATCTTTGGTGAGAAGTCTGGTCTAATTTTTATAGGTCTGCCTTTATATGTTACTCGACCTTTTTCCCTTACTGCTTTTAGTATTTTTCTTTGTTTTGTGCATTTGATGTTTTGATTTATGTGACGGGAGAAATTTTTTTTCTGCTCTAGTCTATTTGGAATTCTGTAGGCTTCTCTTATGTTCATGGACATCTCTTTCTTTAGGTTAGGGAAGTTTTCCACTAATATTTTGTTGAAGATGTTTACTGGCTCTTTAAGTTGTTAATTTTCACTCTCATCTATACCTATTATCCTTAGGTTTGGTCTTCTCATTGTGTCCTGGATTTCCTGGATGTTTTGGGTTAGGAGCTTTTTGCATTTTGCATTTTCTTTGATAGTTGTGTCAATGTTTTCTATGGTATCTTCTGCACATGAGGTTCTCTCTTTATCTCTTGTATTCTGTTGGTGAGCTTGCATCTACAACTCTGATTTCTTATCCTAGGTTTTTTATCTCCAGGGTAGTCTCCCTTTGCGATTTTTTTTTTATTGTTTCTACTTCCATTTTTAGATCCTTGATCGTTTTGTTAATTCCTTCACCTGTTTGGTTGTGTTTTCTTTCAGTTCTTTAAGGGATTTTTGTGTTTCCTCTTTAAGGGCTTCTACCTGTTTACCTTGTTCTCCTGTATTTCTTTAAGGGAGTTATTTATGTCCTTCTTAAAGTCCTCTATCTTCATCATGAAAAGTGATTTTAATTCTGAATCCTGCTTTTCTGGTGTGATGGGGTATCCAGGGCTTGCTATGGTGGAGAACTGGGTTCTGATGATGGCAAGTAACTTTAGTTTCTGTTGTTTATGTTCTTATGCTTGCCTTTCCCATCTGGTTAACTCTAGTGCTACCTGCACTCAATCTCTGACTGGAGCCTCTCTTCCAGTTATCTTGCTTGTGCCAGAACTCCTCAGAATGGAGATGTCTCTGTGATCCTGTGACCCTGAGCTCCTGGGTGGAAGAACTGCTGGGACTCAGGCTCCTCTGGGATCCTGAAATCCTGTGGCTCTGAGTGCAGTGGTTCCTTCTCTGCTCTAAGTGCACTGGTTCCTCTAGGATGGCTCAGGATATGGTATCTTCACAGGAGCAGACCAGCTGGGTGTCTGTCCCAGCCAAAAGGACCAAGCAAGGGTAGATACAAGTTTGATAAAGACTGTAAACTGCAGATAGTTTGTTTAACCCTTAATCATCTCTAATGCCAGTGTTTCCTAGTTTCTGTTATAAGGTATCCTTGTTGTATACAGAAGCCCTGTTGAATGTATAGCCAGGGTTTGGATAAACTGGTGTTAGTGTGATTAAAACAAAAACCACTATAGTAAAAAACAACATTAGAAAGGAACAGGGTTATTTCATCTTGCAGCTTGGAGTCAGTCCATCATCCAAGGGAGTCAACAACTCAAGGTAGGAACCTGGAGGCAGGAACTGATGCACAGGCCACAGAAGAGTGTTGCTTATTGGCTTGCTCTCATGACTTGTTGAGCCTGCTTTCTTACATTACTCAGGGCCTTCAATCCACAGGTGACACCACCCACAGTGAGCTGGGTCCTACCTTATCAATCATCAGTTAAGAAATTGCCCCATAGACTTGCCCATAGACCAATCTGGTAGCTCATTTTCTCAATTGAGGTTCCTCTTCCTAAATGACTCTAGCTCATGTTAATTTGACATAAAACTAGCCAACACAGCTAGATATCAAAGACTTTAATAACTGCTTCTTCAAGTAGCTTAAAGAACAAAGTATGGGAGGCAGATACACTTTTTAGTCCATCCAGCTAACATGGAAACTCACAGCTTGCTCCAAGCATTATTCTTAGTTTTCAGTCTGTTTTTACTTCTGTCAATGGGGATAATAATAAGCCCACATAACCCTTAACAGGATGAAATACAAAAGCACATTCTGCAGAGCCAGGTGTCTAAACATCAGTTCTCCTGCAGTGGCTGGTGCCATTTCTACAGTCAGAGCTTATTCTCTAAGTTATTCATGTGAACCCTTCGCTGATGAGAGCCGACTACAGGTTTGCCATAGCAGTTTACCCTGGGACTGGTGTAGGTTATAATTTATTCTTTCACTCTCTTCTTTCACCTACTTTGGCTAAGGGATGCACAATGAAGCAGAAACACATCGTGTCAGGCATGCCTGTGTGATATGGAAACAGAAGAAGCAGCATATTCATCAGCAACACTGCCCTGGCTTCTGAAGCCTGTAAGTTCTGTAACCAACAACAGTCTAAGAGTGTGTAACATCAGAAATATATTCTTTAAAACATCCTTGTGTTATGACCAAGGATCAAAGCTTTGAGTGAGATTTTAGATGTCTCTAGGACCTAGAACGAATTCTAGAAAATTTATCACACTCTCAGATATTGAATGAGCTAACATTTTAAAAGATATTTTTACTGTTGTATTAAAAAAAGAAGTGATAGTATTTATATCTGAAGGTATCTTGCTGTTAAGGGGTTGATTTACTTATTGTGCCTACATATAATGATGGATATTTCTGGTTGCAGTGCATGTGAATTGAATGTTGATCCAAATGACAGTAGAGAAAAGATACATCATCAGGGAAGGTTCTGAGATGGGTCTTCTGTCTTTGCTAATTTGCTAAAAAGCTATTTCTGTCCTGTTTCTCCCTGGTTTCATAGAATTTAAAATGTTCAAATAGGGAAACTTTTGGGGGAGCTAAAAAGTAATATAAATGTGAGACAATTCTAGTTTTAGTATAAGTATGTGGAAAAATCATGTTGTGTTCTAGGCCAGCCTGGACAGTAGTCTGAGATCTTGTCTCAAAACAAACATTCTAATAATAACAACAGCAAGACACAAAAGCAAAATTGTTATAAACAAATATAGGAATAGAAACAAAATTATAGGAAGAAGCCAGAAGAAATGGATCCCAGTCTGATCTCTGCAATGACATGGCATCAATGTTGGAGATATCTTTTCTATTTAAGCTCTCCTAAAAAGCTAGAGACAAAGTTTTTTTTTTTTCCCAGTAGGAACACAGACATTCTATCATTATTAGAAAGTTTCCCTGTTTGTCTTACTTCTTTTCTTGTGGTGTTTGTTAAAAACTGTTCTTTCTCCCCTTAGGCTAGTAATAAGTATAAATAAAATCAGCAAGATTCCAAGCCCCATGAGGTGAGGAGAAAGTACCTGAAACTTGAAGTGATACAAGCACACATCTTCACTAGGGGTGAGAGCTCATTTGAACAGTCTTCTTAGGCCTGGAACTTTGGGTTCTGTTACAGTGTTGCCAGTTCACCCATCTATCTATATTTCTGTCCCACGGGCATATTTAGAAGAACAGTCCTGTCTTTACACCGTTTCAGTTTCTTCAGAAAATGAATGGGTATGGTAATGCATAACATTCATTACATACAGCAGAAGCCAAAATCTTTTGTCAGAGTGACCTTCAAAAATTTTACACCTATTTCATGCAATAAAGGAGAAATGCGTATCATATGCTTTCACTTACTTTGTGATTAGCTCAACAGACTCATGTTCTGTAGGGACAGAAGCCAGGCCTTGGTCTCTCAAGACCTTTCTCTAGCCCCTGTAGCATCCTCTTCTAGTATCGTTTTAAGAATTTTGTCTCACATACCCTCAGAAGAAAAATTATATTCAGACTCACTCGTGTTCCCTTGCATCTGTGATGAGCCTTAAAATGTAGAGTTCTAACATACACTTATTTGATACTCACAGGCTTTCTATGAGGTTACTAGGATGGGGAATAGAATTCCCAATTCAAAGTTATTAGAAGAAAGGCTTCCTAACTTACTCCAAAATAAGAGAGCCTGATCTTAAAACCCAAGTTATATGGCTCAACTCAGTCATACTCTTTCCAAGATGCCCCAGATGCTACTGTAGGTAGAACTCTAAAATGATCCCTGGGTATCCTCACCTCTGCCCTGTTTCTCATAAAATGTCCCTGCAGTTTATAACTAAAATGAGACAGCATGCTTACAACCATAATTTTGTAGATATAATTAAGGTCCCAAATCAGTAAGACTTAAGATTAGAGATTGCCTGGATAGGTTTCACCTGATCATAAGAATTCTTAAATCGTAGTCTAGGGATCAGACACAAGAACTCAAAGAAAGAAGAAACATAAAAAACAAAGGGGGTTGCGAGTGAGACTGATTCAAAGTTGTTGGCTTTGAAGACATAATACATACATTGTCTAGACGTTCAGGAGAACCTCAGACACCATACATAAGATAAGAATCATCAGTCTTACAAACACTGTGTGAAAAACTGACTTGAACAGATAGTCTGATTGACCCTGGAATGGATTTTTTTTGTTTTTTTTGTTTTGTTTTTTTTTTTTGTTTTGTTTTGTTTTGTTTTGTTTTTCGAGACAGGGTTTCTCTGTATAGCTTTGGCTGTCCTGGAACTCACTCTGTAGACCAGGCTGGCCTCGAACTCAGAAATCTGCCTGTCTCTGCCTCCCAAGTGTTACTGGAATGGATTCTTGTCCTGAGCCTTCAAATGACCACACAATGCCCAACAACGTAATTTTCACCTTGTGAAATTATGAGACTAAGTCTCAGTCATATCATTGTTGAACTTATGACCTAATAAAAAGACATTTTTTAGCTGTAGAGTTTGTGATAGTTTATCTTCAATCACAGTAAAATAATAAACTGCCCCTGATAAATGTTTATGGAATGAGTATTGCATGTAAGACACTAGTTTTTATTTCTGATCACTTTATATCACTGTCTGAGAGATTAGGAGAATTAATTTTTAAAGCAGTCTTGGTTATTTACTCGGCAATGTTACCATTTCTCTTCACTTGTAAGAAAATAGAGGGTTGCCATCCCCATGCTACTGAGACAGACCTGTGTCCTTTATTCTAAGCAAGAAGATAGTGGGGAGGGGAATAACAGTCTCTTTCAGGACAATGGCTTGTATCTCCACATTCTCTTTTCCTGTGCAGAAAACCCTAATGCTCCAGATGAGGAAGGGAGCATGTGGGCAGCATCTGGCTCTGAGTGCATGGGCAGAACTTCCTGCCAGTGTGCTTTGGGTATGGCTACCTTGACTGACACATTTACACTAAAGGTACTGGGCCATATGTCATGCTGAGCTTTGCCAACATTGGCCGCTGCTCAATCACACACTAGTAATGAAGGCCACATCACCAGGACATTTTACTGAGTACCAGTAGAGTAAGGAAGAAGAAATTCCAACTTGGAATTTCTCTTCAAGTTAGTTAGAAGTGGGGAAAGTCATAGAGGGAATGGGATAGTATTAACAAGATATGGAAAACAAGAAAGAGAAGAGTGTAGCCAAGGTATGGTAATGCAGAATTAAAATTCCAGAAGATGGAGACAGGAAGATTAGGAGTTCAAGACAGCATTGTGAATTCCAGGTAAGCCTGAGCCAGCCATACAAAGAAAAAGAAGAGAGAGAGAAGAGAGAAAAAAGAAACAGAGAAAGAAGAAGAGAGTTCTGTGACTGGGCTGTGACAACTGAGTGGCTGCTATTTAGAGTCTGTGGGACTTCCATGAGAGGACAGACCAACCGTTTACCAGACATTCTGAAATAAAACTGTTAAGGCTTGTCAGCAGAGTGCCAAAATATTGAATGAAGAAATCATGTACACTAAATATTTTATTTATTTTTAATAGAATGAGTATTTTGCCAGCACATAGGTATGTGCACCACGTGCATGCCTGGTGTCTGTGGTCCCCTAGAACTAGAGTTACAGGCACTTGGGAGCTATCATGTCAGTGCTAGGAGCTGAGCCCAGGTCTTCTGTAAGAGCAGCCTGTGCTTTTAATTGCTAAACCACCTCTCCAATCTCTGCATTAGATATTTTTAAAGCTATCCTGTTCTTTAGAATTCCTAGGACACTCTCTTGTGAGCTGAGAGGAGACCAGCCAATGAGCCAACTATTATGCAAGTTTTCCCTTCCTGTATTCATGTTCAATTTCCATAGAAATACTAGAAAATGGGCACAGTATCCCATCTAAGTTAAAGAGATGGGTTTTTGATTTTATATCAGAATAGAGTCAATAACATGGTGACAAAAGTCTTATTTTTTGAAAATATCATTTTAATCATTAATCAGTTATCACTACTTATTACAGCTCTTTATAAGTTAATAGACTTTTTTTGGTTTTATATCAGAATAGAGTCAATAATGGTGGTGACAAAAGTCCTATTTTTGAAACTATCATTGTAACTATTAATCAGTTATCATTATTCAATGTAGCAGTAGACAAAATATTTCCTCTTAAAATAGTAAGCTTTAAGAATTTTAATTGATGCAAACTAAGTTAATATCTTAAATTATATATAATAAAATGATTTCTAAAATAAATTTAGATGGATGATTAACAATATAATTGCTATCAAGTGAACATCTATTAAAAAACATTACTTCTTGAAGCTTTAATACAAATCAGAGAAACTACATAGCACCCAAGCTTGAGGTTATCAGGACCCTTGTTACCATGGCCCCTCTATCCTCAGGACCCTTCTGTTATCATGGCCCTCTAACCTCAGGACCCTTCTGTTACCTTGGCCCCTCTATCCTCAGGACTCTTTTGTTATCATGGCCCCTCTATCCCATAATCAGATGAGCATATCTAGGAGAAATTTCTTTTGAAATCTTAAGGAGATTTTCTTTTTTATTATTATTGGATATTTTATTTACATTTCAGATGTTATCCCCTTTCCCCATGTCCCCCTACCCAGGAACCCCCTATCCCATCTCTCTTTCTTCCTTTCTTCTAAGAGGATGTGCCACCACACACCCACCCACTCCTACCTCCCCACCCTAAATTCCCCCACATTGGGGCATCCAGCCTTCACAGGACCAAGGACTTCTCTCCACCTATGCTCCCTATGCTCAACAAGGCCATCCTCCTCTACATATACAGCTGGAGCCATGGGTCCTCCCTATGTGCTCCCAGGCTGGTGGTTTAGACCCTGGGAGCTCTGGTTGGTTGATATTGCTGTTCTCCCCATGGGGCTGCAAACCCCTTCAAGTTCTTCAGTCTTCTCTCTAACTTCTTTATTGGGAACCCCATTGATTAGAATTCTCAACTGAGGAAACTCGAATGGCCAGGAAGCACCTAAAGAAATGTTCAACATCTTTAGTCATCTGGGAAAGGCAAATCAAAACAACACTGAGATTCCACCTCATACCAGTCAGAATGGCTAAGGAGATTTCTAAACATTGAACTGAGATAATTCTTCAGAATTTTCACATTTATGGAAATCAAAACTAAAAGGGCTTTTCTTAAAACACAAAGAAAATCATCTTAAGTGCTTTGTATTCGTTATTTATTTACTTGCTTGTTTATGTGTGTGTACATGCACCCATATGCAAGTATGCATGGAAGACAGAGGACAACCTGTGGGAGTTGGTTTTCTCTTTCCACTATGTGGGCTCTGAGAACTGAACACAAGGTGTAGGCATTATGGCAAGCACCCTTACCTACCGAGCCACCTTGCTGGTCCAAGAAGATAATTTTTATGATTGCTTCATTTTTTCTTTCCTTTGCAAATCAATTTTAAATATTCATTTAATTCAAGAGATTAGATATTTATCCTATGAAGTACCACTCTCTCATCTTAAGATGTCTGATTTCTGTGGTATAATATGCTGTTCATTAAATAGTGTGGGCTATGAGTTAAGAAGGTCTCCTTGACCTCAGCTCTGTGAAAATCTGGGTTTAGGGAAGATCCTCACCAATACTGTCATGGTCCAATAAGGAGGAGGTGTGCTTCAGAAGAACGACCACAACAACTGCTCCATGGAACCCCGTGAAACTTTCTTTACATACCCTACCCCCACCTCATTGCCCTATTTAACATCTTCATCAGCAAACTAATTTAAAACTAACAGATGAATTTTGCTTACATGAGCAAATTTTCTCCTTAGAAAATATATGCATCAACTAATTTCAATCTGGCCATCAAACAAGAGCGCCTCTGACACTAGAAAAAGGGCAAGTTGTCAATGCACGTTTCTCCCTTTTCTCCACAAAAGAAACATACATTCGGTTATTTCTTTATTAAAAGACATGCCCGCCCACAAACATCTGAGAAACATCTGTAGACAAAATGCCAAAATGCATAGTCGAGTTTTGACTCACACCTCACCACCCACCAAGACCCCTGTCAACTCACAATAAACACCTTTCTAGCATCTGCCCCAGAGAAAGAAACGCCACATTACCCAGAGGTCAGAGCAAACAGATGTCACTTATTGCAGACCCTAATCATATCCATACCCAACCTTAGGAGCTTACAGCAAAAGCCGACTTCTGGGGTAGGGATTCCTTCAACAGAGACGCCTATCCCTGGAGGGAGGCCTCCAGAGGGGCTGCCTCTAGTGACTGCCCCACCATCCTGTTTTACTCTTGACTGAGCACTGGGATATGGAAGCCTTGGGGATTCCTCATGATTGGCCCACATTATGGCATTTTCTGCTTCTCACTCTAACAGCCTGGCCCAAGAGCCAAGTGTCTGTACCAAGCTCCCGAATGCCCATGTATGACACATGTTTTCTCTCTATTGTCACAGCTTTTGAGTACATTTTTGTGCCTTCTTCTGTAGCCCTCATTGTATTAAGCAACATTTGTTCATGCCTTTCACTCTCAAGAGACAGTGTTTCTTGAGATTTAGAGGAGGGATGGAAACAGAGGGATGGAGGCAAAGAAAGAAGCAAAGAGACAGAAAAAGGGAGAAGGAAGGAAAAAAAGGATGCAAAACATGAGAAAAAAATCAATAAAATTTTTGAGCTTTTTTTTTGTAATGGGTAAATAAAAGGTAACACGCACAGAGTATCATCTACATATCAAAAATCAAGTATTTTCCACGTTTTGAATGAACTTTGGAAGCACAGAGGTAAAGGAAACCATCCAGACCTAGGATGACAAACACTGCTTAATGTACGCAGACTCTCAGAATGTCAGTCTCATACAAGGAGAGCATAGAATTATGGCTGCCTATGAGTGGAAGGGGAGATGGAATGGGATGATATTAAATGATTGAAACTTCAGTTACTAGATGAGTAAGTGCTAAAGCTCCTATGTACCCCAGGGTGACTATAAATAACAAATCTATATTATAGTAAATATTTGAAAAGTGTTTATTTTGCAGGACACGGTGTGGCATTAATCCTAAAGTGTGGGCAGGTGTTTGTAAGACCTGGGAGAGAGGAGGAGGGTAGTTCTTGGGCGTTCTTAGTGTGCAATATGTAAGAGGATGGAGGTTAGTTAACATGGTCCAAGTATTAGGGACCTTATTGGTTTTTGTTTGTTTGTTTGTTTGTTGTTATTCTTAAGGAAAGAAAAATTTATTTAGCACAATGAAAAGAAAACAGGCATGCCAGGGCCAAACCTTTTTCTGCTAACCTTTTATATATTTTTAAATTTATCTTTCGCTTCTTTTTGAGATAGAGTTTCATGTATTCTAGGTTGGCCTCAAACTTCCTATGAAGCTGAGACTGGCCTTGATCTCATAATCTTACTACCTTCAATTCCCCAAAGCTGAAATCACAGGCACATGCTTCCACACATGGTTTTACTTAGTTTGGGACCAGACCCAGGGTTTCCTGTATGTTAGGAAAGCACTAGACCAATTGAGCTATATCCTCAGCCCCTTCTCAAAAACAAAACAAAACCTCAAGAGTTGTAGCAATACCAGACAGTTGAAAGTTTGAAGCCAGTTCCAGGACAGCCAGGCTACAGAAATCTTGTCCCTAAGTAAATAAATACTCCTAGTACATTTCTACATTGAAGTTCTCCTGCTCTGCAGACTCAAGAGATGAGAAGGTTTTAGAAATTCTTACAGAAAGTATGCTTTATCTCCTTTATGAATCATCATTTTGTACCCCTCAATTATATACAACTTTGTTTGGCAAGTAGACTTCAATCAAATTAGAATAACAGGAAATTAAAATTCTAGGTAGAGGTCTTTGATCCACTTGGACTTGAGTTTTGTGCAGGGTGATAAATGTGGATCTATTTGCATTCTGATGGGATCAAATATAGGGAGATCTGGGGAGAGAGGGCCTGGGGAGTTAATGGAAATCAGAGGTGATGCGGTGACATCTCTAGGATATGTCAGAGACCTGAGATGGAGGAGGTTCCAGGGACTCTGTGAGGGTGACTTAGCTGAAACTCCTAGCAGTGGGGAATATAGAATCTGAAGTGACCACCTTCTGTAGCCAGGCAAAACTCTCAGTGGAAGGATAAGAACAAAAACCCACCCACAAAACCTTCAACTCAAAATTTGTCCTATCTACAAGAAATGCAGGAACAAAAATGTAGCAGAGACTGAGGGAATAACCAAACAATGACTTACCCAACTTGAGACCCATCCCTTGGGCAAGAACACTTCTCTGACACTATTAATAATACTGTGTCATACTTGCAGACAGGAGCCTAGATTAACTATCCTCTGAGAAGCTCCACCCAGCAGCTGACTGAAGCAGATACCCACAGCCAAACAGATGTTAGACAGCTCAGGGAGTCTTGTGGAAGAGTTGGGAGAAGGAAGAGTTGGGGAACTGGGCTCTTTTGGGACTCCACAAGAAGAACAACAGAGTTAACTAAACTGTACTCTTGGGGGGCTCCCAGAGACTAAGCAACCAACCAAGTAACATACAAAGGCTGGCTAGCCCATTATCCCACATATATGCAGTAGAGTTGCAGCTTGGTCTTCATATGGGTCTCCAACAACTGGCGGGGGGTCGGGGGAGAGGCTGTCCCTGACTCTGTTGTCTGCCTATGGAGCCTGTTCTCCCACTGGCTGCAGTGGGAGAGGATGTGCCTAGCCTTGCAGTGGCTTGATGTGCCAAGGTGGGTTGGTACCCAAGGGGATGAGGGGAAGGGCTATGTGAGGGGGGACTAGGAAGAGAGGGAAGGCTATGATTGGGATGTAAAGTGAGTGAATGAATGATGATGAATGAATTCCTAAAAATTTTAAGTTTAAAAGAAAATGTAAAAAATGTTTTCATAACAATACTTGCCCATTTCACATACACACAGACTCAGGCATGATATCCCCATGGCTGCTAGGCTCAACTCCTCCCAGATGGTGAGATTATGCAGATCAAGACTCAATGCATTAGGATCCAGTGCTCCCAGTGATAGTATTTGGATGCAGGTTTTCTATACTTAACCTTGTATCTAAACATGCTAGGGCAGGTCCTCAGCGTCTCTGAAATATTCCTCTGATGACTGGGCATCTGCTTTTTATGTGTTTGTATACCTTTTCCCTCCATTTTAACCACAGTCTTTATGAGCCTTTCAGCCAGCCCTTGCCAACTCCCCCAACCCCTGGTGCCATTGTGTTTCCATGATATCAGCAACCAGGTTTGCTTATGAATTATTTCTTTTATACTACTGGAGACTCCTTTTATACTATTGATAGTCCTCAAAACAAAACAAAACAACAATAACAAAACCCACTGGGAATAAATAGTACAGTTCAGTTATACACACCCCATTCCCTTTGGCAGATGTACCATGACTCGGAACTGGAGATATTTCATGTCCTAACCAGAAGAGCTAGAAAGCAAAGCAAGTGCCTGATTACAAAGCCTCTAGTTTCCACCCCATTTCAATGACTCCTGTCTGGCTCTCTGGTACCATTCACCCACTATCCTTAAGGACCCTCTACCAGAGATGATGGGGTTCTACCTTAACTAAGACATGGGACAACGTCTGCTGACTGGGCCTGACTTTGACAAGTGTGGAAGAAGCTGTATTGGCTCCCCTATTGCTGCCCCACCCAGAACTCTCTGCACAGATATTAAACCTCATTTTTAGATGATACAATATTTCTACAGCCACCACAAACCTTCTGGCATTATCCAAAAGTCTTATTTATTTTTTGATATGCAAAAAGACAGATGTACTAAAACATAACTTTAGGGAAATATTTTTTTCTTGCAAATGTAGCTACCCTTAAACCTCATAACATCAGTGTTTTTTTTTTTTTTTGTTAAGAGTCCAATTTCATTTGAATTTATCACTATACTTTGCAGAAGTGAAGTCTAATACCCCTAAGAATTTGAGATTTTTACATGATTACAACTATTGTTTACTCTAAATTGAAGTTTCCACTAAGGAATTCTGATTCTTCTGGGTTACTTTCTCCTTGCTCTCGAAGATTAAAAAAAAAAAAAATCCTATCAAATAACAGTCTATTTGACCGATGTTAACATAATACATCCAGGTTTTCAAATATCCATCAGTGAACTTTTATCTTGAGGGATTTATTGGTAATTCAGATAAATAAGATGCAGTGGGCTTATAAGATGAGTTAATGAGAGGTCTCCTGAATTGTTTAAATAAATGTTGTTCACTAAAAAGTTATTTGCAGGTTTTCTAGCATATATAACTTTTCTTATGTTTTCATTTCTCCTCAGGCTGGAGAAAAGCCTGTGTTGATTTATGAGTAACCTATATAATAAAATGCTAAGCTGCTATCTCAGGAAACCATCTAGAAGAATAGTAGTTCAGATATAAGGAGAAGTTTCCTATTTGCATAAGTTCCAGAAAATTGTATGCGATTGGCCTATAAGTGTTTTTTAAAAATACTGATACAGGAACTCAGACTCTTTTCCTCAATGTTCTGTCCCTTTTAACACATCTAGGGAAAACCATGCATACTTGCCTTGATCCACTATAAGAACAAACTGTCATAAGATTCTTCATGGCCTGTTGGTGCTGGAAATTAAATCCAGGTCCCTTGGAAGAGCAGTCTAACTACTGAGCCAGCCCCAATAGTTTGTTATCATTTGCTTTTTCAAGACAGGATGGTTTTGTGTCTTTCCTGAACTAGCTCTATAGACCAGCTACCCTTGAACTCAGAGGTTCTTTTGCTTCCTGAGTACTGTGTGCCACCAGGCACATTTCCAATACATAAGAAAATAAAAATTGGGTCTCACTCAATAGATGAACTGGTCCTGAGTTCTGTGATTAAAGCTCAGCTGATATTTAGACTGCCTGGAAGGAACAGGCCATTAGTACTACCTGGTTTTAAATCCAGTCTCTTAAAAATTTAAGGCATGCTACATAATTTTTTTTCTTTTAAATCTTATTGGAACTTCATAGGAGAGTCTAAAAAAATAGAAAATATCTCTATTTACATTCCGATTCTTGGAATTCAATCACTTGATTACATTTGGCTAAAAATGAGGCTAGGAGATAAAATCCAATTGGTAGGTCCAGGAGGAAGAGAAAAAGGACTTTGGTCATAATGATCCTCAAAGTCTCACGACTCGGGCTCAGGTCCTGGCTCTGCACTGGATTCTTTTGCCATGATTTGTGTTTTAATTTCCTTGTCTCTTAAGGGATAATAAAACTTATTTTAATGGTGTTGTTCAACTTAAGTGGAATAATGAAATAGAAAATGATTAATACATAGTATAGCTAGTTTAATCTGAAAGCCTAAAGATACATTTAGTTTCATAGTTAACTATTTGTGGAATTGTATAATTTCCTCATTCCCAGAATTTCCTCCTTGATATTTCAATGGATTAATATTGTCTCACAAATGCAAATGGAGATCACATTTTATACTTATCTAATAACATACTTGAGCCTGAAAAGAACATAAGAAATTGGATGTTACTACCACACAAGAGTTGAGGAAGTTAAAATCTACATATGGAAGAATCAATGTGGACTGTTACATGCCATATAAATACCAACTCAAAATAGATGCTACAGGGGATCTGAAACTAGAAGACTACTACAAGAAAATGCAGGGAAACAATTTTTCACCATTCCTTGAAACCAGTGGTTCTCAACCTTCCTAACTCTGCAGCCTTTTAACACGGTTCCTCATGTTGTGGTGACACCCAAGCATAAAATTACTGTCATTACTACTTCATAGGTGTAATTTTGCTACTGTTATGAATCATAATGTAAATATTTTGGAAGACAGAGGTTTGTCAAAGGTGTTGGAACCCACAGGTTGGGAACTGCTGCTCTAAACAATAATCTTGGCTGTGAGACCAACAGAAGCCAAGAAGGAAAGTTAGGAGAGGTTTTGATACAAAGATACAAAATTTCAGTTAGAGAGAAGGTAATTCAGGAGATCTGTTGTTCAACAGATGCCCATAGTTAGTAATGTTTACTTGAAAATATTTTAAAGAATAGATGTTTATATGTTTGATGTGTGTGTGTGTGTGTGTGTGTGTGTGTGTGTGTGGTGAGTGTACACAAGCATTTATACCTTTGACGGTGTGTTCAGATCAAAGGCAAATAGTGGTACTTATGTATCACTCTCCAACTTATTTCCGTAAGAGGATCTCTCTCATTCCAGCTGGGTGAGATGGCTCAGCGATTAAGAGCACTTACTGCTCTTCTGGAGGTCATGAGTTCAAATCCCAGCAATCACATGGTGGCTCACAACCATCCATAATGAGACCTGATGCTCTCTTATGAGTGTCTGAAGACAGCTACAGTGTACTTACATATAATAAATAAATAAAAACCTTTGGGCCAGAGTGAGCAGGGAGGTTGGTGGTCAGTGAGTCCCAGCAAACCTTTCCTCTATTCTCCCCGAACTGGGGTTAAAGGCAGACTCCCATGCCTAGTTTGTTATAGGTTCTGGGATCTGAACTCAAGCATCTATGCATTAAAAACAAAACAAAACAAAAAACAGACAAAAACACCCAGCAAGCACTTTTAAAACTATGAGCCAGATTTTAAGCATTTCAACCATCAAATTAAATATTTGAGGGACTAGAGAGATGGCTCCATCATTAAGAGCACTGACTGCTCTTCCAGAGGACCTGGGTTTGATTCCCAGCTCCTGTACTGCACCTCACAACCATCTGTAACTCCAGTTCCAGGGATTAAACTCCCTCTTTTGGCCTCCATGGTCAGTAGGCATGCATGTCATGCACAGATATACATGCAATCAAAACATTCAAATATATAAAATAAAATCAAATAGAAACCAAAAGCAAGTTACTTGAGTGTGGATTCAGTTCTGTATGTTAATATGAACAGTTTCAAAAATATAGCTATATCAAGCATCACATTTCAGATCATAAATATAACTTCATTTAACCATATATACCATGCTGTAATAAAGCTGAAGAGGGAGAGAAATATTATAAATTGTTAATATGTTTCTATGATTCCTGAGGTTCTAAGAGTTTCTTCACAGTACTTGGGGAAACTTTCTTCTTCCTATTTTCCAGTTTTGGTGAATCAATGTAATTTGGGGCATGTAATAACTACAATTTAGTTCAGCCTTAGTGATGGCTTTCAAATCCTGTTACCACAATGAGATAACGAGATTAAACTTTCAAAATTCTCTTCAAAGGTCAAAAGGTTGCCAGTCTTATCTGTTAAACCTTCATGTAAATCCAGGTTCAGAAAAACATTTTGCCATTTCGGAATTAGAAGTCACCCAAGTCCTGAAATCCTAGAGCAAATCATATATATTGCCTCCTCTTGGTTTCCCCAGATATGTTTTATCCTTTGTGTTTCCTTCATTTCATTTTGTACCAGCAACCATGGGATTTCTGCCAGAAATGAACTCAGCCTCTTCCCTGGGAATGTTGTCCGGTTGCTAATTTCAGTGCCGGAACTGTGTTCCCTTGCGTTCTGGCCTATTTCCATGCATGCCTCCACTGGAGGAAAGGCTCTGACAGTTCTGAGGATAATGGTAAACACATGTAGCCAATACTGCTCAAGTCCTTCAGAGCCAGAGAGCATTAGTAGGTACTTCAGTTGCTGGCAATAGAAAATCAGTGTAAGGAACTCACTCTATCAGGTACTCGGGAAATACATGGGGATACCCAATGCACAGCAAGAACCTTCCTCACTTCCTTCCTTCCTCTCTTTCTTCCTTCCTTCCTTCCTTCCTTACATCCTTTCTTCTTCCTTCATCATTGAGTAGCTGTAAATGTAAATCAGAGTATTATAGCAACCTAATTCCAAACTTTAAAACTACAGGGGAAGAATCTGGATTGAGAGACAAGAATGTTTCAACTTGTTTATTTTGGAGAATATTCCCATTTCAAGTTAGGTCTCATGATGCTTAAGTGTGCATGAGGACTTTGACTTCCCTGAGTACACAGGGGACAAATTACACATGATGTCATTGCCTTGGAGATTTCTCAAACTACCAAGTTCATCAGTCATGTTGTCAATGTTAGGGAGATAGAAAAGAAAAAAAAAAACCTTAAAGACATATTATCACTGTGTGGGAATAAATACTGGTTTCTCATTGAAGGCATTTCTTCACCATTGTTTTCTAAATTCCAGAGAAATTTAAGAAAGCTCTCTTAACATAGTGGAATTCCCAGCAGGCCTGCTCATGGTACCATTATCTCAAGAACGGCAAATATATTACAATCCAATGGTAAATAAGGATAAAATGAAGGATACTGTGAGTAGTAATTTATTTACTACATAATTTGAGCTATCTGCGTATTATTCTTATTCTGTATTATATTTTGATGATTACAGGAAAGCATCTCCTTCTAAACATATTTCACCGGGGTTATTGTTTATGGGGTTAAAATGATACAGGATCTCTTCTCCCACTTATATATAGCTCCCTTGCATATATAGCTGGAGCCATGGGTCCCTCCCTAAGCGCTCCCAGGCTGGTGGTTTAGACCCTGGGGGCTCTGGTTGGTTGGTATTGTTGCTTTCCTCATGGTGTGAATCCTCTCAACTCCTTCAGCCTTCACTCTATCTTCTCCATTGGGAACCCCATGATCAGTTTAATGGTTAGCTGTGAGATCCTTGGTCCCATGAAGGCTGGATGTCATGGGGGGGGGATACTCGAGGGTGGGGAGGTGAGTTACATGGGAGGGTGGGTGGGGGTACACCAACTGGAGGCAGGAGGAGGGGGGAAGGGATAGTGAGTTCCTGGGAGGGAGGTGGGGAAATGGGGTAAGGAGAGAACATCTGAAATGTAAAAAAAATTTCCAATAAAAAATAAAATAAAATATAATGATACAGGAATTCTCAGCCTCCTTTGAATTTCTTCTGGACCACTCAGTTCAATAGCAGTCTCCTCATTTACCTAAAAATCCATTCTGCATCCCTTACATTCTGTTTTTGTTCCTCTGCCCTCTTGTTGATCAGAATTCTTTAACCAGAGTTGGGGAAGCTTCCTGCTGTGATATCTTCAAGCTGGAATAGTATGTGTCAGCTCCTAAACAGAGACTTGTCCACCCCAGACTCAGATCAAAACTGCAGAGACTTACTGTAAAGAAATTCAAAGAGGTATTTCTTAAACCATGGGGAAATTTACTTGACTACAACTCAATGTGATATTAAAATGATCTGCTGTCTTATTCACTACAGGCTAGCTTAGTGTAAATGAAGAGACCAACACCACTCGGCCTATTAAACCCATGACACAAATAAGCCAAAGGATGATTGGAATTCCAAAGTCAAACAAATTCTCCACATTCACAGATGGGCTGGCGTGCAAGCTTTAGGACACACTGTCATTGCCCGAGAGATACGTATACCCAGCTTCCTCAGTGTCTGCACCACTGTCACTGAGAATTGGATAGAAGCTATTGGGGTAGAAGGGCTGACTGCATTGAAAACTTAACAGCACCTCTGGCCTTCATTCAAGTGGATAACAAAAATACTTGCAGGCATTGTCATCTGTTCCTGGGAGATAGGTTACAAAACTGACTATACTTGCAAAGCAGAGTCTGTCTTTTTGTAATCTGATGGATGGATTTTGGTCTTTTACCAAATCAATCATTTTCCAAACTGTGGGAGGGGTGGTTCGAATGCTTGATTGTTAGAAGAGGAAAGGAGGACTGCGGATTATGTACTGTTGGCCATTCTCAAAACAAATATCAAGTAAACAACACACAGACACGTTGTGACCACAATGAGTATACGTGTTTCACCCAGAGTAGAAACATTCTGGAGATTATCTGAGCCCACCAGTCTGATTATTGAATCCTGTATCTCTTTGAATCTTTATATAAATAGATACTACTGTAGGTAGACAATAGAAACTGCCCTAGACTGTTTTTCTGGTCACAGAGCTAGACACACCATAAGATAAATTGACTACGAGTTCATAACTCATTTCATGGATGAGGAAATGAAAAATGGAGATGTTAGGTGACTTCTTCCAGTTCAAATCTGGGCCTGCCCTGTTGCTTTGTCTACTAAAGAGAGTCAAATAACGACCTATGGGATATGTTTATGTCATTAAATAGCTAGCAATTTTTCCCTTGCACAGAAAGAAATCATTATCTTCTTTTTGGGATTGAGTCGGGGACTTGAGTGTGTTGGCTGACCCAATCCTCTGTGGTGACTCCATGGCTCTCAGTGGACGCTCCTCAGCCCTGCTGTGGTGACATGTTCTCAACAAATACGGTGAGAATTATACTTAATTCTCTCTCCTTTAAGCATCCAGGATTCAGATCTGGTTGGCAGGAAGGGAATCGCTTCCCTCGCTGTGACAGTGCCTTGAACAACTTCTTGAACTCATTTAGTCGTCGCTGCCCCGGATCCTATTGTTTTGTTTTTGACATCATCAGATTTTGATCAAAGCATTCACAAAAACTAGAAATACAAAGAGCTGAGCATGCTGTGCGTCAGCTGCTGGGAGACAACAGATTAAACAAATGTAAGGGTTTATCACAGGCCTGGCGCAACCAAGTTGCAAAGTTAACAAATCTTTAAATAATTTCAAGTCTTTTTGTTTGTTTGTTTGTTTGTACTATCCATTATAAAGTGAAACTGGGTTCATTATAGATTAATAAACTCTTTCAGAGGCATAAGACCACCAAAAGGTTTTATCATCAATATTGAATTCCATTTATTGAAAGTAATGAATATGTATAAATGAATAAATAATGAATGAGCTTCTTTTTGGGCTCTAAAGTGATTCCAGCTTGTTTTATACATTGCCATAGAATCAGGTAGGATTTAAGTATTTAACCCTATTTGTGCAGATTTTATAATATAATAGGTCTGTATGAATGACACATGTTTTCTTTAAATAAAACAGGGAAGAAACTAGCAACCATGAATACTTTTCACCTCTTAGGAAGGGTAGTGCTAACTTGAAGATATTAATTAATTAATTAATTAATTAATTGTATATGAGAATACTGTTGCTTTCTTCAGACACACCAGGAGAAGGCATCAGATCCCACTACAGATGGTTGTGAGCCACCATGTGGTTGCTGGGAATTGAACTCAGGACCTCTGGAAGAGCAGCCAGTGCTCTTAACCACTGAGCCATCTCTCCAGCCTGAAGATATTTAACTATAGTGTCATTGGTATGTATTATCACGCATACTTGTTTTTCTTTTTGTTTTATTTTTAAAATATTTTCCTTTTACTTTTGAGATTATAATTACAATTTCTCTCCCTTCCTTTTCTTCCCTCCACATTCTCCTGTATATGTCTCCCTGATCTTCTTCAAATTCATGGCCTCTCTTTCATTATTTATTATTGATCACACACACATACACACACACACACACACACACACACACACACACACACACGTGCGCACACTAGCTCTGTCGTATAGATGTTCTCATCTAAACTTATCATTTACTTTTTCACTGATCTTAGAGCTTTAAAACAGTATTATCATTCAAAATCTGGTAGTTTGTGGGTTTTTTTTTTTCCTCAATGGCTTTCTTTTCACTCATCATTTGTGATTCTGCCCATTTGTTTCACCTTAGTTTCACCAATGCATACACGTTCATTTTGTAAATATGATACACATTGCTTTTGTATTTTATTGTCCATGAATACGTTGATTGCTCATTGTTTCTCCAGTTTCAGCCATGTGACTAAAAACATTACACAAATCTGATGCCCACAAAGAATTGCTGAGCATCTATTTTGAGGCCTGAAGATGTTAGATTGTATAGAATATAAGCCCTCAAGTTTAAAGGATGGTGAAAATTTCACAATGACTGCAGGAATTGACGCAGACACTGGCAAGATGTAAGATTTTGCCTTCACCCACGTTCCTTCTGGTGTTTGTTACTGGTGGCCATTTCAGTGGCACTAAGAGGCAGATCAGTGTGGCCTTGAGCTGTATTTTCTAAGTCACTAGAAGGCTTGGCATCTCCCACGAGCTCACTCACCAGTCCTGTTTCTTCTTCTCTGAGGATTTTGCTTTTCTCTGAAGTTTATTAGAACTCTCAATCTTATTTGTTGGAAGAAAAAGCCTTCCCCATTGGTTTATGACATTTCCTTTATTATATGTTTTTCTACATACTGGAGTCTGTTTCAAAGTTATCCACTGTGTTTCATTGATCTGTCAATTCTTTGCCAATAGCATGTGGCTTTAATCACCGGGGTCCTATATTATATTTTACTATATGGTAGTGTGAGTCTGACTTCAATATTCCCTTTGTTCGAGATTTTATAAGCCATTCTCATCTTGATTTTTATTACCTAACTCAATGTTAGAATCATTTTGTTAAGCTAAAAAGGTTTTAAATTTTGATTGGCAAATACGAATTCATTTTTAATGTTGAGTCCTTTTTATTCAGAAACATCTCCTATCTTTCAAATTATTTTTATGGCTTCTTTCATAAAAGTCACATTATTGTTAGATTGTCCTGGCTGTTTCAAGCTTTAATTCATTGCGGGTAGTAGCGCTTTCTAGCTGGTTACTGATTACACAAAAAATGTTATTTGGGATACTTGTTTTGCTCTCTATTTTGCTGAATCGTTCTCATTTTAAGAACTTTTAGCCTCATTTCTTTAGTTCTAGTCTATATTTTCAGGAACATATGATCTCTCTCCTGTCTTGAGTCTCTCTTACTTGCTGGTATAATCTTAGCCAGAGGCTTAAAAGTCACTTGTAGCCACAGCAGCACTGAGAAAGTTCTTGAGCAGTGTGACTGCACAGGCTGCACTTTGCCTGGATATGCAGTGTTGGCTACAGGCTTAACACAGACACCTTTGAATCCATGCCTACTTTTCTAATAAGAACATTGCCAACTACTTTTTCAACGTGAGTGGGGCTGTTAACACTCAGAGCGGTAAGTGTTTTGACAACTCTACAAAGCATCAAGTAAGGCAGAAGAGTGGAGGTACAAAGTAACAAAAGCAGATGTCTGCTTTCAGCCCATTGAAAGAGACTTCAGCTGCTTGGAAACTCCCTGCAACGTCTGATGGCTCTGCCTTGCTGGCTCTGCTCCGCTAGCTCAGCTGCTAACCTGCTCCGTGACTTTCCAACACTGGCTTAGCTAGCCAGTGCCAATGTTCTCTTCCTCCTACTTGTCCAGCAAATGCAAACCCACGGCCTCAAAAGGCCTCATCCAGAAATAACAGGACACAATATTGCAAAGTGATTCAGAAATCAAAAGCTAACATTTAAACTTTATTTCTATACCATTACATCAATCCCAAGTTCTCAATATTTCTAGCTCAGAGGATCAGCTTTCACTTCTACCTTTTGAAAATAAACATATGACATTGTTCATTGTGCTCTGTAACACAGCCTTTATATTGTTGTGTAAACTCTTTACACAACATCTTTCTCATGTTTCATTCTAGGTGGAAATATTCTATCTACCCTAAACTAAATCACAGAAAAAAAAAGTTCATGTTGTCTCAGGTACGTTAATGTCTTAGTCACTCTTCTATTGTTTTGAAGAGACATCATGACCAAGGCAATTCATATAAGAGAAAGCATTTAATTGGAGGCTTGCTTACAGTTTCAGACGTTTAGGCCATTATTATCATGACAGGTAGCATAGTGGCATACATGGTACTTAAGCAGCAGCTAAAAGCTGTATCCTGATCTACAGCCCAAAAAGGAAGAGAAAGACATTGGGCCTGGCTTGGGCTTTTGAAATCTCAAAGCCCAATCCCTCAGTGACACACTTCCTCTAGCAAGTCCACACCTACTTTAACAAGGCCATACCTCCTAATCCTTTTATTCCTTTCAAATAGTGCCACTCCCTGGTGACTAAACATTCAAGTATATGAGTCTGTGGAGGCCATTTTTATTCAAACCACTATAATTAGGAAGCCACAATTCTTTGATTGATGATTGATTGAGTGATTTACAAGAAACCATTTTCCTTGCAAAATCCTTTTACACAAAGCTTACTATTATATCTGCCAAGAGACTCTAAATTTCATCTCTAAACAAGGGAAAAAATTTCCAGACCATTAAGAGATTTAATACATAAAATGATAATATTTTTCAGACTTCTTTTCAGTTTTGAAGACAAAATTTGTGGTTGTCATCAACTCTAAGTTTCTGTCAGCCTTTGGCCAGGTCCTAGGCAACAATTGGAAGTCTGGCTCATGAGTTATGTTAGGAAGATTTTGTAAACTGCAAACTGTGGCTTGCTGTCATATATTATTGCTCAATCACTTTGGTCATTTAAAAAATATTTATAATAATTATTTGTTTTGTTTTTATGAAGCAGGCTCTCACTGTGTAGTTCTGGCTTTTGTGGAATTCACTATGTAGACCAGGCTGGCCTGAAACTCATAGAGATGCACCTACCTCTGTTTCCTGATTGCTGGGATGAGAGGCATGGATTTTTGTTAAATATTTCTAACAATGATGTCCCTGCAAATAACTGTTATGAGCATGAAGTTGAATGAAATACAGAATTCAAAACATTGATCAGTGGTGCGAATATGCAACAAGTACTAAGTATTTGCATTATTTCATATTAAATAAACTGGCTTAAAAAAAAAAAGACATGGCAAAGTTAATGTCAACCATTTAATGTCTTCCAAACAAAACAAGTCAAACATTTTTGATAATTATCATTGTCAATTGATAATGTACTTTATCATTTCAGAAATAAATGTTAACAGAAAAATTGTAACTATTACCAAAAAACTAGTGCACATAAATGCTTCTTTATTACAAACTATGGCAGAGAAAGAAGCATCACGAGCATGTGTTCAGCTGATTTGCAGAGGTGGCCTGTTATCTGCTGCCTACTCGAAATCTTTACTACTACCTAGATGTAAGAGAACTCAAGCATAAAATTCATCTGTTTTAAAACAGTATAATAGTTTGACCAAAGAACTCTCTGCTTCTCATGTTACAAAAAGTCTGGTGAGAAGCCATCCCGGGCTGAGGTAGGGAGTCCCAGGGCAGGAAAGTCCTCAGTTTCTTATCTTCATTATCATATACATAGCATATAATTTTCATCCTCTTGCCTGATATGTTGTTATTTTGCATTCAGCCTCTTGTCCGAGACAGGAAGATTGTGTCCCTAGGACCCAAACTCTACTAAAACTCTGACAATCTTATGCTTGTATTTTCTTTTAAGTTGGAGTGTGTCTGTAACCTGTCACTGTGAGAGCACCTGAGAAGATATTAGCCAGGCCTCCCCTCACCCTGGACAAACAATAGCATCCATTATCAAGGAAGAAGGAGAGAAATAACTTGCTTGCCCCATTGTCTCAGTCACATTTGCCAAGAGCCCAGTCCCTAAGACCTCATCCAACTCCATGCTAGCAAAACTTGTCGGGTTCATTCATTCTTTAAAGGCCTGTATCTTCAACATTATTTTCTTTACTACCTCCCCAACTTCTCAGGCATCAAGGAGTCACACAGTACAATAGCATAGTTTACAAAATCCGAGGGTACGTTGCTGGGTTCAAATCCCAGCTCTGTCTCTGACTCGTTCTGTAACTTTGGGTGAGTTTTTCTTCTTTATAGGCCTAATTTCCTTGGCTATAAATTTGATGTATTACAAATGTCAACTCAAGGAAACACAAGAATGGAATTAACTGGTTCATATAAAGCTCATGGGAATTTTCTAAAACATACCATTCAAAACTTTATTTTAGATAAAGATCTCTAGGTTTTGGTACTAGCATGAACTAGTTCCCTTTTTGCTGTAAGAGAATGTCTGACAGAAGTCAAAGAAAGAATGCTAGGAGGGTTTATTCTGGCTCACAGTTTAAGGATGTGGTTCATCGTGGCTCAGAAGGTATCGTAGTAAGAATATGGGGCAGCTAGTCACATTACATCCAGAATCGGGAGGCAGAAAATGACAAACGCTGTTATGGCGTCACTTTCATTTATTCATTAAGCCTGAGGCGCCAAGGCACGGAGTTAGTCAGGGCTAACTGCTCCAGGTTAGGGTGGGCCATGCCACCAATGATGCTCCTCAGAGACATCCTGAGAAACTTGTCTCCTAGGCAATCCTCAAACCTATCAAGTTATTAATATTACTTGCAGTGTTTAAAAATCAATAGCACATAATTGTATACAACACAAAGCACCAGTTACTGTCATTTCATCCCATGAGCTTTGGCAGTTTTGCATACTTAAAAAAAAATCACCCTTTACAAGATACTCAGCATTTCTACTATCTGTGTAGATTCCTGCACACTCCTTCCTGGCCTTGTTCTATTTCTGTCCTAGGGAGGGCCAGTGTCTGATTCTATCCCCGAACAACTTCATTTGAAGCTCTTGGGTTTGAGGTTAAACAACTACACAGAACACATTACTCTGCCTGGCACTTGAAGCTCAACACCATGCGTGGTCAGATGGTCATGAACACTGGTGATTCGCTTCTTCTTATCATGGCGTGTTCTCCTGGGTCACAGTATGTCTCTGTTATCCTCCTGTGGATGGAAATTCTGGTGATTTCCTGCTTCTGGCAAGTCTAAACACAGTTGACAAAAACAGATTCTGTAAATCTCTTCATGGACACGAACCTTCTTTTTTTTTTCCTTGTGTAAATACCTGGGGGTTGAATTGGTTGATGGGAGGGTGAACATAAGTCTAAATTTTCAGAAAACTCTCCAACAATTCTCCTAAGCAGCGTTGCTGTTTTATAGGTCTGCAAGCATAATACAAGAGCTCTGGTCTTTTTAGTATCCCCACTAACGCTTGGCTCTGTCAGTCTTATATTTTAACCGTTCTCATGAGTGTGAAATGGTATTTATTAAAGGAATTGAAACTGTCATTTAAAACTCCGAGTTTGAATGATTTTAATGATTCTTTCAATCACGGACATAATTCTTTGATGAGAAAAGTTGAAGTTGAGAGAATACTTCCAGGAAGACCTAGAATCAGTTTCTCAACAGGTTCCCAACATTCTTCCCTTGTTCCCAGCCCAGAGCATCTAGCATCACCAGCTGTGACAAAGGCAATGCTGGGGCTTTCATTGGTCACAGGTCGGTTTTCCACTTGCATTCATAATTCAGCTAGTCTTAATTCCCATGTCCTGTGTCCAGCTTCCTCCATTTGATTGATACCATCCACACCCCATTTCCCCTTCTTTCTGAATGTGTCTTTAAAAGAAATCCCTTTACTGTTGCTATTACTGGGTTTTCAGGGTGTGTGGGGAGGGGTGGTGAAACTAGATATAGCTGCTCAGCTCCTTCTCCCTGTTTACTGCAGCCTCCTGGAAGCCCATGTTCCTGCAGAGAGCCTGAGCTGTGGTTAGGTAGGCCATAGAGACGGAGGCTGGGAATGCAAGCTCCAGGACAAGGCTGGCTCCTCTCTTCCCTGACCACTGACAAGGGGTGTGAGTTAAAGAAGTTACATTACATCTGGTGTTTCTGGTTTCTTCAGAGGGACTGGGTGAAGTTATAAGGATTAGTTAATGTATATCATATCTAATGTGTCCAGAAGGAAATAAAGTCTTCAAAGATGCTTACCTTTATATCTTCATTGCTGTCACCGGAACCTGTAGCATGAGAAGTGGCGTTTCTTCAGAAGGCACATAGTGGCATTAGTGAATATTGCCCAAAAGAAATTGTACAGGCTTACAAGGTGCTCACAGGTCAATGTGTAGACCCACATAGCATTTCAGAAATGGTGCCATTAACCCTGTTTGTACTTGTTTGATCCAAATTCAAGTTTTGACATTTATGATGCTTACACATAAATATTTAGCTAGTAGCTCAGAGTAAAAATATTTCAAAAGGGGGGACAGCAAGATGGCTCTGAATAAAAGTACTGGTTCATAGGCCTGATGTGAGTCTGAGCTCTGAAACCACATGGTAGAGGGACAGAACTGACTCCTTTAATTTCAGTACACACATGTGTATGTGCCTGTGTATGTGCATGTGTGTGCATGCATGCTCACTTGTGTGTGTGTGTGTGTATGTGTAAAATAAAACTACTTCAAAATGGAACATTAGCTTTAAGAAAACATAATACCACAGGATCTTTTTATGCTTTAGCATAATTATGTGAAGACAAATAAATAGGATTTTCATCTTTAAAGCAGGTACAGTAGTAAATATTTCATAGCAGTTAATACAGAGAAATTCTTTGATTCTCCCCCCCCTTTGGTCACATAAAGTACAATATAGAGATACAAAACAATGAAGGAGAAACTGTAGTCTTAGATGGTAGCTATTGGTTATATTCCATAGCACGATCAGAGAGCATGTGTACACACACACACACACACACACACACACATGCACGCGTGTAATGTTCTCCAAAGTAAATGACTTTTAAGCATCCTGAAACAGGAAAGACTGTGAAACACAATTGCTCATTAGATGTCTGTTCATTGGCAAAGGCAAGCCTCTCGAATCACAGATAGCTGCCTACTTCAGGTAGGGTGGGGCCAGGCAAATACAATTCAATGTGACTTGGAATATATTTAGCTGTAGAAAGGAGGAGAACAGGGTGGTGAGGAGGAGCTGGCAGTGATAGATAGCTCTGACATCCAATAAAGGAAGAAGAGAGGCATGGCCAAGAAGCAAGTATAAGCATATGCATAGCCAAATCTGAGCAAAGAGTATGTAACTGCTGTGCTGAAACTCAGATCTAAAGGACTGGCAGAGAGAAGGAATTAGGGACTCGCCAGAACATCCAGGACAGAGCAGATCTATTCTGATCTACTCAGATTCTCTGAAGTCAGTGGGCTGTTGAAAAGATTTATTCATGTCAATCTGAAGGGGGTAGTATAGCCTGGCAGGAAGCTGACACAAACACTATTGTCACATGGTAGCTTTCAATGGCACACGATTCTTTCCAGGATAACAGGGACAGACGTGGCCAATACTCCCGCACACTGTAAACATTGATGGCTGGTCTGTGGAGAGCGAGGGCATCTGATGTCTGTAGAGAGCATAGGACTGCAGGCCCGCTCAAAGCTTACCTCACCTCATCAGTTTACTCAGTAACGTGTAACATCAGTTACATGAGCAGGGCGTGTGCTAAGGTTTCTTTCTTAGAGGCTATAAGCTATTGTAAACAGGCAGCTTCTATGGAAACTTACCAGCCCAAGTAGTCATAGGTCTTATAAATAGGCAGCCTCGGTGGACAGTACCAACTTAGATAAGGACAAGTGAATCATAGGAAGAGCCATAGTGACCTGTTCCCTGAACCTACACCCAGCTGATACCCTGTTCTGAAAGGTATCTGTACTCCCCTGAACACCTATGCTCCGGTGCCATTCCCTTCCCCACATCCTGCCTTTTTGTGTTTATAACGTCTGTGTAAATAAATAAATTACGATGTGATTTAAATAACTAAATAAATTTAAAAAAAAAAAAGGTTGCTTTCTTAGGAAATCTGGTAATTACCAATTTTGTAAATACCTAGCTGGCACTTTCTGCCTTGTCTCTCTGGTGATTGAAGGGTACTTTACACATTCTTCCTCTTCCTTTGAAAAGGAAACCCACAAGCCTAAACACCCCAACTTAATTAACTGTATTTTTCTCAAAGAACTAGGAAGTAACTTGGCTCTGTAACAAATACATTCATTTTTTTCAGTGAAGATTTTTGATCCAAAGCTATTTCTTAATTCTGTGTATTTGACTTGGATTAAGCCTTGGTAAAGTTTCATCAAAACTGAAAAAGAAACTGAACCAATGTTAGGCTGAGAGTACTTGGACCCAAGTTATGGATGGTGTAGGATTGCCAAGGTTCCCCGGGGAAAGTCTAGGACTGGAGTCCATGGTTAGAAAACTGAGTGCATTATTCAACAAACACAAAGTTTAATTACAACACAGTGGAGGAGATGAATCAGTTTAGGCATTGTGTTTTGGTTGTGTCCTTTCTAGTAAAAATCAGCAGATATTCTGAAATGACACCTGCATGCCACGTTCTTCAGTTGCTATACTCTTCCCCAAAATTCATCCTTTCAAAGGGAGTTAAAAGCCAGTTCTAGTGGATCTTGTCTGTGATTCCATCACTGTGGAGGTGGTGGCAGGAAGATCTGGAGATCAAGATTGAGAGAAGTGGGGAGGGGAGACAAGGACACAAAGATACACATACACACACACATACACACAGAGGGGGAGAGGGAAGAGGAAGGGGGATGGAGAGGGAGAGAGAAGGGGGAGGGAGGGAGGGAGGGAAAGGAGAGAGGAGAAGGAGAGAAAGAAAGAAAGAGAGAGAGAGAGGAGAGAGAGAGAGAGAGAGAGAGAGAGAGAGAGAGAGATAGATCACAAAGGACAGAGGAAGACACAAACAACTGAGCATTTAGTGTCTCCATACTCAATGAGCTGTTCCTAGTGTACTCAAGTATGGGAAGCTGAGTTGTCTCTAATCCTTTCTGCTTTCCTCTCCTTCTTCTAACTTCTAGCTCTCCCAGTCACCATCCAATTGACTTGCTTCGAAGGTGGACATCACAGTTACCGCTACTGAATGCAATGCACGTCCTAACAAAAAAATATGCTGCCATTTCTTAAGAGCATGTGGCATGCCAGAAGTTTTATCTTTGTTATCTCTGCCTTTCTCAACAAACCCATTAGGTCAGTAATAATTTACCACCTCTCCATTGAGCCTTGTACTGTGCATTTTTATAGTTTCAATCTTTACAATAAGGTAGGTATTATCTATTACCTCCGCTCTGTATTTGATGATGCTGCAGTTCAGAGAAGTTAAATAATTGTCCAAGGTCATGACTTCTAGGTAAGTAGAACTGTGATTCAGGTCCAAAACTTTAAGGTCTTAGTTTTCTCCAAACACTGTCTGACTTGCTGCCTCTTCTCTCCAGGCTTGCATTTTGTCTAGGTTGAGCATGCACAGGCCTTGTACACAGTGTTACAACCACTGTGAGCTCTTATGTGTGCCCTGCTGTGCACATAAGATCTCATGGCTCTTACGTTCTTTCTCTCCATCTTCTGCAATGACTCCTATGCCTTATCAGCATTTGTAAATGGAGAATAAAGAAGTGTGAGAATTTGTCTCACTGAGTTGCACAGCAAATACAAGGAAGACTTGGTCAACATTTGTCCATGTAGTCAATGCTACTATTTTCAATGTCTTTTCTCTGAGCTCCATTCTGTCACTTGTAAAAGTTGAACAATAACACTCAAGCTTCCTACAGAGCAAGTCCTACCACAGCAAACAAGCCATAATTAGCATACTGCCCTCACAGATGCAGACAGCACGGGGTCAAGCTGGAATATCTGTCTTTCTAGTAAGTTCCCACATACTGCCACTGCTGCTGACCCAGGAACCACATTTTGTAAATCACTGATGTAGGTATTCAGCAAATAAGGGGAAAAGAACACCACAGGAGATGCCATTAACTAAGTGTTCTTGGAGTTGCCATGGTTGAAAGGCTAGGAAATGGAAAGTCCTTGAAGACCTAGGACAAGCAGTTTGGACTGAGAATTATGTGTAAAAGTCTCAAAGATAATGAGATCAAACCTAAGAGCCTAGGTCCCGAAGCTGATACAAAATTGTTTGACAGCTGTACCATTTACAACATGCAGGTGAAATGTGACTCAGATCCAAGAGGCAGGATGATCGTGTCAGTCAACACACACAGACGTCCCCACACGGATACGCACATGCTTCTGTTCTTGTAACCCCATGCTGACATGAAAGTCATCTCTGCAAAAGCCAGAGCCTCTGTTCTTCTAAATGTGAGCAATACCCTGCAGGCTCTATCTGAAGTCCACGCCATCTTCTCCAACAACAAATCTGTTTCCTGTGGAAGGAAGTACAACTGGTTGGCCATCAGATTCCAAGCTGGGCTGGAGCTGTGTGAAAGGTTTTCCAAGTTAAAAGCCAAACTGGTGAACTTAGGCTTTTTGACAGCTTTGTGAAGTGTGAAAAAAAAATCATATTTCCCTGGCGCACTTTTATGAGTTTTTGTCTTGAACGAGAGGAGAGGCTGTGTCTGTAAAAATGGAAAAGGGGTCACACATGTGACCTCAGCCCTGGTAACCCAACCTGACACTCAGTGAATTCTGGAACTGAACAATTGCCCCTCAACCCAAGCTCTTGAGTCTTCTGTATAGGCACCCAGGAACTTTCGCTTGAACTCGAGGTACCACAGTTGGCTCTGTTACCTGCATCTGACAAGGATGAGAAAGACCAATTACAGGAGTCTACACAAAATGCTTCTGACTGATAACTACAGAGTAACTACTGCACAGAGCAGGGAATTTGCAAGATTCTTCCAGAAGCCACTGCGTTTATGTGAAGAGATTATTTAGCTAAAGTAAAAACAGGAATTTACAGTCTGGTGAGAATTCAATACCCTGGCTACAAATCTGTTCCAGCGGAGCTAATAAGAGGATGGAAAGATAAAAAAATCTGATCATAGAAAAATCTGCTCACCTCTCTCCTTAGCTCCTTCATCTTTTGCAAAGGATGGAACCCAACCTTAAGTACGCTGGGCAGGTGCTGTGCACTGAAATGGGTCTCCAGCCCTTTTCCACATCACTAATCCAGCCTGAGCCTCAAAGCCTGGCTTTCCATAGCCTAGTGAAGAGACACTCACAATCTTTGTATGGAACCTTATGTATTATTAATAGCTCATTATAGTGATCAATTTTACTGTGACCTTTCATTTATAATTCACTTTCTTACTCAGATTTTTATTTTCATAAGAAATATGTCAAAACTGTGGTCCAGGTCTCTGAAAACTTGAGTCTTCTCTTCCATGATACCTATTAATTAAAGCTAGGAGATATCCAAGCTTCCTGGATTAGGTGATAATGTTAGCTTCTTAAGGCAGCTGTAACAAATACTCATAGATTCAATGCCTTGCACACAAAAACTTATTTCTCAAAGTTTTGCAGAACAGGTGTGAGCGGTGCTGTCTTCCTCTGAGGCCTTGTTCCTTGGCTTGCAGATGGCCACCTCCTTGCTCTGACCTCACATGGTTTTTCCTGTGTATATATGTGTACAAGGACTGCCCGGTCTCCTTTCTTTATAAAGACACCATTTATGTCTGATTAGAGCTCACCACATGACCTCATTTTCCACCAATTATGTCTTTAATTGACCAGTCTCCACATATGTCACATCCCATAACTCTAGGGATTAGGGATTAGGTCTTCAACACATGAGACTTCGGAGTACATGGTCTGTCCCATAACACTTTATTCTCTGGCCCAACCAAAAGTCATTTAGTCATTCAAATGAAAAATATAGTCATCCCATTTCCATAGCCAAAAAATCATTACCTACTCCAGAATCTACTCTAAATCCCAAATAGTATTTGTATTTATCACTCATGTTTCAGTTCTGCCTGTTAGGACATTAAAAACTGTGGGGGAAAGGACTTTATTCCCCCAAACCCCAGCCTGGTGGGTCGCTAGTTACCAGCAGAACAGGAAGAGGTAGTGGGTTCAGCCTGGGCCGGCAGTTAAAAGAACAACTTACTGTTGAACAGTTCAACTCAACATTTGAAGTTTGCACAATTATGTTTTCCTCTAAGAATTTAATTGGCTTGGTTTATGACCCCATGCCAGCCCCAGAGGGCTGATTTCACAAGCTGGGTCATTACTTGGTCCCTACTCCACACCAGCAGGAATCTTAGACATGCCAGTTCGTTTTCAACCAGAGGGTCTCCACATGCCCCAGAACCCTGAGGGTCCTTCATGTTTATCCAGCTTAGGGTCTACCTCCAACATTGCAGCTTTTATGCCAATACCCCAAACCCACACAACTGCTCCCCAAAGATCCAAGGAAGCCAAAGAAGCCTTATTGATGAGGCAATTAAAATTGCAAACCTCACTTTGAGATGACTGGATGAGTGTGTAGAAGCATGGAGACCTTGATCTCCATACCATTGTGCTTCTTCTCTCTTTTTTACTTTTTCACTGTGGAAATGGGATAGTATGTATCTCCAGATGTGTGTGTGTGTGTGTGTGTGTGTGTTGTGTGTGTGTGCATGAATGTGCCTGTGTGTCTCTGTGAATACGTCTATTTGTCTTTCTATATGTATGTGAATCCTGTGTACTCATCTCTATATGTGTCTCTGCATCTGTCTCTCTGTTTTTCTGTGTGCGTATGTATGTGTGTCCATGTGTGTTTCCCTGTGTGTGCCTCTGTTATATGTCTGTGTCTTTCTGTATGATTTTGTATGAGTCTGTGTATCTGTTTTTGTGTGTCTTTGTGTATCTGTGTGTCTGTCTGTCTGTCTCTCTCTCTTTTTCTCTGTGTATGAGTGTGTGTGATGTGTGTGTGTGTGTATAGAGTATGGTATAAGCACCATAAAAAATGTAAGGGGTATGTGGTGGTTTGAATAGATTTGCTTCCCATAGTGTATTTGAATGCTTGGCCCATGCTGAGTAGGAGGTGTGGCCTTGTTAGGAGATGTGGCCTTGTTGGAATAGGTGTGGCCTTGTTGGAATAGGTGTGTCATTATGTGGGTGGACTTTGAGGTCTCCTAGTGCTCAAGCTGTGACCAGTGTGGAAGAGACTCTCCTCCTGGCAGCCTGTGGAAGACAGTCACCTCCTGGCTTCCTTCAGATCAAGATGTAGATATCTTGGTTCCTCCAGAACCAAGTCTGCCTGTATAATGTTATACTTCTCACCATGGTGATAATGGACTAAACCTCTGAAACTGTAAGCTAACTTCAATTAATTGTCTGTCTTTATAAGAGTTGCCTTGGTCATGGTTTCTCTTTACAGCAATAAAACCCAAACTAAGACAGTATAGTCCAGTGGTAGAAAAATAAGATCAAAATTATTGTAGGTATTAATGAAATTCATCTTTCATGTGGACCACATCCAAGTACTTGTACATATATGCAAACATTTGCTAACAGATGAAAATGTGAAACACTGTATATACATTGTGATTCTGGAATCCTAAAGAATGTGCTTGCATTAAACTGTAATCTATGGTTGTGTGCCCTTTCATTTGTTAACACTGTGTTGAAAAATACAAACACCAAACCATGGTAAGTTCTGGTGATCCAAAGATGCATAAAGCCAAGCACAAAATAATATAATTTGGGAAACAACACATTTTGTGGACTTTTTCAGTACATAACACAGAGTGGGCACAGCATGGGGAGGGTTGCTGCCTGGTCTTAGAGAAGCTGGAAATTTTCGTGGTTCTAGATCTGCATCCCAAAGAGGAGCTTCAGAGAGACCAGACCTGGAGAGGCATCTGATGCAGGAGGCCATGGCAAAGATGCTTGGCAATACACAGTGAATTCTAACACTCAAAGCAACATTTAAGGTTAAGCTTTCTGGCCCACCCTCAATATTGTTCTAAAGCGGCTGAAAGCCTTAGGGATGATCTAAATATGAATTATTCTAAAAATAGGATCAGCAACCACAAACAATTTGAAGACTATTTTGTAAGAAATATACTTGAAAGAGACTTCTGGATAAAAAAATCTATTTTAGATGTGGTTTATGCCATCAAGAGAGTAAATAAATTTGGATATGAACATCCTGGGTGTGGTGTTTGTGTGTGTACATGTTGTGATTTTTTAAAAAATTACACTATTAATATCAGCTACACTTTCAGTTACTGTCTAACCTTATTCTTTGAAATGGGATCTCTTACTGCACCTGGAGCTGCCTGGCTAACGAACAGGCTGGGTAGCAAGCCCTACAGACCCTCTTGCTTCTGCCTACCAGTGTGTGTTCCCACAACTACCTAATGTGACTGTTGAGGATCCACACTTGGGATTGTCTGCTTGTACAACAAGCACTTTGCTCTCTGTGCCATCTTCCCAGGCCTTGGCTTGCACATTTTAGCAGCTTAATTTAGCCAGATTTAAATACTGTAAAATCCACATACTGTAACTTCAAAATTGCGTATTTTAAATAAAGTTATACAGTATTTAGAATTCCCACAGTCCAGGCATGGACCATTTTGCCCATCTCAGAATTACTCTTGTGTGCATTTGCAGATAGCTTTTAAATAGATAATGACAGACATCAAGTAACTAGCTACTGAGATTTCACTGAACACATTGGAAAGTGTGAAGATATTGACATGCTCTGTTAGGGACCATGGCTGTTTGACCGTATAAAATCATATTGAGAATTTTAGACATCAAGCTACAAATATGGGCAGAAGGTTTATAGTTCATTGAAAACAGGAAAAAATATTGAACACTTGGAGATTTCACCATTTCATTAACAAATTGGTTATATAATAGTTTACTCTGTGCTATTTTAGTTTTATCTTATTTGTAGAATATGAAAATACTGAAAAATATTTATTTCCTTGCTTGATCTATTGAAGTATTGACTGCATATCTGACTTTGGTCTTGAACAGGGAATCTCTAAGTTTATTTTTCTTTTAAAAACTATGTGCCAACTAAAAGGAAGCATACATACAGAATGGGAGAGAACTTTGCCAGTTATACATCTGACAGAAGATTAATACCCAGAATATATAAAGAAAAACAATGAATCAATCAACCAAAACAGTAAGCCAAACAGTCCATCAAAACACAGGCCTGGGACATGATCAGAAAGTTCTCAATAAAAGGGGAAAATGCTAAGAAATAAAAATGTTCATCAATCCTGGCACTTATGGAAACACCAATCGAAACAACTTTGAGATTTCATCTTAACCAACCAGAATGGCAAAGATCAACAAAACAACTGATAGCAAATGCTGGCAGACAGTAGGAAAAGGGACCCCTCATCTACTGTTGGTGGGATTGCAAATTGCTGCAGTCATTATGGAAACAGGTGTGGGGAATTCCCAAAAAGATAAAAATAAATCTACCATACAACCCAGCGCCTTGGCACTCGTCCAAAGCACTTGACATTCTACTCCACAGATACTTGCTCTTCTGTCTATATTGCTTTTTACTCACAGTAGCTAGAATATGAAAACAGCTAACTGTCCTTCAACTGGAGAATAGGCAATGAAAATGTGGTACATAAATACCATGGACTACTATTCAGCTCTAAAGAACACAAACTTTACAGATAAATAGGTAGAACTAATAAAGTTCACATTGAATGATATAATATAGACCCCGAAAGGCAAACATTACATGTTCTCTCTCACTAGATGCTCCTAGCTCTAAATCTTCAGATGTGAGTATATTTCTTGGAGTAACTGCAGAAACCAAGAAAGTAAAAAATGGAGTCTTTGCCAGGGTAAGATATTGAGTAAGCAATCGAGCGGGACATAGCAAGACACAAGTGATCTGACTGGAGAAATGACAAAAGATGCTTCAAATTAGGGAGATGGAGATACAGAATAAGGAAGGAAGAGAGTAAAGCAACATAAGGATGTTTGAAAAAATCATACAGAATTAACTACTTACCTACAAAAATCCCTATAATACTGTAAGTCTGTATATAGTTTCAATGAATTGTTCTCTTATAGGCTGACAATGCTCCCTTCAGGATCCAAAGACCATCTAAAAATACCCCAACACTAAGCATGAAAACCCTTCTTTGGGTTGTTAGTTAGGTTTGTCCAAGAAACTGCCCAAAACAGTAAAGGTTACTGCTACTGCCCTCAGTTGCCTCTCAGAGGTGGAAAGTAAATCCCTATTCCTGAAGACACCACAAACTTTGAACACAGGGTCCAAGAGCCCTAAAGCTTGCACTGACCTGAATACCTCCCCTGAAGACTAGCTTTCAGCTTTCATGGAACCAGGAAGTACCATGTAAACTTCCAAAGGAAAGAAGCAACCAACAGTCCTACCCGGCTTCAATGCCTATAAATCATAACAATTATCAGCACAGCACAATAACCTAAGGGTGTAGTAGTGGCATAAATGCCTTAGTAGTAACCAACAGCTCTCTAATTGGACTTAAGACAAACTCAACAAGAAGGAAGTTACACCTAGCCCAGAGGTAGTGAAGTCATGGATCTTTGAGAAGAATCTACAACCAACACTTTATTAAACCAGCATAACCCCTAACTACTTCTAAATATCTGTTCTTGTACCCACAGATAAGTTGTTCTTATCCCTCATCAAGGAAACTTCTTTTACAGCAGATCGAGACCATTACAGAAAACTATAACCAATCAAAATGTAAAGTTGTGAAGCGCAGTCCCAATGGATGCATCTACAAAACACTCCTGGAAATTTTGTAAGGTTCAGAGAAACAGGGTATTTTATGTGAGGTTGTGTCTCCTAGTAATGTCAGAGGCTATACCCATAACGTCTCGCCAATATGACTGCCTTAGTATGAGACTATAAGGACAATAGACATGTTAAAGCAGATGGAAGAAAGACTATGCAGCTTTAATCATATATAGACACACAGGCACACGCAAAATACACACACATACACGCACACCATGCAACTAGGGAATGCTGGGAGTGAAAGAAATAGTCTTCCCTAGGGAAGAACAAACTGATTTCTTATCCAATACCAAATGGTCAGTCCTGAAAACATACATGCAAGTAACATTATACAGACTGAGCAAGTTATATTTAGGAATATATATGTATATACATATAGGTATGCAACAACAATTACTGAAAAAAGGCCATGAATTTGAAAAAGCAAGAAGGGGTATATGGGAGGGTTTGGAGGGAGAAGAGGAAGTGGTGTAATTATATTATAATGACAAAAATAAAAAATAATAAAACCCTATGCAACACCCAGGTCAGGATCACATAGAGGAAGAACAAAATAAAACTTTCTTTTAAATGACAAGATGAACTTTTCCAACTCAGAAAACTGCCATTAAGTTATTTGATGACAGCTCACACCATGTGAGCATAACCCTGCTGTTTAGTTATGTGTCAGCCATCTTAGTTCTCCTGGAATTCTCTTGGCCTTAGATAAAAACTGGACCATCTTTTTTAATTCCCTTATTTTCTGTGGGCCAAATGCTGAGATGTTCTTGTTACCAGGTAGACAATATGCACTGACATTTTTCTGAATTTAAAGAATAAATAGATATACTGCTCACTCTTAACTGACAGGTGAATTATAAAACACATGCTTTCCTTCAGATATACCAGCTTAAAGACAGCTTTTAAAAAATGATTTGGGTCATGCCCTCACATTTAGCCTTATCAGAGCCTAAAGAGATGTAAGTAAAAAAATAAGGAATAAAATTCACTTTACCATATAAAAATAAAAAGGCATGTTTACTCATTATTTCTCAATGACTTTGCTATTCTACAATCTTCTAAAAATAGAAAAGTCCCTCCATTTCTAATAAGATTACCATTTAAGGGTCTATGTGAGAGTGATAAAGGTCCCTACATGTGACTAAGGTTCCAATCTTGTGACATGTGGAATAATCTATGTAATTATACTCCCTTTACAGTTACAGAAAAGCCCAGGTGACTGTAATACATGCTAACTTAATCTCAGCCACAGAAAATGTGTTTCTGATTTTCAAATTCGGCAATTCTTCAATAAAAGTTGTTGCACTTCGTCTGATCTATTCTCAAAATACGGAAGTGCTTCAAGTCCGACCACCTGCAATAACAGATTACTGCTCTCTAAAACATTGCCATGCACCTACGACGTGGAGGCGCAAAGCTTTGCTTAAAAAGATCTTTGTTGCTTTTTCTAAAAGAAAGAAGTGATCCCAAAGTAAAGCCGGTTTTCAGCAGCCTCCCTGCTCCCAAATGCAACTGGCATCAAAGTCTAATGAAAACCTGTTTGCGGACACTGGATCCAGTCCAAGGTACACCATTGGCATATTCCAGACCCCCTGGGACGTGACTCATATAAAAAACACAGGGCTGTCATCGGATGGCTGGTGGCTCAAATAAATCAAATTTACTTTGAAAACTGAGGCATACCAAAATTTTATTAGGTGAAACTTTAGCATTTCTTATAGCCAACTTGCACATATATATTTTTATTACTTACAGCAGTTAAAAGGTATGCTACCAATCATATGCAAAACAAAAAAAATGTAGAATACCTTTTTCTAAAAAAAACAAAACAAAACAACTGGGCAGTAGTAGAAACTACCTTTTAAAAATAGATCTCCAAATAATTAGTAATATGTGACATCACATAGTGCAGCCCTCGGTTTACATCTGTCACAAACTCTGTGGAGTAGATATTTCCAGTATCCTCACCATCAGTAGATTCCATTAAAGAATGACTTTTTACCCACTGGTTATGCTCACGAAACCTAGCAACCATCCCACACTTCATGGGATGATGACAGCATTTGTAATATGTGTTTATGAGGAACAGACATGAACATACTCAAGTTCTTGATGATCTATAAAGGGTTAATACTTAGGTTTCAAAGGTGTTTTGCTCTCCGCACATCCAGCCACTTTCAAATTCCAGTTGTTAATGTTTTAGGGATATCTATTCTGCTCCTCCACTAACTACCTGAAAATGCTTTATGTCAAATTACATTTACCTTAAAACATGTTAGTTGCTTACTAAAATCACAAGCAGAAATATACCTTATTCAACGAACTGTATTCTCAACAAATTAATATTTATTTTACATTCATTTGTCTTTCTCATTATTTTTAATATATAAAAATTGTACACATTTACAGGAAACATGTTATGTTTCAATACACATATACATTGTGGTATACACTGTGTAAATAACATGCACTATTAGGGTTCTGTCTATCACATTGTGGAGGCAGTAGCTGTAACTGTCTTTAAGCAGCAACTGCTTTGAGAGTTTTAAGTGGAAAGTGTGAAATACTGCATGTTTATTTAAGTACACATGCACACACCACACTCTTTATCATCTATTATACAAATTTTGACTGACAAGCTTGGAACAATCTCAAAACATACACACAACTCACACACACCTAAATACACACACACACACACTCACATACACACACATACACACTCAGAATCTTCAAAATATTGAGAGTTTACAACATTGATTAAAGAATATTATTTTCAAATTATAAAATTATGTTAGGTCATATATAATTATACAGATATTAAGATATAAATACTCTTAAAAATTGTCTCATGTACTTTTAAAGAATTCTGATATTTTCTTTTATTCTCTTAAATTTTGGAGAATTTCATATAAAATATGTATACACATATAAAGTTCTCAAAATTTTTCTCACTCTTATTTCTCATATTTTAGACCCATTTTTACACAGATTCTTTATTTTAATAATATTCAATGAAAAGTCAACAGCCCCCTTTCTCCACAGCTCAGGGAGGGTAGCAGTGGTTGGCATCATATGAAAAAGCCCTTCTGGATACACTACTTCCTTTCATCTGACTGAACATAAGCAATCTCCAAGTGAAGGGTTAAGTCAGTCATTTTGATGGAGTGTTATCTATAACTTGAGGAAGTCACTCACTTTGAACGCTTTGACTTGTCCTTGGTCAGAGCAGTGAGCATTTCATGTGAAATGGCTCCGTGATTTTCACACATAGAAGGAGCCTCAATAAAATCTGTGAGAAAGGAAAAGCTGGGTGTTTTGGCCCTGGAACACAAGGGAAGAGAGACATCTGCAATCAATGAACAGGGACTCATTCAAGGCTTATTACCTGCTGTGCATGGTGCTACAACTAGGAGGAAGAGAGGAGACATATAAAAATGTTTTCCTGTCCTTAAATTGCTTCCAATTTGGTTGAGAATGGAGAAACAAATACAGAACCATAACAGCAGCTATATAAGATAGCAAGGCCATCATACCCAGAAGACAGTCACACACACTGATTTTGTGGACATGACTCTATGTGACATTCTAAAAGGGCGGTGATGTCAGAGGACAGGAGTGGCTCAGAGCAAAACTCAAAAATGGTTTCACCTGTGTCAGAACATATCCATGTTCATTGTCTCCTTTACCCAAATAGTATCTTTCCTCTGAATACTTGACTGCCCTTAACCTCAGAGTTTAAAGTTCTTGTTAGAATAAAAGTAATAAAGAAAATCAGAGACAAATGGAAAAGATGGAAAAATATGTTCCCCATCTTTGACAATACCTCAAGGTCAGAAAAAAATAGACACTAGCTAAGGGAGCAGAAGGCTACAGGTACACAAGTCACGAGTGAGCTCGGCAACCTGGTAATTGCAAAATCTTTATCTGAAACTATGATGAGACGAAGCTCTGCCCACGGAAATGCACGACAGTGATTGAAATTAGAGCACTGGCTGCCAAAGATTGAGAGAAATGAAGATATTTGTTCACAGATAATGGGAGGATGAATCTGTGCAGAAACTTTGGAATGGAGTAGGCGATACATGTTAAGAGCACAGGCATATGCGGGAATCCAGGAAGCTCCATTGTTAGGACATTTTCTGAGGAAAGAGTTAGACTCAAAGGCTTACAGGATGAAGATGTTAATGGGGTTTTTAAAGATTTAAAGACTTGGAAACAGCGTAAATGTCAAAGAACAGGACTGATCACAATTTTTAAAATTAAAATTAATTTTTAAAATGATATTTAGCAACAAGAAAATATCCCCTATACATCAGTATCCAGTAGAGATTTAAAGCAACATTTGGAATGTATTTCAAGTTTTGGAAGAACCTTGGATGGAGAAACTGGAAGCAGACCTGTCAACGTGCCATCCAAAATAGCTATGTGGGCAGTTGATCTTATTTATAATACAACAAAAATAAACACATGACATGTCTGTTATTTAAAGAAATTTATTTGAAAAACAATACTGTGAAGAGTATCTTGCGACAAAGCTTTTTGTACCTGTTTAAGACTTTTCCTTGGGCCAAGAAACTAGTGTTTTTCATTTATACTTAAATCAGACTTTGTGATGGCACTGTCTTCTTTGGAGCTTCAGCTAGCAGGAATTTTTAAAATGTTGAGTTTTTTTTTTTAAAGGCCACACTTGTAAGTTTATTTTAAAATGTTCCATTTCTAATTATTCTGTCAAATTGAAAGCAGTTTAATGTTCAAAACGACAGCAAGCAGAATAAAGGGACAGTATTTGCACTATATTATACATTACATCATTGTATATGATATGACAATGTTTGTTGACAGGTTTAAGTGATTTTTTCCCTAAAATGTTCTTGGGATGGAGAAAGGGATCAGAAAAGGCCCCGCTTGCCATTCTTCTTCTATGAATGATCTACTAAGGCTATCAGGGTAACCCACGCAAAAGCTAAGCGCAATCATGCTTTTCCTTCTGATTTTAAATAACTCTCTCTTGCCCATCTCCCATAAGATCAACTGAATATCAAAAGCTCTCTGCTTCTACTGTCTTTATAACACATAATTTTTTTTCCAGAAATACACTTGGGTGTTGAAATGAATTTGGGAGACACAGGTTGACTGTTCAGAAAAGGCAGTCTGAGTTCTAAATAATTTGAGGGTGAAAGAAGCTAGGTTATGGATAAACATTACTTTAATTGTAGCATTTTTATGCTAATGTGGCTCCTATTTCCAAATTGAAATAGAAGGATGTTACCATGACTAATTTGCAAAAGTTAGTTCTTCCAGAAGAGCTAATATTTATTCCCACCCATATTTATTCACATATGGAACATAATCTTCTTCAGTGGCATAGCTTTCCCTTTCTGTGTGTGCTATTTGTGTGTGGGCACGTGAGTGCACGTGCGTGCATGCATGCGTGCGTGAGTGTATAAGTGTGTATGTGTGTGTGTTTCTCCTATTGTTGCTATTGTTTTTTTCAGGTAGGGTTTCATGAAATCCAAGCTGGCTGCAAACTTCCTATGTAGTTGAAGATGACCTAGAACTCCTGTATGTACTGCCTTTACATGTGGCAGCTTTTCTTTGGGTTCAATCAAACTTTAGGCAAAATACCTTTGTCAATCAATAGCAGTGAAGCCTTTTCCAACATAAATGGGATTTTCCTTTACAAACATTCTTGCCGCAAAGTTTTTTTCTGGTTTAATTCCTAAGTCAGAGTAATATTTCCTCCATGAACAGAATTTGTTGTGTTTTTTTTATACATTCTCTTTCCCCATGCATCTTTTGAAAATAACATGAATAGTTTTCTGAACTTTCTGGTGAAGGAATGATGAAAGACTAGCCTGAAGTCTGTGTAAGTAACTAAACAGAGCTCAGCAGGGATAGAAACACAATTCTGTGCTCAGGGAGTCCTTTTCTGAGACTCAGACTCACATTAAATGACCCCAAGCCCAGATCCCCACTTTGTTACCAACTTGACCTTGCTTCCAACTCTTTAGACCAGCAGAAAGCCTCTTGGGACAACTTGAAGTAAACTACCCTGGTGGACAGACAGAAGATTTGGTCATTATACGAATTCTAATGAGTCACCTGGCTCATTGGCCATGCTTCAACAAGATCCTCACATGGCCTTTTTCTTTCCAGACAGTGGATAGGGATATCTTTACCCTCCTTTCTCAACTGTTTCCTCCTTCTCAATAAGGACTTGTGGAAACTGTGATAGGGGATAGTCACATGCTATTGTATTCACTTTGTTAGCATACTGTGTTCCATGCCTTACAAATGAAACAGAAATGTCATTAGCAAATCTCAAATGATAACAGAGGGCAGAGATTGTAGAAGGAGTCGGGAGCTTGCATGATACAGTGTACTGTGAGTCAAGTGGGAACCTCGTTCTTTATCACTTCTAAGCCATGCCAACAAACTGGGCATTTAGGGACACACCTCTCTGCCTCTGTCTCTGTATCTTGAACAGTTGAAGGCATTATACGGACTGTGATTGTCCCAGCTTTGGTGCTCTGGGTACTTAAATCTGCTCAGAAACTGTCTTCTGAAATCACTGTTTTCTTCCTCTCTTCAGTAGGACAAAGCTTTATAGCCAGTAATATCAAACAAATAGCCTAATTTGTAACACATTATGTGTCAAAGCCATTTTATGCAAATAGCCCCAAAGATGACATTAGGGAAAAGGTGAGTATTTTTGACTGCTGTCTGTACAGGAAAGGTAGATACATGCTTTCTCTATGGTTATAGTTATTTACAGCTCTCCCAATAAATCATATTGTAGAACAAAGCATCTAACTCATTCTTAGATCTCCAAAATTATAAAATGTCACTGCTGCCAAAACACAACAAACAAGCCAACTGGCTCCACCTGCTTGCTTTTCCTACTCCTTGGTTGGTGTTGGATACAGCCAGCATTGGATCTGTCCATTTAACCTATCACTTCTATACGTATTCAAGATATATATGAGGTGCTGAAAATAAATACTGTTGGTATTCATCGCACAAGTTCAGTACATTTATTCCCTTCTCTGTTGAAGGTTGTTGGGTGTTTTGGTTGAATTCAGTACATCCCTTTGGTGTCTGGCAACTCCTCCCATTTGCTGTGCAGGATACTTAACGATGAGAACGATTTGCATGCACACAGATCCTCTGAGTGGTGGAGCAGAGAACTAGCTGTCATTATATAGGTTCACACTTCTATTGGGAGAACATAGTGGTGGGAGTTACTGCTTCTAAGTGTTACCACGACTATTGTCCAACTGGTGGACTCCAGATGCTTTCTTCAAATACAGAGGGAAAATTTACCCCAGGATGGTTGGTAAAACAAACAAGACCTCCAGTTGTTTTAAAATAACATCCTCTTTTCAACTAATCTCCCCAAAACTCGGTGGACACCTGTGTTATATTAATAAAATATACAAAACCCTTAACAAGTTTTTATAGACAGATTTGATCCCTTTCAAAGACTATATGTGAAGCCTCTATTAGGAAATGACATTGTTTGAATGGCTGTGTGATATGCTGAAGTGACACACAAGATCTTTACTTTGGTAAAAAACACAAAAAGTTAGAAATGAAACAAAAATATCTATAAGATAAGGCAATTTTAAATACAGGCTCAGACACAGTGTACTGTGAATCAAAGGGGAAACGCGGTGTTACCGATCTGAAAAGGCTTCCTGGAGCTGGCTCTCTGAAATGCACTGGGAACCATCCCTTTAAAAACGTGCTGGAAAAAATAAGTTCCTGGCTGGCTAGGTAAAGACACAGTAAGAATGAAAGACAGCTCAGGTTCCCCTGATCGTGTCTCACTAGAATCTAGCGCGTCTCGTTCCAGAATTCCTCAGAATCTGCAGAGATTGCCTGTCACAGGGCACAGGTGTAAAGAAACAACGGCGATCCAAACCAGAAGGTGAGTTCGATGCCCACTGTGCAAGCTCGTGGGTGTGAAGGCGAGTTGTGTAGTCCATGAATTATATGGAGTTGTGGATATCGAGAAGCCTCGGTTCCTCCGGCGGAGCAGCTGTGCAACACAGCAACAGCCGTTTACAGATGTCTTAGCTTAGTGAGTATTCTTGGGGTTCAGAAACTACACAGAAGCATTTGATGACTGGACCCGGGTGATAGTCGTGGAGAAGGAAGAAGCAGTTGTTGGAAGAGATTTTAAGAGGAAACACGTATTCTCAGCTGTGTAATAAATGTTTCTCAGGTAATGATTTTTTTTTGAGTGTTTAGAGTTTAGTACCTGCAAACATTAATCAAACAAGTCTTTCACAGCTTGGGAGGTGGCTAGCTGAGTAGAAAGCCAAAGAAGAGATAAAGTAATTTTGCTAATCCCACCCGACCATCTCCCTGACACATGTACACTTTCCCTAAAATTTCTCAATAGCTTTGATGTGAACAATTTTCTTTCAGTTTCAATTTTGTTGTATTTTGTTTTGAATCATAGTCTCCTTCTGTTGCTAAAGTTAACCTAAATATCCTAGTCTCAAGCCGTCTTCCCGCCTCAGATTACCTAGTAGCCAGAACTGACTTACGCCATCATCTGCATCTGCTGATTTTGTACTGAGTTATTTTGATTTTTTAGAAACTTAACAAAATAGTTAACTAAACAAACACCCTATCCAAAATAACCTAACAAAACAAGTTTTAAGAGATGTAGCTTCGGGAAAAATCAAATGTTCAAAAGTATTGTCATATTTGACATTTCATGATACTTGTGTCTTTAATTCTAGAAATTTATTAGCTTAGACAGAAATTAATGTCAGTGCTTGAAATTTACTTAATTTTTATCAGATATTTTTAAACATCCTAAACATGTAGATACTATAATACTGTTTGAAAAAAACTTCAAACATGAATTATAGAATGCCATAGGTTTAGTCTGCTGGTACTAATTTTTAGACCAAATATGAAATTAATTCATTGATAACATGTCTAGTGACAAAGAAACTATTCTTATCTAGATTGTAAAACAATGAAATCCCCACTATTAGGTAATACTAAGAGCAAAAGTACTCATTTGGGCTCTGAGGAAAATAGTGGAGAGACTCTACTTGCTCCACAGAGAATACCCAGACTAAGCCCTGGGTTGAAACACTTCTTCAAAATGAACAATGTGTTTTAATAGCAGGACAGAAGCCTAGTGTGGGTCTAGAATTGCTTCTAAAGAGTGTGAGATTTGGTGACACACTTTTTAATTAATTATTTTATTTATTTACATTACAAATTGTTCCCCTTCCTGGTTTCCCCTCCACAAATCCTCCACCCCATCCCGTCTCCCCTTTGCCTCTAAGAGGGTGCTCTCTCACTCACCCACCCACATCCGGGGCTCACCCCTCCAGCATCCCTCTTCTGCGGGCAACAGTCCTCCACAGGACCAAGTGCCTCCCTTCCCATTGATGCCAGGTATGGCAATCCTCCGCTACATATGTAGCAGGAAAAAGGTGACAGACTTTTAATTCATAAACATTCTCTCATGTGCAAACAAGGTATAGATCTGAACCACTCCTACTGCTTTCTCAGACTAACAGTCTGATAGTTAGTTAACAGTCTCAAAGTCCCCAACCTCATCTATGTTTCTGAGGTTGCAAGAATGATCACAATACTGCTTCTATTGCTTTGTGTTTACCTGCATTGTCAGTCAAAAGGAAGGTTTTTAACAACAGTTTATAAACTAAAGAAAAACAGGTTAAAAAAAAACCTGGATGACTTTTCACTCTGCAGATTCACTATTCTGAAAAATAGTTTGGGGCTTCAAAAAATGATTTAGATTACTAAAAAAACTCAGATTGTGGAAAATATTTCAATACATTAAACACATAACACATAATATATTAAATTTTACATGTATTTGTATGTTGCCTTCATCTATGTGTGGGAGGAGTAAGGATGTGTACTGAGGTTCACCTCTGGAATCATACTTCAGGCACCATTAACCTTGCTGTTTGAGACAAGGTCTGTCACTTAGACTGGGGCTTCCTGGCCCCAGGTTGAACTGGGCTAGTAGGACCCAGGAATCCTCCTGTGTCTACCTCTGTCATGCTAATCTTATAAACATAGACCACTGCTCTTGGGCTGTTACATGAGTTCTGCGATGACATTCAGGTTGTCATGCATGTGTGCTGCGATCTCTCCTCAGTTTTATATCAACTTTTTGGCAAAGCAGAAGTTTTAGCCTTAAAAACAATAGCTAAAGTGATTTGCTAGACAAGCTTGGTTAACGCACAATTTAGATCTTTACAAAAATCTTTTCTAGACTAAGTAAATATTTATATATTGTAGAGGAAACTTTTCATCAATATTTCAAAATACCTGGTTTTAAAAATCCATTGGGTTTTAAATTTGTATTAGTGTAATAAATTTAAATTTTATATTTATTGATGAATGGAAAATAAGTGTTAAATTTGAAACTATGAACATGCCTTTCACTTTTAATTCAACATTTAAATTCTGATCAATGAATATGAAGAGTCTATCACATAGACATAAATAGTAATAAATACATCTTATATTTGTGACTCCCTATACATGTAAACACAGTCTATCACAAAGGACTTTCATAAAGACTGTCAAGTAATTAATATGTCAAAATACCTTAATTAGAACACACATAGCCAAGACATAAAAATTATACAGTAATTATACTAATGCATTCTTCAGTTTTCACTTAAGATTGATAATAATGCATGCTTCAGTTTTCACTTAAGATTGATAATAATTTTTGGAAATTGTACACAATTTTAATGTGTAAACAGCATCCTTAATTTTAGGGCACACTCATATACGTATGCATTTTTCATCAAATTCTGTATACAAATTCACAAAATCTTCTCCCATTTATCACAATGTGTTGTACGATACCAACTATTTAATCTGTGACCAAGCAGTATTAGATTGGGAAGCACTATCCAGAGAATCTGAGTGGATTGAATAAAGCAAAGAAGACACATCCAGGATGACCCCAAAGTGAAGAGCGAAAGCCAAGAAGAGTAATCTGTTGACCATAGCTCATTTGAGTGTCAAAAGAAACCATAAGAGGAAGCATTCTTGGATGTTAAAGCATCAAGATAATCCCAAAGCAAACATTCAAATATCCAAAATTCCTCAAACCACCTCCAAGTTTCTCTGAAGGACTCAGTGTGCTAGTGTGGAGTATGCACAGGCATTTGTTGTGGTTTCTCTGAAGCCCATGTTACAGATCTTCTGAGGTTGTGGTCAGTGGCTAAATCCTACACAGCTTGTGAGAGTTTAGGTATTGGGAAGAATAGTTTCAAAGTGGTTTGCTTCTAAGGACTACCTGGGAACCGGAAGGAAACAGCATACATCAATAAATCAGCATCCACGTTGACTTCCTCAGCTGCAGGGTGATACATATCAGCATTTTATAGAGACATAAAGACTCCTTTTCAAAGCCGTGTTATTTTAAAATCCCATACAGAAGTACATCAAAAGTTTTGAACCACTCCTTTTTCTTAGGACTTAAACTAAAAAAAATACAACTCTCATCTTCTTTGAAGATTTTCCAGGTTTAATAGTATGCATCAAGTTAACCATATATTTTATATATGTGAACGTCTGAAGAGACAAAATAAAATACTTCTTTTTATTTTTGGAATCTAAAATGCCATTTCCTGTGTAGAAACAACAAAAAAACAAAAAACAAAAACAAAAGGAAGTTTTAAGTCTCATGTGTTAAGTGTCTGAAGAAATTTGTGAAGCCCAAAACTGAATGTGACTCCCGAGAAAGCTTTCTTCAGAGCCATTGGGAAAGACCAAGGCAAGAGTACCTTGCCCATGAGAGGCCCACAAACAAGAGTAAAGTTATATGCTGGATTGTGAGTAATAAGCCAAATTATTGAAGGCACTAGAATAACTTATTAAACACTATTGTGGAGCTTTAAAAAAAATGTTGCAGCTGTTCCCATGTTAAATAGTGACAACAGAACTTCTTCTGGGAGTGGTAAAAATCAAACAACTTTGGAAGAGGAACTACAGGGGGGAAAAGGGGGGAAAGCCACACAGAGCAGCTATAAAGGTATCATAAATTTGAGGGAGTATGGGGAGAAACAGCCATCACTGGTAGAAGATAAAGACTCCATTTTTAACTTCTAGGTCCTTAAACCCAAATGGACAGGGAGGAGGTTTCAGTGTTGGGCTATTAAACATTTTAGAGACATATTCACCTGTAAACAATATAGGAAAATATATATTAATCATGTCTGCCGTTTTACATTCTCCTAGTAAAACTGAGGTATTTTAAAAGGAACACTGAATTCCTTAGAATCCATCATTTCTGCACTGTCCTAAAGTGCAGAATACCTAAAATACTGTTGTGGAGCAGCCCATAGGAAAGGCGAGAGGTAAGACAGTCAGGGTCTTTATTAGCCACCAAAATCTGTCAAAGAGTGAGTTGATAATCACAATCAGCTTGCTATGAAAAGAACTTCACACAGCAGTAATAGTGATGAAGGGTACCCCACAGAAAGCATTTGTTCTTTGACTTTTCTTTTTAGATAGGAAATAAATAGTAAACAACATGTAATAACCTGCATCTTTGGGAATAGTTTGGGAAATCAATATATTTAACCGAAATGAAGAATGAAGACAATGTCCATTTATAAACCGGAAGCAAGTTCTGCCAAGTCTGAGAATAAATTCTTGTCTTTCAACTCTATTCAGGAGTTTGTGTGTTCCTAATTGTTGTGGGTCACTCTCTCAGCAAGAGAGAGAAGGAAATATGAATGATTCTTCAATTTAGCAACAGTGAGTGGGATTTTCAGACGTCAAGATGAAAGCATTAAGGCTGAAAGACATTTGATTCTGTCTGTCCTTCCCAAGTGTTTAGTCTCTTCCTTCCTTCCGTTCTTCCTTCAGTCCTTCCTTCCTTCCTTCCTTTCCTTTTTTCTTCCTTCTTTTCTTTCCTTCTTTCCTTCCTTCTTTCCTCTTCTCTTTCTTTCTTTTCTCCTTTTTTTCTTCTTTTAACTTATTTTACAGAAATCATCCTGCTGGAAGCATAACTTACCAACCTGCAGCCTCGGGAGACTCTGAGTTCATATACTGTTTAGGCTGTCTATTTTGTATTCAACGTTTTATCGAGTTCATGCTTATTTCCTCTGTAGGGTCTGAGTTATCTTGTTTAGATATGTATATTAGCTATATTAAAGAGTGATTGCAGAATTATCATTTGCCACATGGTATGAAGAAAATGAAGAGCATAAAGAGGGCAGGAGGAAGGAAGGAGAGAGAGAATGAATCAGATGCAATCTCACCTACACAGTCAGCCCCTTAGGAAAACATCTGCCTGGATATTTTCTGCTGAAAACGATCTGTTAACAGGAGCCAGAGTTAGAGGGAGTAGGGAGAGAAGCTATCTGGTATTTTATTAAAACCAAGAAACAAAATGAATGATTAAAATAAATTATATTTTTCAAAAAGCATAATCTATAAATATTATATCAATAGATAAAAGAAGAAATTGTATTTCTTCAAAAAGTATAATATATAAATGTTTTGCTAGAAAAAGCAAAAGAAGAAAAAATGTGTGTACACTTAGGCATAAAGTATCAAATTGAGTTCAAATTTAGAGTAATTTGTGCTGACTGAAAATCCACCAACATGAAAATACAACATGAGGAGGCTGAGGAAAAGAGGCACATGCATTGCAAGGGAGAACATTCGTTTAACTGTGCTGTTTGAATACTTTGCCCAGTTGGTGGAATTGTTTGGGACAATTGGGAGGTATGGCCTTGTTGAAAGGGTGTGTCACAGGGAGCAGCCTTTGACCTGGTTACTCTTCTATTGTGGTAGAAAAACACCACGACCAAGGCAACTTACAAAATGAATGTTTAATTGAGCTTATAGTTTCATTGGATTAGAGTAAATGATGATAGAACAAAAGCAGGGTGACAGGAACACTGAAAGCTAACATTTAGATAGAACAAAAGCAGGGTGACAGGAACAGCTGAAAGCTAACATTTAGATCTATAGGTAGGAGGCAGAGAGAGCTAACTGCAAATTAATACTCCAAAGCCTACCCCAGTAACACACCTCCTTCAACAAGGTCACGCCTCCTAATCCTTCTCAAACAGTTCACCAACTGGAGACCAAGTATTCTAACACATGAGCATAGAAGATCATTCTCATTCAAACTACCATGTACCATAGGCTTGTACCATATTATAATGAAAAATATGTTTAGTCCAACTTCAAAAATCCACATAGTCTTTTAGTCACAATACTGTTTAAAAGTCCAAAGTTCAAAGTCTCTTCCGAGACTCAAGACAATCTCTTAATTGTAACCTCTATAAAACCCAAAAGCTTCCAACATAAAATGGCACCAAAATATATATTACCATTTCAAATTGGAGGAAAGGGGTAAAGCATAATGAAGAAATATTGAACCAAAGCAAGGCAAAACCTAGCAGAGCAAACTTCAAATCCTGTAGCTCTATGTCCCATCTCAGCATCAGTGGCTCCACCCTTTCAACTTTGCTGCCTGACACATACTCTGTCTCTTGGTCTTGTTCTACTTTCTGTCTGCAGATCTCTTTGGTAGATATTCCATGGGTCTGGTATCTCTGACAACTTGGGGTCTCCAATGATATCCAGGCTTGACTTTAATACCTTAATCAATGATTTTCAAAACCTCCATGCAGGAGGGACTCCCCTGTCATGTACCTGGATTCAGCAGCTCTCCTTATCCATGGAGGGAGATTTCACAGACCCTTTACTTGTATATCCTTCATGACTGTAAAGTCACTCACATGCACAACACTACAAGTATGGTTGCAAACTTCAGGTGAAACCTTCCCCAACCCCTTCTACTACATTTGCAATAGCTCTGATTTGTTGTGTCTTAGGAACAGACAATTCCTTAGGCCTTTTCCTTTCACAAATTTCAAGATTAGCTGGTGAGATGAGGTCTTGACCCGAGAGCATCTCTCCTTTTATCTCAATGTAGAGCAGAGTCTGCCTGGATCTTTCAGCACAGCCTCGGTGCAAACATTACATTTTCTGATGCTCCTTTTCAATTCAAACTGTACATTTTATATTTCCCTTTTCTCACTTGCATTTATCAATATAGTACTACATAAGAGTGATTACTAACAGCCACATCAAGTCACTATCAGGCTGTTTCAAAATCTCCTCCACCAAAGAAATTAGTCTATTACTTTTCAATTTAGCCTTAGCAAATAATTAAGACAAGAATGGAAAAAAAAGCCACATTCTTTGCCCAAATATCATACATCCGTGAAAAAGTGGTCTCAAACCCAGTTGCTAATAAGTATTTCCCTCTAAAATTTTTTCAACTGGGCCTTTATAGTCCACATTACTCTCAAAAACACTGTCATCAATGCTTTCATTAGGAGGACCTATTAGGTTCTGCTTACAATGTTAACCTTTTTCCTAGTCCAAAGTCCCCAAATCTTCCACATCCCTCCCAAAACAGTATGGCACAACCTGTCAGAGCAATAGCTTATTCATTGGTAAAACTTTTGTCTAAGTTAATTTTTCTACTGCTGTGACAAAACACCATGACCAAGGCAACTCAAAAAGCAAAATGTTTAATTAGGCTTATGGTTTCAGAGGGTTAGAGCCCACATGGCAGAGCAAATGTATGGCAACAGGAACAACTGATAACTCACATCGTGATCCATAAACAGTAGAGAAGTAGAGAGCACACTAGAAATGGCAACATCAGAGCTTACTCCTAGTGACAAGGTCTCTTCCAACAAGGCCACTCCTAATCCCTCCCAAACACTTCCACCAACTGGGGCCAAGTATTCAAAGATATAAGCCCATGGGAGCCATTCTCATTCAAACCATCACAGATTTACTAGTAAAAAAAAAAAAAGTTGCTAAAATTATAAATGAAGACCTACTTTATATTTGGAGGACTCTTTGAGGCTCTGGAATTCCTCATCTCTAGAGAGGTCTCCAAATTCTGCCCTTATGGATGATTGGAAAAGACTCTAGAAGGCTCTGTCCTACTCTTGCCTTGTAATAAGACTCTATGAAATTACCTGAGCATGACTCTGGGACTTCAGAACTTACTTTGGAGCACAGGACACAAAATTCATTGGCATTTGTTCCAATATTTAGCAACCAATGGCATTCAATAAATGACTCTTTTTGTTGTTCTTGTTGTTGCTGCTGTTGTTATTTATTTTTACAAGGATTCATTTAGCACAAGCTGACTTCAACTTGCTATGTAGCTAAGGATAATTTGAATTGCTAAGCCTCTTTCCCCTTCTCCCAGTGCTGAGATTACATGACTATACCACCACACCTAACATATGAAGATTTTAAAAAGCTAACTCTCGTGGTGCCTCCAGGTAAAGAAAGTGGAAAGTGCAAGTAAAGAAGCAGAACAGATTTCGCTTTCATGTCGGGATCCCGGGCTGTCCTAGTGGAGCCATGTGTCTGGTACCAACTCATTTTAGGTTGAAAAATAATGGTGAGGTTATCATGATATTATATATCACCTTTGAGTAGATTTTCTTTTCAAATTAAACACAACCAACATAACAATATATATTGCAGTTATGAGAGAATCTACAAGCCAGCCACTTTTTAATTTATCAACCAAGAACTCTATGACCCAGCTTTGGTATCAGGGAGTCCCCAGTCAGGTTGTGGAAGAGGAAATTAAGCTTGAAATACAATGAAAGAAACATCAAAACTCAGGTAGAATTGAATGCAATGAGAACTAATAGTGTTAAGTTTTATCGTGTGCGATTTCTCTTAGTTTTCTTATATAAAAGAGAAAAACCTCCTCAACATTTTCTTTTCGATTAAATGTATACGCCTAGAAATAATTCTGAGATTGTGTGTTCTTCTTTCCACCATATTGAAGCTATTTAGATTTTTGTTGGATGTAGTCCAAGACAGAAGAGCGGTCCACACGCTGCATTGTGGACTGCCTGTACCAGCAGTTGCTGTTAATGTTTATTGGGGATGTACTACACTCTACTGAAAATGAACAATTCCAACCTTACGTTGTATGTTACCAGGATCACTTCCACTTTGTGAATAAAAATCTGAAGGCAATATGTAGTCATGTGACCAGTTTCACAAAGCAGGCAAGTGGTGAACAAGCAACCTTCCTCTAGATCAACTGACTGCCAAATCCAAAGCCTTGATCACAGCACTGGATTGTTGATCATTTTGAAATCAAATAAGAGTTATTTTACATGATTTCTGGGGGATGGAAGAAAGGGAGGTGATACTCTCTGTGATTGTTCATTTTGATTCAAGCATTGGAAAGTGAGTATTGGGTTAGGCATAGGATGCATAGAAAAGAACAAAAGCTACTCTCTGAGCTCATAAATTTTAACATTCAGGAAGAACCTCACAGCTGGAATGAGGATGTAAAGGAGTCCAGACATGTCCTATGTAGGAAACATGGCTGCACTGAAAGATACAGATATAGTAATGGCACATCTCAGTGGACATGCCTCGGAACTCTTGACTGGGAAAGTAGACTCACATTTTCTCTTGCAAAGTAGACATGCTATATCATTCAATATGGCAGAAACTCCTAGAAGATTAGAACCACCCATCTTTGCATGAGCTCCCTAACCTCCCCCAAAGTTAAAATACAACCCCCTAAGAATGCCTCAGATGTACACATTAGTCATCTTACTCATAATTTAGTGAACAGCATCTGCATTCAGTCAGCCTCACCGGAATTTACTGAAAATATGAGGAAAGCCTCTATCAAGGATGAATAATCATGTTCAGCATAATAAAGACTCATTAACAAAAGCTTTGGGGGGTGAGGGTTGGGGGAGCCATTTGAAGATTAAAGTCAAATCAAATATGGATGAGCTGTTGCTAAAGATTAAGAGGGTCTTTGGTATTAGAAGGAAGGAAAATTAGTGTGACTTAGTTCATGGAAAGATAGTAAAAACAAAATTGTTTCTTATGTCATCCAATTCTAAATCTCCTATTATTTATTACCATTTAGGGATGCACAGCAAGGGAAAGCCAATAGAGATTGAGAATCATTAAGACATAATAAAGACGTTCAAAGACAGTGCCTAATGAAAAGCAGAATCTTTCAAAAATTAAAAAAAATCCCCCAAATTGTATTTCAGTTTAAAATATATAATGATTCTTTCAGTCTTTTGAAGTTTCCCAACCTACAATATGTGCTTACGTTAGCTGTTGCATTAAGATCTACGTTTATGCTGTACTTAGGAGGCAAAACTTTGCTGCCTACATGGAAACTTTTAATTGTGGAAAATTGGGGGAAAATAAATTCTAAAGGTCACAAAATAGCAATCATTAAGTATTTATAAAACATGTATTATTTTGTAAATGTGGAATCTGCATACAACTAAATGTCTATGAACGTTTGGAGGAGATATTTGTGAGTAAAGCACAAACTGACCTGTCAGAGCTACAGTGAGAGTTCAGGCATTGGTTTCCATTATACTTCTCTGCATTTTTAAGACAAGTTATTGCAGTGAACTAATGCTATCAAAATTATAAAAATTGTAATGTTTTTACCTTTTTATTTATTGGTGTATTTGTGTGGTGTTTGTGTATGTGTGTGTGTGTGTCTGAGTCCAATGTGCAGCACATGCATGCAGGAGCCCAAGGAAGTGAGAAGAGGGCATTGGATCCCCTAACGCTGGAGTTACAGAAGCTATGAGCTGCTGTGCCAGTGTTGAGAAGTGAACACAGGCCCTCTGCGAAGGTAGTGAGCTCTCTTAACCCTGAGTCAGCTCTTCATCATGTTAATATAATCTATTTTATGTTAACCCATTTAAATGGACTTTCTTTCTACTGAGTTCTAGGAGGAAAAATAACACCAGGAATGTATGTTGGTAAATGAACATTTAATCAGATAACCTGAATTATTGCTGATATATGTAGTAGGGTTTATAAAGAAACCAAACTATGTAAACCTAATAGCTCCATTCTGGATCAAACTGGAGGATTCAACAGATGTTGTATTGGAATTTTAGTAAAGTACATGATATGGTCTCCTGAGGTTTTGATGACAAAATGAATTTAAATCTTTGTAGATCAGAAGAACTGCACTTGGCTGGAAAACAAGGCTAAATGCTTGTAAACAAAAGAAAATAATAGCCTGACAGGAAGTCTGTAATTGGAGAGCCTCAGCACCAATTAGCAGTAAACCATTAGGGAGCAATGGACCAGTTAACTAGCACACTGAACACTTAATACAGAAATGTGGGAGTTGTAGTCTAATCATTTATTAAGCATCTACTTTGTGTGTAGTGTTCTGTTAGAGTCTTTTATGCATTTCTGTCTTTAATCCTGAGCAAAATAACACTGTAAGGTAGGAATTGTTTCCAACTCACAGACAAATGAATTAAAAATTTAAAAAGACATGAACTATAAAAAAAAATAGAAACACTGATAAGTACATTGATTCATTTATTTGGGTCAATTGTTCTGAAGAATAATGCTTAATAGTAATATGCGCCACCTAAAAAAGTTGGAAGAAACACATAGAAATTAGAATGCTAAATGTTAATGGAGTATACTACATAATGGGAAAGGAAATTTGTGAATTTATTTGTAGTGGATTTACCTGTTACATTAATAACAAAAACACAAGGGCATGCCCTCTCTTATAGCAAAATATATGCTATATATATACCTGGACATTGCATCTTGTTACATGAGATCTATTCTAGCAGAGAATTGGCCAAATATAAATAAATAAAATAAATAAATCACTGAAGCAGCACAGGTGAGGAGCCTGATTGCATGTCTTATGTAATCACATATGTAAAAAGCAAAATACTTGGGAGCAAATGATGGGGCCTAATCAGAACAGGAGGAGGAAGAGAAGAGAGATAAAATAAGGGAGGAATATAAGGTCAAACAGAGGTGACATATTCCAATAGAGGAACTACCAAAGCCAGACTTGTGTCTATGCTGGTTGTTTTGTGTCAAGTTGTCACACAGAGTCACTGGGATGAGGGAAAATTTGTTGACGTTTCTTCCATCAGATTGTTCTGTGGGCACATGTGGTGGTTTGAATAGGTTTGGCCCCATAGAGTCATGTGTTTGAATGCTTGGCCATAGGGAATGGCATGATTAGGAGGTGTGACCTTACTGAAGGAGGTGTGGCCTTATTGGAGGAAGTGTGGCCTTACTGGAGGCGGTGTGGCCTTGTTGGAAGAGGTGTGTCACTCAGTAGGTAGGCTTTGAGGCCTCCTATGCTCAGGCTCTGCCCAGTCCAGATGAGACCCTCCTGGCTGCCTGCAGAAGAGAGTTTCCTCCTAGCCACCTTTGAATCAAGATGTAGAATTCTTGGCTCTTTCAACGCCAAGTCTGCCTGGACACTGCCAAGCTTCCTACCATGATGATGATGGACTGAACCTCTGAAACTGTAAAACCAGCCCCAATTAAACAGGTTTTCCTTATGAGAGTTGTCTTGGTCATGTTTCTTTTCACAGCAATAAAACCCTAACTAAGACAGCACATATGTGAGGGCATGCTATTTATTAATGATTGATGTGGGAGAGCCCCATTTAGTATAGGTGGTGCTCCCCTGAGCAGGTGGCTTTGGGATACATAAGAAATCAGGCTGAACAAGCAACAAAAAGCAAGCCAGTAAGCATCCTACCTCCACAGCCTCTGCTTCAGGTCCTATCTCTAGCCTCCTGCCTTGGCTTCCCTCCCTCCATGATGGCCAGTAACCATGTAAGCCAAATAAACCCTTTTGTCTCTAAAGTTGTTTTTGGTCAGTGTTTTACCACAACAACAGCGAAGCAAAATAGGAAAGTGCCCAAAGGAAATCCATGCCTTGGATTATTTAAACCCTGGGTAGGTAAGCTTGAAATAATCACCACTTGAGGAATACTCCTGAATTTGATGCTTTCTGTATTCATTTGCAAACAAGGTATGGACTCATGAGGTCTCACATAGCCAGGGAACACACCACCCCATAGAAGTCAGCTCTCCCAGCTACTGCAAGTCTTGCAGTAGACACAAATTTTCTTTCATTTCAGCTTCTTTACTAGAGGATTTTCTAACCTGAATAACTTACATCTTCAGCTTAGCAAATATTCCATGAAGGAATTCTGAGACAACAGAATCTTGTGCTGAGGCTCCTCAAACAGAGCTCCAGTTCTTCTTCAGGTAGAAAGGGGTGTAACCTTAGAAATCATTTGTCCTTCTATTCCAGAATCTACATATTTTAAAATACTTACTATTTTAAGATACAGGAGAAAGTGATCTGTAAACTTCTTCATGTAATTTTCTGATTCTGAATATTTTTGCTGCCTTATTTCCCTGAAATATTTTTGTTTCTGCATTAACTCCTGTTCCAATGCCATTTAGTGGATAGGCCTTAGGCTAACGCTCTGTGGATGCAGCCATACTGATAATGCTCCTGCTTCAGATTCCAAAACTCATTCACAATTAAAAGAAAAATCTTTGGGAACTGGAGAGATGTCTCAGTGGTTAAGAGCCTGACTGCTTTTCCAAAGGACCAGAGTTTGATGCCCAGCACCCATGTGGTGGCGACAAACCATTTGTAACTTCAGTCCAAAGGGGTCTGATGTCATCTTCTGGCCTCCCTAGGCACTGCAGATACATAGTGCATAAACATACATGCAGTCAAAAATTACCTATACACATAAAGATAATAAATAATTAAAAGTTCAAAATTTTTTTTTAAATATTTAATATCTAAAACAGAGGCTACTTAAAGTTGGTTTACCAGATAAATGGGATGAGACTAAATGCCCATTTGTGAGAAGGTCTTGCCAGAGACAATGATGAGCAACTAGAAAGCTCTTTTGTATGTCTACAGGGCTTTGCTCTGTGTGCCCTTTCCATATGTATCTCATTCACACTTTACAATATTCTAATGAGACAGACATTACAATTACTTCCATTTTAGAGATTAAAAAAATCAAGGTTCATAAAAATTAGATAGTACACAGGACATAATACTAGAAATCTATCCTCTGACCCATCAGACCGTGGGGTCTACTTAATATATTTTCACATCTTTGCTAATGCACAATTAATACTATTGTGCATGCCTCCTCATTCACTTGTATAAGAGTTTCTCTAAGAAAAGTCAGGAAAAACTCAGACCAATAGACAGAGAAATTTGAGATTTATATTATATGCATGAGAGCTAGAAGCTGTCCAGTCATTTGTTCATTGTGTAGTTAAACACAAGAGCATTTTCCTATGAGGTTTAATACAATAACACTAATAGACAGGAAGATGCAGAAATTAACAAGCTTTGACAACTAGCTACATGTTCCTATACAAGCCACTGCCACCATCCATCCCTTCTGTCACCTCCCTGCTCTTACAAGGCAGCTGCTGGTTGTACTTCCATCACATAGATTAACTCACTTCTAGAATTTTAAGTTAATAGAATAAAATTGTGCATAACTTTTGCATGTGAATTCTTTCCTTTATCACAATTGTTTTGCAACCCATTCACCCTGCTTTATCTTTCTACAACTAGATAGGATTTGGTTGCCAGGCTCACTTATCATCCTCACTAAACTATTGATGGACATTAGGGTTACACCACTTTGGGGTTATTCAGAATAAGGCTACTCTGATCATGTATGTGCAGAACTGTGAAGTGAGAGTGTTTGCTCCAATTTTTCTTGAGTAACTTCTTAAAACAGAATGGATGTCCTGTGGTTGGTATATATCAATGATTTTAGAAATCTTTCAAATTATTTTCCAAATCATTATGCCATTTTCACATCCCACATCCGTGGATGAAGATCCTAGCTATTCTACCTTCTCACTTAGTACTTAGTATGGTCTGCCACTCTAGTTTAGCAGTTGCCGAAGACAGGTATTGATGTTTTATTATGATTTTAGTTTGCATTTCCCTAGTGACTAATGACTTGAACACTTTTTCTTTTGTGCTATTTTGTCATGAGTTTGTCTTTAATAGTGAAAGTTTAACAATTTTTATCATTTTTAATTGGTTGTTATTTTATTACTGCATGTTGAGAATATCGGCATTTTCTAGACATGGGTCTGCTTTCAGATTATGATTGTAAATATTCTCTTTCTGCGGTTTATGTGTTCTCTCTCTATGTTTTTTGAAAGTAGACCTTTATATTTTTGATATGGCCACAGTTTATCATTTTCTTATCTTCTATAGATTGTGCTGTTAGTATTGTGTCATGCTAACCCAAGGTTATAAATACTTTTCCCTACAGCTCTAGAGTGTCAGATATTACACGTGAATCTATCAATATTTGGTATATAGTGTGGGTAGAGTTTGGAATTTAGTGAAAGGATGGGGAGATGATAGAAATGTTAACATGTGAGGCCCAGTATAGTAGGAGGGGCAGGCCTTGCATGGAATTGTGGGATTCCTCCTTTCTCTTATTTTGCTTTGAGTACTTCTCAGGTGAATAGATTTCCTTCAGAATATGCTCTTTCTGGGATATGCAGTGATTCCTGAAGCCCTGAAGCTAGGGGACTAAACTGACTTCATGGAAGTGGATATAGTAAGTCTGCTAGGGCTACTGTGACAAAGTTCCACAACTTTGGTGGCTTACAGAAGTCTATTTCCTCACAGTTCAGGAAAGCTTCAAGACCCAGGTATGGCAAGTTTAGTTCCTCTAGAGATCTTTCTTTTTGGCTTTTAGATGACACCTTCTTTAGATGTGGGTTTTCATCTGTATATGCTTATATCTGTGTTTTAATTTTCCCTCTTTGTAACAATGACATTCACATTGTGTTAGCATCTATCCTTATAGCTTCATTTTGCATTAATTATACTTTAAAGAACCTATTTATTTCCAAATATATTTGAGGTACTGAGGTTTAAGTTTTATTTAATATATGAATATTGGAGACAAAATGTAACCTACAACAGGCAACATGATCAGGTATCTAACAGAAAAGTCAGTAATTTGATGCGGACAAGTTCTAGACATGGGGAATAATACTGGCAAAGGCAGTGGAAAAGGAAACTAGACCACTTTGTACAGCTGTGTAATAGATGACAGAATAACTGAGCCAAGTAATAGGGCTTTGTGGGTCTAAATTTCATCTTCAAACTAGTTGTTCTTATCAATCATTTAATAGAATCAATTGGGACTTAGAAAGAAAAGCAAAAACAAAGCAACAATACCATAATCTTATTCCAGAAAAATTCAAATTTGGGTTTGCTTGGGTGCTGTTTTAAAAATACCTTCCTAAGTGATTCTCACATACTACCTATATGATGGGAGTCACACAGATAAGATTTGTGTTAAAGAAAATTGTTTAGACTACTGTGAAGAGAAAAGGCTGGAAGAGGTAGTGGGCAGAGATCAGCTTGCACTCTGAGACACAGTGGAATTTGTATAACCCACTGGTAAGAATGCAGGGGGACAATATGAAACTGACAACTCAATGAGGGAAATGAGAAAATAGCCTGTCTGCGAAGAGTCTTGCATCTTTGGCATGATTTATTGTATAGAACACAGGTCATTAATAACAAAAATACAAGGGTCAGTGATATGGCTTAGTGGACAGAGGGCTTACTGCTGCACCAAACTATTTGAATTCAATCCCCCAAATCCACATGATGGTGGGAGAGAACCAGTTCCTATAAGTTGTCCTCTGAACTCTATAGAGGACTATGCATAGCATTGTGAGTGTGATGTACCTACAGATAAATACATGGGCACATGTGGATAAATAAATCTAACAAACTTTTAATAATGCAAGATGGATGTAAGTCTTAAAAGAAGTAATAGGTTCAATTTGGATTTGTAGGGTCTGAATTTTTTGTGAGGAAGCAGAGAGAACACTGGTTTGTAAAATCCTGAGCTCAGGGGAGAAATCTGTGCAGCAGCCATTAAGAGGTCATCCATGTGTAAATAATTTACAAGCCCACAGAAGCAATGGGACAGCCATGGAGACAATGAGCTGAAGACAGTCTTCTGAGAGTATAAACACATAAAGATGGGTGGGAAGATGATATCAGAGAGACAATGGGAGAATGCGACAAAGAACTTGAGAAACAGGGATGTCAAGAAAGGGAAAAGCCACAGGAAGATCAAGAAATATTGGCTGACAAGAACTCTTCAGATTTGTTAACCCACACAGAGTTGAGGGCTGGGCATTTCCAACACAGTTCTAGAGAATCAATGGATCTACATCCCAGTTGCAGGTTTGAGTGAATGTGCTGTGTGTGTAGATTCTGTTGTGTGTAAAAATATTCAAAACCAGGAGGACAGCCCCATGTTAGAAAGGTGGCCCCTGACACCATAAGGTCTTGAGGCAGAAGGGAAGAGGTAATGAGAGCAGAACACTGAGGAAGCCAACAGAGTAGAAGGTTTTGATTGAAGATCAGTGTAGTGAAGTTTAAGATTTCAGAGTTAGAATGAGGCTCAAGCAACGATAAGATACAAGAATGTATTCTGACAATGAGCTATAGAGTGAAAGAAACCTGTCAATTCTGAAGTTAAGTCATTGTTATACACTTAGTCCTTTTGACAATAGGAAAATTTAGGAACAAGGGGAAGACTGAAAACCAGATGCTTGAAGAGTAGTTCAAAAGTATAGATGACATCATTGGTTAGGGAATAGATACAAGACACCTAGGATACTGAATCCACCTAATCTAACTAAAGATGATGGGGGATGAATGAAGGTTCTCGGTAGTAAAGAAAGCATCTTGTGTCTGTATGGATGTGGCACTTCCCAGTAATAAATCTGATAGCCTATTTATATGATAGTAATAAATTTCATAGTTTAGGCAGGAAATAGGAGGTAGAACATTCTGTAGGAGAAAGGATTCTGGGATAGTGAGCAGGTCCAGGAGATTGATCCAGGAAGATGTGATGAGACAGAGGCATGGTATTTGAACACAGGTCACCAGCCACATGGCAGAATGTAGATTAAAATAAATGGGTTATTTTAAGTTATTATCTAGTCAGAGACGTGCTTAGTTATCTGACCACAAGTATTTGTAAATATATTTTGAGTCTGAGTCTTATTTTGGGGAGCATAAGGATGGGAGGAAGAATGACCTAACTTCTACACTCGATGTCTGGGATGAGAAATAAACTCGGCTGAGCTTTCAAGATAACATGTGAGCAATTGGCTGTCCTGTATATGTGCAATTCTACTCACCATTACAAAAAGCAGTGTGTGTGTGTGTGTGTGTGTGTGTGTGTGTGTGTGTGTGTGTGAGAGAGAGGAGAGAGAGAGAGAGAGTGAGAGAGAGAGAGAGAGAGAGAGAGAGAGAGGAAGAAAGTAGAAGGAAAAAATCAGCATATGTAGGGGCTTGTAGGGTATAGTATGGTAGAATTTATTTCATCAGGCACCATAGTGGACTGGTGTGTTTTGAAAGTGCCCCTACCATCTCTGCCACCAAATTCCAGGTATTTAAAACTTAATCATCAAATTTGTATGTCAATAGTTCCTAGAGTTGGACTTTTAGGAAGTAATTAAGATTAGATGAAAATGTAAGAGTAAGTTCCCAATAATGACATTCTTAGCTTTATAATAAGAGGCTAGGACAAGGGGCCTGAGATAGCACACCTGCTCTGTCTTGCCAAGGGATGGCCTCTATCTGGCTCTGATTCAGCCAGAACCTCACCCAATGCTGAGAGGATGCTGGTGTCTTGTTCTTGAATGTCCCAGCCCTTAGAACCAGAAACCAAATTTATATATTTGCTAGCCTCAAGTATTTTGCTACAAACCAGGCAACTGAGTAGTATAGGCAGATTGTATAGTTTAATCAGGAAGGTACCATTGTAAGTTCTGAATTTTAGATATATCTCCCAGGAACTTTTGCAGGATATATTTTGAGGAACCAAATGATGGAGACCAATTTTGGAATGTTAGAGTACTAATCATTCAGATGTTCATAAGTCAGGACACTGAGCATAGACATGGCCTTTCTCCTGTCTGCCACCTCCTGATGCACATGTGACACTGTGGCCACATCTACAATGCTTCTAGGGGCAGGTTAGATGTTCTTTTTTTTTTTTTTTAATAAAGCATAGCATATTAAAGAGCAGCAAAAAGCAAGTCCTGCCCAGCCACAGAAAGCCAAGCAGGATGGACCACATTGACCACACAGACTGACAAGCCCAGTGTGGGAGTGACTCCAACACAGGGCAGACTTGAGTGCAGTTTCTACAATGAATGGTTGATGGATTTTCTATAGTCTTCCTATATCACATATAGAAATATATCTTTGAAGAAATATGATTAGAATCTGCAAATAACTCACAGGAGACTGCAATTGGAAATGGGGTCTTCTTTCAGGCTTGCAGATGTTCTGACTCAGAAATGAAGTTAAACGAGCAAAATATCTGTGTGAAACAATTCCTTCCCACGCTATAGCCCCTCACATGCACTGAAACTATGAAGGGTCATTTTTTTCTCCCAGGGAAATCTAAACACCATCCTAGATCTTTTTCTGAAAGTATGAATACAGAATATCTCATGAAATGAGATTTATGGGGCATTTTCCCACTAAGCTCAGAGGAGCAGGTAGCATGAAAAACATCACTCAGGAGACTCCTGAGTGAGGCTGGAAGTTAAGGCAGAGGGATCAGTCAAGGCAATTGTTACCTTTAAAAGTGCTTTAAAAAAAATACTCCAACCTTTCTAACTCCTCAGTATTTGTGATCCAGCACATGTGTCATAATATTTTTGACCACAAAAAAGTGGCTGGACCTTACCCACTGTATATGATGGTACCACAGACATGGCTACTGAAAAAACCAGGTACAATACAACCCTATAATTGGACTTAAATGAAGTTCAAGTTCAGGAAATGCTTATCAGTGGAAATTGTAATTGCCAAGGGTTTCTCGAGGTAAGATTGAGAGGTGGGGCGGGGGAAGCAACAGGGAAGTTTGACACTGATGAGGAGAATGCTCTGTGTCTTCCTAGGAATTGTTCTATCATGAGTCAATAAGATTGTTTGGATATATTCAAATTAGAAATAAATTCTGTGCATTTCATTATGTGTGGATTATGCTTGTCTTAAGCAAATTAATTCTCATGAAAAATCTTAACAAAATTCTAATTATGCTTATCCCTTGACAACGTATAGAATGCTTTGAATCTCAGCATGCTAAAAATTTTAAAGTTATCATATATAAACATGACTTCTGAAATCTATTTTCTCACCCCTAGAGATTTAAAAAAAAAAAAAAAAACTATTGGCAAATAGAATGTTTGCAGCATTCTATACACTTACTAACATTGGCATCCTGTGCATATAGAAAATGAGAAAATGTAGATTGAAGTGGAAACTTAAGGGTTCTTTGGAAAGTCGGTTGGATGGTGTTTTGCTGGAGCAAACACGTGAAGGAATGTTTAACTGAAGTGGACACAGGTGAAAGACTAAGGCAGACTCATGAAGGAACATTTGGCTGAAGCAGACACAGGAGAGAGGACGTTCTGCTAAAGCAAGCACTTGAAAGGACACGTGATGAAGGATTCTTTGTTAACAATACCCATGTATTGGTCAGCCTTACATGACATAGTTGAGCTGCATTTGTTGGTACTCCATAGAGCAATACACCAAAATACTTCTGGTGGTGTGCTACAGTTTCTTGCCTGCTTGGTACCTCCTAACTGACCAAAGGAAAACAGCTCATATTGTTTGATGCAGGCTTCTAACTGACATTTCCCAAAGGCAAGAAGGTTACTTCATATGTCTTCTTGGACCTGCAATCCTTAGACCAGTGTCTATCTTTTTCCACAACAGCTACAATGAGCTCTGAATCTTTTAGCCTTACAGTTTCTTTGGAAATGATCAAATTCACCACAATTAAAACACTGAGCATTTTGGTTCCTGATATTTCTAGCTATGATTTGCCCTATGGTATTGGCATTGTACTCCTGGAACCAATATCAGTTGTTTCCCTTATCTACTCATCTATAGGGGCTCCACATGCTTTCAATGGTCTGACTGTTCTCTTGCATTCAGTGTTTGCATTCTCAAAAGCCAAGATTTCTATCAATGACTGTCTGGTTTCAGGGTCTGTTATGGCTCTATCCACAGCTGAACTCAACCTCTTAAGAGTTCTGTAAAAGCTTCTCCAGAACCCTGTATTATTTTAGTAAATGAGGTAGGTTTTTCCCCCAGGTTCTTTCAACCAAATCCCAAGCTCTTAATGCAGCAACAGGACATTGTACAATTCACCATCATCTGATTGGATATTGATTCTTGTAAGTCAGCATAACACCCTTACTAGCAGCTGGTCTTTAGTAACATCATTTATTCCCCTTGCTACATTATGTTGCGCTAATTTTGGGCCTTCATGTCTCCACCATAAACAACCATTGTAATTATTGACCAGCTTCTAATACACCTGACACCTGACACCAGTCTCTTGCAATCTTGTAGGATAACCCTTGTTGTATAGCCCAGTTATTTAGCATTTATTTGACAAAGGAAGAATGTAAGCCCTACATTATTATTGCCTCTTTAAAATGATTTAAATCTGACATTCGTATTGGTTGCCAGGTTAATTCATTATATGCTTGTCCACCATTGTTAGCAGGCCTATGCTGAACAAAGACTGGGAAGGCTGAAGGTACTTGTGTAGGCCACATTCTCTGGTGGTTCACCTTGGCTGACCTTAACCTGTTGGACATGTGCCATTTCCTGCTCTTTCAGGACCTAGAAGGAGGGCTGGGTGGCAGTTTATTTCCCAGCCTAGTTTGCCTCCAATTTTCATGTTCAGTACATTCCGGTCTCATTCTCCAAGCCTGAACCTTTTTCTCCTCCCAGTGGCCCTTTTGTTTTTCCCAAGCACTTCTGCCTCTATCCGAAACTCTCTAAGTGCATAGCCAACTCTGCAATCTTCTCTAACAGAAGAGAATTCTCAGGTTTCCCATTAAACTTTTTCAAAATAGTATACATGACAACTAGGACGCAAAACCAAAAAACCCTTCTGGTAGCAAGGCAGGATAGCACCCAGTGGCAGTAACTGCCATTTTGCCAATCTCCTTAAGCAACATTGTTAATTGCTCACAATGTGCCATTTTCTCTACTTTAGAAGCAGAGTTACCCATTATGCCTAAGCCATGCTGGGCACTACCTGTAAGTTTTAATTTTTTCAAATCTTATTTTTAATGATGGTTCTTAAATGCTTTAATCTTTGTTGCAGCTCACCACCACCAGAGGTAATGGAAAAGACAGGATGTGGGGGTGGGGGGCCGCAGGGGAGTGGTGAACCTGTTTAGGAAGGTTCTTTGGAGCAACTCCCATCTGTGTTGTCTGGAAACTGGCAGTCAGTTCACAGGTTAGCAGGCAGCACAATCCACTTGCAAACACTTCATGAATACACAGCCGTCCGTTCAGTAGAGTCCAGATAACAACTCAAGTCAGCATCCGTGGGTACTACCTAACAGAGACAGCCAGGCCTCAGCCTTGACTTGAGTCACCAGGAGAGGGAACCAGGAGAAGTTCTCAGCTGTGCCTCTCTCAGGGAAGCAAAAATCAGCAACATACAAGACCTAGAAGTGTTGCACAGCCGCTCTATAAGCAAGCCTCACTCAGCCCCCGACACTGTCTGTGGAGTCTTTTTTATACTCTCTCCAAACATCACATGTCATTCATGTGCCTTAATTTCAACATATCTTGCCTCTGCAATATGCCTTGAACTAATATTATCACTGTAGCTACTATCAGAAAGATGCGTGTGTGTGTGTGTGTGTGTGTGGTGTGTGTGTGTGTGGGTGTGTGTGTGTTCGTTGGAGGTTGGAGGAGGTTGGTTGATGGCAGGTATATTGGTCAGCCCGTGTCTTCCAGGAATTGTTCATCATAGTAAAAGATTGTTTGGATATATTCAAATAGAAATAAATTCTGTGCATTTCATTATGTGTGGATTATGCTTGTCTTAAGCAAATTAATTCTCATGAAAAATCTTAACAAAATTCTAATTATGCTTATCCCTTGACAACGTATAGAATGCTTTGAATCTCAGCATGCTAAAAATTTTAAAGTTATCATATATAAACATGACTTCTGAAATGCTATTTTCTCACCCCTAGAGATTTAAAAAAAAAAAAAAAAACTATTGGCAAATAGAATGTTTGCAGCATTCTATACACTTACTAACATTGGCATCCTGTGCATAAGAAAATGAGAAAATGTAGATTGAAGTGGAAACTTAAGGGTTCTTTGGAAAGTTTGGTTGGATGGTGTTTTGCTGGAGCAAACACGTGAAGGAATGTTTAACTGAAGTGGACACAGGGGAAAGACTAAGGCAGACTCATGAAGGAACATTTGGCTGAAGCAGACACAGAGAGAGGACGTTCTGCTAAAGCAAGCACTTGAAAGGACACGTGATGAAGGATTCTTTGTTAACAATACCATGTATTGCTCAGCCTTACATGACATAGTTGAGCTGCATTTGTTGGTACTCCATAGAGAATACACCAAATACTTCTGGTGGTGTGCTACAGTTTCTTGCCTGCTTGGTACCTCCTAACTGACCAAAGGAAAACAGCTCATATTGTTTGATGCAGGCTTCTAACTGACATTCCCAAAGGCAAAGGTTTTCTTCATATGTCTTCTCTTGGACCTGCAATCCTTAGACCAGTGTCTATCTTTTTCCACAACAGCTACAATGAGCTCTGAATCTTTACCTTACAGTTTCTTTGGAAATGATCAAATTCACCACAATTAAAACACTGAGCATTTTGGTTCCTGATATTTCTAGCTATGATTTGCCCTATGGTATTGGCATTGTACTCCTGAGAACCAATATCAGTTGTTTCCCTTATCTACTCATCTATAGGGCTCCACATGCTTTCAATGGTCTGACTGTTCTCTTGCATTCAGTGTTTGCATTCTCAAAGCCAGATTTCTATCAATGACTGTCTGTTTCAGGGTCTGTTTATGGCTCTATCCACAGCTGAACTCAACCTCTGTAAGAGTTCTGTAAAAGCTTCTCCAGAACCCTGTATTATTTTAGTAAATGAGGTAGGTTTCTCCCCCAGGTTCTTCAACCAAATCCCAAGCTCTTAAAGCAGCAACAGGACATTGTACAATTACACCATCATCTGATTGGATTTGTTCTTGTAAGTCAGCATAACACCCTTTACTAAGCAGCTGGTCTTTAGTAACATCATTTATTCCCCTTGCTACATTATGTTGCGCTAATTTTGGGCCTTCATGTCTCCACCATAACAACCATGGTAATTATTGACCAGCTTCTAATACACCTGACACCTGACACCAGTCTCTTGCAATCTTGTAGGATAACCCTTTGTTGTATAGCCCAGTTATTTAGCATTTATTTGACAAAGGAAGAATGTAAGCCATACATTATTATTGCCTCTTTAAAATGATTTAAATCTGACATTCGTATTGGTTGCCAGGTTAATTCATTATAAGCTTGTCCACCATTGTTAGCAGGCCTATGCTGAACAAAGACTGGAAGGCTGAAGGTACTTGTGTAGGCCCAAGCACTTCTCTGGTGGTTCACCTGGCTGCACCTTAACCTGTTGGACATGTGCCATTTCCTGCTCTTTCAGGACCCTAGAAGGAGGGCTGGGTGGGAGTTTATTTCCCAGCCTAGTTTGCCTCCAATTTTCTTGTTCAGTACATTCCGGTCTCATTCTCCAAGCCTGAACCTTTTTTCTCCTCCCAGTGGCCCTTTGTGTTTTCCCAAGCACTTCTGCCTCTATCCGAAAACTCTCTAAGTGCATAGCCAACTCTGCAATCTTCTCTAACAGAAGAGAATTCTCAGGTTTCCCATTAAACTTTTTCAAAATAGTATACATGACAACTAGGAAGCAAAACCAAAAAACCCTTCTGGAGCAAGGCAGGATAGCACCCAGTGGCAGTAACTGCCATTTTGCCATCTCCTTAAGCAACATTGTTAATTGCTCACAATGTGCCATTTTCTCTACTTTAGAAGCAGAGTTACCCATTATGCCTAAGCCATGCTGGGCACTATCTGTAAGTTTAATTTTTTTCAAATCTTATTTTTAATGATGGTTCTTAAATGCTTTAATCTTTGTTGCAGCTCACCACCACCAGAGGTAATGGAAAAGACAGGATATGGGGGGGTGGGGCCGCAGGGGAGTGGTGAACCTGTTTAGGAAGGTTCTTTGGAGCAACTCCCATCTGTGTTGTCTGGAAACTGGCATTCAGTTCACAGGTTAGCAGCAGCACAATCCACTTGCAAACACTTCATGAATAACCAGCCGTCCGTTCAGTAGAGTCCAGATAACAAACTCAAGTCAGCATCCGTGGTACTACCTAACAGAGACAGCCAGGCCTCAGCCTTGACTTGAGTCACCAGGAGGGAACAGGAGAAGTTCTCAGCTGTGCCTCTCTCAGGGAAGCAAAAATCAGCAAAGCATACAAGACCTAGAAGTGTTTGCACAGCCAGCTCTATAAGCAAGCCTCACTCAGCCCCCCACACTGTCTGTGGAGTCTTTTTTATACTCTCTCCAAACATCACATGTCATTCATGTGCCTTATTTCAACATATCTTGCCTCTGCAATATGCCTTGAACTAATATTATCACTGTAGCTACTATCAGAAAGATGTGTGTGTGTGTGTGTGTGTGTGTGTGTGTGTGTGTGGTGAGTGGTGTGTTCGTTTGGAGGTTGGAGGAGGTTGGTTGATGGCAGGTATATTGGTCAATTACTCCACACAATTACTGTATGTATAGAGAGGGGGGAGGGGGATTTCTTACTGAACCTGGAGCCCATCACTTTGGCTAAACTGGCTGGCCAATGAGCTGTAGGTATCTGCTCATAAATGGAATTATTAGCACCGTTTACAGATGTGCATCTCTCTGCCCAGTTTTACATGGATTCTGGGCATAGAATTCAGGTTCTCACACTCTCAGGTCAAGCAAACACTTTAACCAACAGAGCCATCTCCTCACACTTAACAGCAGAGATATCTCCTCAGCCCACGTCCCAGGTTGAAGTGACTTTCGTGTACCATTTTGGAGCCCCAGGTAAGAATCCTTTCAAATAAATGCAAGGTGAAGCCAGGCTCCTTGGCGAGCAATGTTTGTTTAGTGTGTTCTTGGCTCCTTATGCTGAGGCATCGGAATCCTCAGTATTTCCACCAGCAGGCTTTTGATCATTTTTTTAATACTCTTATCTTGGACTTTAGCTAAAATAAACAAGGCTCCTAAATGCATGATGGTAGTTCTCTACACTGGTTAACACCTAACAATTTGCTAAAATGCTCATCTGTAAATGACTGTTTATATTAGCCATTAAGTATCTGTAAAAACATGTACACTGCTGCTGTCTTTCCAAATAAAGACTGACTGTCTTGAGTTGACTCGGATCAGTAGTGTAAACAGGATGGCATATAAAGTGTGAGACACTGTACAGAGGGCCGAGTGTATACGAAGGTTAACTGATTAATAAAACATGGCTGGCCTTGATTTCGTTTATAAGAAACTTAAGACATTTATCAACATCTGTCTGAAGCCAGTTCCATTCTCTTGGACTGTGCTATGGATAGCTGATTAATAAAGATGATGCCTTAGGAAGGAAGCTTAGATCTTTGAAAGCCTTGACAAAGGACAAGGCCAGGCTGAATCTGCATATGAAAGGAAATGGTGAAAGTAAGGGCTTACCCTGGAAGTCCCTGCCACTTCCCCACAGCACTTCATCTCCCTGATATTGGCAAAGTCTGCAGAAGTAAGTAAGAATTTCAAAAATTAAGTGTGGAATTAATTTACAAGACAGATTGTAGGGTTTTGGTTGTTTTCTTTCTTTCTTTCTTTCTTTCTTTCTTTTTTTTTTTTACAGAAACTGAAATATAATGCAGTTCCCTCGTGACTTCCTCCCCTTGGTGTTCTTAACTTTGCAGCTTTCTCTGTTTGTTTTCATTTGTACCCTTGATCTTTTAGTCCTTCCTTTCCTCTTGGCTGGAATAAAGTGTAAGAATTGAACAAGTGCCTCCCTTGCAAGCTGATAGACTTTCCCCACATAAGCACTGACCCTGTGAGAAGCATAGTCCAGCATTGCCTTTACACTCCCGTGACCCTTCGACCTAACACATAGTTCTCTGTACTTACCTAGGGACTATCTTCACTCAACATCTATGGCCAAGGATCTGGAGGTAAAATGAAGTGGTTGATTTGGTAAAGTTTGATAATAAACATCTCTGTCAGAACATCTCATCACCACGCAGTGAAACAGGAACAGTCCCCAACACAACATACGAGACAAAGACTTCTAAATTTTTAAGAGACAGCACAGTGGACTAGGGAAGAAATTCAAAGTCACGACAGTGATCCTGACTCTTCTGAAAATGAAATTCGTTCTTAAATCCTTACTAAGGAAGCATTAAAAACCCAATTTATGTTAATGTCTTACATTAGTAATGGGCAGGTCTAGATCCTGGGGAAATGTGGACATCTTTAGTGTCATGTTGTTATCTGTTGACAAAAGATCTCTATCACTCACCTCTGTGGTGGTGTTCAGAATCAGGACATCTCCAGACTGAGCCCAAGCAGACAATCTGAAGAGGACAGTAGGAGATAGGGTGGGTATGTCCCCTAAAGACTTGGCACACTCAGGCATCACCTTGACCAACCACATGCATCCAACTGAACCTTCAACAATTTTGTTTGTTCTTTCTGCTCTGTACTCTAGCTTGATTCAAGTTCACAGTGCATCATAAAAGCAGAAAAAGACAGGAAGAAACTAAGGAAAGTTCTCTGGTCTCTTGTTAGACTCAGAATCCCAAGAACAACAGCATGACCTTTTGATCATGGTGTTGTAGAATTTATGCCCAGCCCTGCTCCCCACAAACCCTTAAATTTTAAAGAGAGGAAGAAGTAAACAAAAAAATCTCATTGGAGGGACTCTAGGAATCTCTGTTGCAATACTGACTTATAAATCCATCTAGGGATTTACGCAGCCCAGGGCAGAAGGAGGATGGGAAGTCTGTCTGCCAATGTCCATCCAGGGAGTTTTTGCTATTTCTGATAACATTATTCCCTTGTTAAATACAAGTCATCCAAGAATTCATTTTTTATGACTCTTTTGGAACCTAAAACAGTCTTTTCACACAAATCAGGTCCTTGCAATGCCAGTCATGAGAAAATGATAAACATTAGGTAATTAAAATTAACCAAATGTTAACTAAAACCTGCTTAGCCATGAGAGTAAGGGCATGTGCAAATGTGTGTGTGCATGAACGAATATGCATGTGTACATATTCATAGGGGTGGATTTGTGTGTGTGTATGTGTGTGTGACTATACATATATGCATATTATTTTTCAGATTATAAGAGAAGAACCATTCTTATACTCCATATGTTAATAACCTGGCCTCAGAAAGGGACCTGTGTATCACCTACTCTGTGCACTGTGTGTGTGTTCTTGTTTGAGCAGTTGCTGACAGGGCCAGGGGACTGAGACTGATAAAACTACAGGAGGCCTGTGCAGGCATAACCTTTCCTTTCCTTCATTCAGGAAAATCTTCCATAACAAGGGAACTGGGCTGAGCTGGGCAAAACTGAAGCAGGAGTGTCCAGTAATGTCCAACATGTGGTGCTGCTTAAGGCTGGGTCCCCGTGGGCCTGGGAACAGCACTACTGCTAGAGACGGAGTTCTGCTCAGCCTGTCCTGCTGGGGTCAGTGCTGGAGACCACACTCATGGGGGCAGGGTATCAGACTTCTCTAGAAGGAGGGGCATTTTCATTCCTAGTCTCCATGGGGAGAATTGTACCCTGGGTCAAAGAAAATGGGACTCATAAAGAACCTTAAATAAGGTGTCTCTTAAAAACCAACCAGGAGTCAGCTTTAGCCTGTTTGCATTGTTATGCTCTGTCCGAAATATCATGGATGTTCTGTGAGTCTGTCTGCCTTGCCCTTGCAGGGTTCCTGTGGTGTATACCATACATGAATGTGCATTGCTTGGAACTCCGTGTGTTCCTATGGTATCCTGAGAAACCCTGGCAGCATGTGGGGCCTCATATGGGCATGGTGGGGACCATGAATGGCAGACAAAGAATGACTTCAGTTCTGATCTTATGACACTACTTATTAGCATCCCTTCACCAAAATAAACTCCCTCTCTCCTTCTACTCATCAGTGAAGGAAAAAAAAATAGTTGCGCGGCTGTTTCCCAGCTGACCTGAGAAGGAAAAATAAGAAGAAGGATAGGAAAATGAGCAAGGATCACATCATGAGGCTCGTTGGCACACTTTCCTGCCCCAGACCCTTTGCACTAGCCAATGCCTCTGCCTACAACACTTCCCCTGGGGTCCTAAAGATGTGCTTTCTCTGCTTCCAGTGTCTGCCAGATTTCCTTTTGTCAGCTCATCTCTGTCTGCTCCATGTAGCATGGTGACTCCCTAGCCTCCGGTTCTTATTATAACACGAGCTTGAACTGTTTCTTTCTCTCCGTTTTCCTTTGCCACCATCTGATACTTATTCTGAGTATTCTTTGATTTTATAATGATGGGGGTGGATTATTTTAGTCACTGATATACATCCCTTGTGTCTGACACATAGTAGGGTCATAGTTAACATTGTAGAAAGAGTAAATGAAATTAGTCGTTTTAGGATATTATTAGAACTGCCTGTCTCCATAATGTAGATACAGTCCAGACTTAAAGAGAAATTATTTACCCACTGCTGACAGGCCTGTGATGAACATCAGAAATATCTCCAGGCTTACAGACGTTTTCCTTGGCCTCGCTAAGTTAAGTATGACTGTATGCCCTTCAGTTTATATTTGGCTTTCTCCTCTGTTTTTCAAGCCATTAGATCTCAAGCACAAGAGTTGTATCTGCAGCCAATGGTGCAAGGTTCTCTGGGAACAAAGGTTCCCTGCAGGTCTAATAGATACAACAGAAGCAAAGCACATTAAATGCCTCTTTTCACAGCCTGTTTCCTCTAGGCTCGTCTGCATTTTCCCTTGAATTCTCTGGGATCCAGACTTCAGAGAGCAGCTTTTTCCAACACAAATGTAACATGTGACATGCTTTAAGACAACATTTTGAACCTCCATGAACTTGGTTTTCTTTAAAGTTGCAAAGCACTGAATGGATGGATGCTCGGTCCCTGTTGTCTGTGATATTATCGCCTCTCCCCTGGTCTTCCTCCACTCCAGCCTTAGGAACCTCCTTGAGAATGGCAGGCACATTCCCACTTCCTGCCCTTGCTCTAGCTGTTTCCCCAGCCAGCAACTGCCTTCCCTGCCTCCTTCTTTCAGAACTCAAGATCATGTCTCACGTCTTATCTTTCGGGTTTATCTACACTCACCACCATGTCCATTCTTGCAAACTGCTCTTTCTGAAGCTTTAGCAGCCTACCCTTTTCCCCTTCTGATTATCTTTTCTTGTTTCCATAATGCCATTTTCTATGTCACACTGTAATTTAGCTGTTCAGTTACAGCCATTGCTTCTATCTGACTAGTGCTGTCTACAACAGGAGCTAATCAGTGATTGTTTTGTTTGTTTGTTTGTTTGTTTTTTCATTTCTTTCCCCACTGATATAATACAAGGATCTTGAGCAAGGGCTAAGCATGGAAAACACACCTGATAAACACAGCTGTTGGAAAGAGATGACATAAAAGAGAAGCATGTGCACTGTTTCTCATATTCTTTGGCTTTTTTGGTGCTATTAGAAATCTTAGTCACTCTGAAATAATTCTTGGTTCAGTATGGCTTCTGATCTGCCCCTGTCTCCTTCATGGGAACACTGAACTACTCAATTCTTCAATCCCACAGGCACCGACCAAAAACACATTAGGAATTAGATAGTCACAGTAAGAGACAGGTTAGGTATAGATGTGAGGAAGGCATACTCTAGCTTCAGGATGGGAGACTGGGAGGAAATAGTGGAAGCAGGTTCTGACAGCTCAGTGAGAGAGAAGCAGAGTTTCCAGGTGGGTAGAGGAACATGAAGGAAGCCTTTCCAGAGCAGGTGATGTTGAGGCTTAACAAGGTTTTCCAGGTTTGTACAGAAACACAGATGGAAGACAGTCACTCCGCGGGGTTGGGGGAGGCAATGGTGATGCCAACACTTTGGCTACAACAGGGATCTATAAGCTCAGCATTGATACAGAGAAGTACACAAGACAACCAGTGCCTAAAGGGAAAATATCAACAATTGAAACAGCCTGTATACATAGTTGTATATATAGTGGTCACTCTATACTCCACACGGGTTGGGGCCTAGGTAACTGTGCATCCAACCCCAGCTGTAATGCTTACCTGAGAGAATAGGAGACCAAGACAACAGAGAGATCACCATGTAAGATGACCAACACCACACAGGCTCAAAAGGCATACATATACGCAAACACATACACATATAATATACATGTAATAATATACATATAATTATATACATATATATACATACATACACATATACAATATGTGTATATGTATGTATGTATATATTATGTATATATATATATATATATATATATATACAATAATATATAATATGCAATATATATTGCTTTTATTAAAACAAGGGTCTGGCCTGGCTGAATCCAGACCTGGTATACATAAAGAAGAGCAGAGTAATTAGTGATTAATGGAAAATTGAATGCTTAAAAGACCTTGAAAATAGTGTCATTGCTGTTTTTGAACATGAGAACTTTTACTATGCACAAATAGCAAGAATAAATATATTTTATGTGACTGGCGAGTCAAAAAGTATGAAAAGTACAGATAAGCATGCCTTTTAATATTTTATGGAAAGTTACATTGAAACTTTATAAAGGCCCACAGGATCATTATTTCTCCTCCTCTAGTAACAGCCTTAAGTAAATATAATTACTTTTGGACAATAAAGTGCTTTAACCTCGTATGGTGAAGACCAATAAAAAGTACCAGTTACTTGGGAGTGTCCCTGCTTGGAAGCCAACCTGGCCCTTACACAGTCGAGTCAGAAGGTGAAAGGTTAAGAGTGCGTCCTTGATTTTAGACTGAACATAAAGTGTAGACTTCGGGGGATTTTTAAGCCAAAGGTAATTTTCTTTCCTGTTTTAAAAAATATTAATTAGACACGGATGCTGACAGTCTCAAGGATCCAAGGGCATTAGGACACTTTTGAGTGTGACTTTTCCAAACCTAAGGTCCCCCCTGCTCTCTACATTTATAGGCAGAGTACTCTGGATAAAATCTCTTTGCAAGGAACAATAAAAGGCTGAATAATGGAGGCTGTGAGCCCAGGGTTGATGGAATAAAAGACACTCTCAATATTCTGGCCCTTCTCTGATGTAGTGTGTGTTATTCTCATTTGCAAGCATGAGCATCGGCCAAGTAGAATTGGAGAAGCATGCGCTAATCCACTGTGGCTCTAAACTGACAGTAAAAAGCACTCCCTGAGTTTCCCATTTGGATTCTGTAGCCACTTTGATTCACACCTATTTTTTTTTCCAGATTAGGTCCCGGCCATATTTTTTTAATATGGCACTACCACATGCAGTTCACACGTTACAACCTGCTGCACTCTGTAGCTATTCTCATGCCTAGATATACAAGGGATGCAACCTGATAATTGTACTTTTTAAATGACTTAATCTGTTTGAAGGTTTATGTGTTGTATGCTCAGAGAGCAGAGAAAGGGGTGTCTCATGGCCTAATCTACCACTTTCTGAGTTACTCATTTGAGACTGGATCTCTCACTGACTCTGAAACTAGACTGCTGGTCTTAAGCCCCAACAGTTGTCTCCACCTACAACAGCACTGTGGTTACAAGCCCATTCATGAAGATACCCATCTTTTTAGTGTGTCTGAGGAGTTGAACTCAAGTCTTCATGTTTTCACAGCAAACATTCTTACCCACTAGTCCATCCCCACACCCTACTTAGTAATTTTTCATGAGCTCTTCTTTCTCTACTTTTAACACTGCCCAGAATGTCCTTCTTAAATCTCTAATGAACTTTTCTACACAAACATTCCCAAAGAAGTAATATATTATTACTGATAAAAATACATATATATTTTTCTAAGAGAGATTGGAAAACATTGGTTCCTGGGCCACATCCAGCCTGAGAAGCAATAGAAGAGGGTTTCAGGATGACAGAGAGCCAAACATCAGAGGGTCACACAAGGGGACAGCTACAAAGAAACCTTTCTACATGGCAAAGTTGGTATGGAGGACCTTGACAGAATCAAGTGCTGGTGGCAATTAATGTTATTCTATTTTAATAATAAAAACAACAATCAAATTGATCAGAGCTTCACAAATTTACAAATAATATCTATATACATCTCAGTTCACGCTCCCAACCATCTTACTATGGAGATATCATTACATCCAGTTGATATTGAGGAGAAATAAATAGAAAAGGGAAGTAACTCCCAAATTGAAATTTTTAATGAAGATGGCAAATAGAGGAAGTGTCTGTTTATTATTATATTTCAATATAGCAATGGTCCTAAAATTTATTATAAGATTTTATGCTAAGAAGTTACTTTGTATGTGAAGGTTGCAAAGTAGATTTTACCCATTCAGTTTAAGGAAGATCTGTAATAACTTTCCCAGGCTCACATAGCTAAGGAGTAAATAAAAGGGTTTGGAGCTCAAGTCTGGTGAACACTGGTTTGTACTCTTTCTACTACTTCACTGGCTATTTATATTTAAAAAGAAAACGACACTTTTTAAACTTCATAAAAAGTAATATGCACTCTTGAAAACATTCACATAAAATCTGTTGTAAAAACATATTTTTCTCCTTGGTTTCCCCATGTGGGAAAAACACGTCTTAAATATAATTAGTTTGGGAAAAAAATGTATGTTAAGGAAAACTAGCTAATTAAACAGTCACCACAGAAGTCTCTAATGTGATTGCAGGACTGTAGGAAGTAGAGGGCTCTACAAACAGGAGTGAGTCCCAGGAGGTGACGATAACAAGAAAACTACCTTTTAAAGAAACTTCCAGAGGAAATTTTGATACAAAAATGACGGCTTGCAGAGAGTTCAAGCATTATCTGAGTCTGTTCATCCTACCAGTGGAAATTGTGGGTGCCTGGCACTCTATGACTCCCAGAGTCCTGCTGAAAGCAAGCTATATTTTAGAAGGTAAAGCTTATGTGTAGAAGGTGCTGGAGATGCAGCTGAGTGCTGGCTACACAAGCATGAGTTCAGATGCCGGAGCCATGTAAAGTTGTTAGGTATGGCTGTCAGCACCTGTACCCAAGGCTGCGGCAAGTGTGGAGCAAAGGCGGGAGGATACTTGATTCTTGCTGGCCATTGGCATCACTTCAAGTTCATCAGAGCTCTTGTCTCAAATGAGGCAGAAAATAACAGCACAGGACACTGATGTCCTCCTTTGACTACTACTGGGGACATATACCATACCACATGTACACGCAGGGGCAGTGCACACACACAATTGTATATAGAATTATACTTTTTCTAAGAAACTGAAGTGTTAGAACGACTATGAGATATGGTTTACTAACTAGAAACTACATTTTAGGGGTATGGGACTGATTGCAATTTGTTCTTTATGTTCATTTTTTTTTCCTAATAAAATAATAATTAAAAAATTACAAAGAGAGAAAAGCAAGTGAAACAAATTACCAAAAATGGAATATGTTCTAGATGAAGGTTTAAAAAAAAAAGTTCATGAATATGGCTGAATCCTCTGCCCCAAAATACTCAATCAACATTTCATTGCAACTGTAGAAGGTGAGTTACTTTACAAGAAAGTTCAGATCTGGATAGAAGGAAAGCAGTGTTGAACTTTTTCTACTGGTTGTCTCTATAGCTAAGTTACCAAACCTTTTATGTTTCTCTAATTTCACTTCTATTTCCAGTTGAGCCCCACAATGAGGAAAAGTAGGGACAGAGACTTTTTGAGTTGCTGTATGAGTTATACAAGTCAACTATAAAACAAATTGAATTTGTAGGTTTTTTTTTTCATGTAAAAAGTGAGGAAAGCTTATAGCCTAAAGTTTAGAAGAGAGAACGTGGTGGGAGAGGGAGAGGGAGACGGAGAGGGAGAAGGAGAAGGAGAGGGAGATCAATTCCTCCAGTCTAAATATAGTGGTTATAAATTTAAGGGTTTTGGTTTTCTTTGTTGTAAGATGAAGTTTAGGTCCTATTTATTGCACATAATGCTATGTTAAGTGTTTTCAGTATCTGCATATTTAACATGTGAAATATTACATGACTTTTGCCATCACAAGCAGTATTGTGACGAGTTCAACTCTGAGGCTTGTCTTACATTTGGATTGAATAGCTCGAAGTAGGATTGCGAGGTAAAGAGTATGAGGTTTCAATGGCCCTGTGTATTAATAGTTTTCCAAAAGCATTATCCTAATTTGTACTGAAACCATAATGGAAGAATGTATCTTTGCCAGTATCTAGTATTTTACTTCTAAATGTTTGCAAGTTTAGCATGCAGATGATTGTGTCCTATTGCTGGCTTTTGCAGTTCCATGGAGCATTTTAGAATGATCTCCTCCTGCCCACGATGTGAGTTGACAAGTTGACACTGAGTGGATTCATGACCTTCTGGTTATAATTAAGTATTTCCCCCATTGCCCACCATAACAAATTTAAATTCCTGGCTCTTGTCTTCAAAGTCCTGGATGACTTCTCTGTCTCCTCCCCTGTCTTGACTGCTCTTTTCCAACGCATCCCAAGACTCCCTTTGAAGAACCACCTGAGATACTTGGTAAAAACACACATTAAGGCCCTGAGCCCCATGGGACACCACTGAGTTAGGACCTCCAGGATGGAGCCTCACAGTACCCTATGTTTGTTCTTTCTGAATCTCTTGGCTTTCTTTCTAATATTTCTTTTATGCCTGAAATAGGTTACATTCAAAGCTCATTTAGGAGGCTTTTCCCTGGGAAGCCCGCATAGATAAGGCCAATAAAAATGTGTAATATTTAGTACTAAACAATGAAGCATACCTAAAAGCAAGCAAGGCTGCTGTCTTCCGCCTGCAAACAATTCCACACTTAGCCTTGTGTGTTTGGCCCCTCTTGCTGCAGGAAGAGGTTCCAAGGTAGGGGACATCCAGTGGTTGGGTATCCCTTCATTTTCCTGAAGTGGAAAACTGAAAACCCATGTGGACACAGCCCTTAGATGGTGTCAGGACCACAGAGATTTGTTCTCTGAGTAACCCATGGAAGCTTGCTGAGAAAGATGGGAAATTACTGGGTTCAAGGTGTGCCAAAATTCTTGAGAACAACTTACGGAGGCAAATCTGTTCTTGTAGCTTTTATGGAATCTCAGGCTGATTAAGCCTAGAAAAGACCTTTGATTATAGAGTCAACAGTACTACATGGCATAGTTTTTCCAACTCCATGATATGTCTGTTGTCACACTGAGTTCCATAAACCATTACATCCCATCTTGTGCCAATGTCTGTTGAAACAGATACTGAAAGATGATTAATAAACCATTCAGATGCGGTTGCTCGCAGTCAACCATCAGACTGAGCATGGGGACCCCAATGGAGGAGTTAGGGAAGGACTGAAGGAGCTGAAGGGGTTTGCAGCCCCATAGGAAGAACAACAATACAACCAACCAGACCCTCCAAAACTCCAGGGACTAAACCACCAACCAAAGAGTAGACATGGAGGGGAGACCCATGGCTCCAGCTGCATGTGTAGCATCAATGGGAGAGGAGCCCCTTGGTCCTATAGAAGCTTGATGCCCTAATGTTGGGGAGTACTAGGGCAGTGAGGTGGGAGTGGGTGGGTGGGTGGGTGGAAGAGCACCCTTATAGAAGCAGGGGAGACTGAGGAGAGGATAGGGGGTTAAACTGGGAAGGAGAATAACATTTGAAATATAAATAAGTAAAATAACCAATTTAAAAAAAGCATTCTAATGTTGCAAGGGAAGTACCCAGTCTTCTGGAGAATTGTAAGTCCTCATGCCAGCAACATGTACTCAGAGGGGTTAGGACAGAAGACAGCCAAACTAGGAACATTTGCCCAGTCTATTCAAGGAAAGAGAATGGTTAAAACAACTCTTGTGAATCACTATAAAAAGACTCCTTTGAACCTATTAAACTATGTGTTTCTAAAAAATAAATAAATAAATAAATAAAAAAACAACAACAACAAAAAACCATGATTCTCAGCTGTCTTGTTCTGTCCCTCTAAACCTGATTCATTCCCAATATGTATTTGGAAATTTCTTTTTCCTTTTGGGCCCAGGTTTTAATTTCAATCATGAGCCATTGGCCTTTTATGTTTTCCAGACAATTTTCAAATTCTTCAAAATCCATAAACTATGTTTTTTACTCCATTGTGATAAATGCATATTTGAAACCACTAACTTGAATGTTTTCTGAGCCATGTCAACTCAAGGTCAAAAGGATTGGATGACCTGATTCACACTTGTGGTGTTGATGAGCTAGAGTGCATTGATGATCTAAACTACACACATGCTGAGGTCCAACAGGCTCCAGAGGACTGAGGAAGCATGCGCACAGCACACACTTTGTCAGCTCCAATTACGTGTTGGAGTTTAGAGCCTTATTTACAAAAGCTTCTGTCTGCACTGAAAGAAAGCAAATAAATAAGGGACAAATTTGCCCTACCCTAGCTGAGTGCTGACACCTGTCCCAGCTTCCTTAATCTAAGAATTGTTTCCTAACACTCCATGGCATTTTGCATTGCCATTGTGTTTCCAGTGTAACATCTACATTTATAAGCTCCAAAAACAGGCCATGGAATGAAATAAGGAAAGTGGTTATGGCTCTACCATTATGTCAGAAATCAGAAAAGTATGGTTTTAAAGGAGTTAGAGTTTTATTGTTGTGAAGAGACGCCATGACCATGGCAACTCTTATAAAGGAAAACATTTCATGGGGCTGGCTTACATTTTCCTTATCATCATGGCAGGAAATACGGTGGCATACAGGCAGAGATGGTATTAGAGAAGAAGCTGAGAGTTCTACATCTCGATCCACAGGCAGCAAGGAGAGACTGTGTGCTACACTGGGCATAGCTTGAGCATATAAGACTGCAAAGCCTGACTCCACAGCGACATACTTTCTCCAACAAGGCCTTACCTCCTAACAGTGCCACACCCTATGGCCAAGCATTCAGACTCCTGAGTCTGTGGCAGCCATTCCTTCTTTTTCAAACTACCATAGTAGCCAAGGAGACCTTTCAAGGGCTTGTCGCTGCCCTTGTTTCTTTGCCAATGAAGATGTTAAGTCTAGATTTTCTTTTATGGGTTCACTAGATTAATTTCATAGAAATAACTATATCTTAAAGGAAAAGTTAAAGGACTGGAGAGTTGACTCAGTCTGTAAAGTACTTGCCATGTAGGCACAAGGTACCTGAGTTCAGATTTCAAGCACCCACATAAAACGCCTAGCGTGGCAGTGGGGTGTTTTAACTCTAGTATTGGTGAGGTGAGGCAGAAAGATGACTGGGACTCACAGGTCCAGTGAGCTCCGGGATCTGGGAGAGATGCTGTCTTAAAAATAAGGTAGAGAAACAGAAAAATGCCTGACATTGATGTCTGCTCTCTATATGCATACACCCACATACAGACTCATACACACACACACACACACCACACAACAACAACAGAAGAGAGAGAGACAGAGAGACAGAGAGACGAGAGAAGAGACAGAGAGACAGAGAGAGAGTAGAAATGTGGAAATTTTAGTCCAACAAAATGAAGGTTCCCTGGAGCATTTCCTCAAGTAATAGCAAGCTATCAAACTTTCCTTCTGAAGAGTGAGGTCCACCATCTTCTATCATTACGATCAGAGACTCAAAGGCTGAGCTAAGGCTGCCTGCTTCTCCTGCCAAGTCTAACCTAAAGTGACTTTCAGGGGAGAGTGATTAATTCATTGATAACATGAAAAGACAGACAATGTTTCATTTTTAAAAAAAATACAGTAAAAAAGGCCTATTGCTATGAGAGTCGAACTCTAGAAGGACTTGCACATGCGCAGCCAGGTCACTGGGACTCCTTTGGTTTGGCTGTCTTCCACGTTTCTGCAGCGACTTTCTTCCTCTCTTCACGTCATTTATGAGTGCTTTGTCCCCAGTAAAGGAACAGTGTTTCTGCATGTGACGTTCTCTACCACCAGTTTTTGAGCTTAGAAATGGTTTGAAGTCTGTCCTGCTGATCTGAAACTGCCAATGACACAGAATGACTGAGAGTGCAGAGACTGGAACACACACAGTAAACAAGATGGCACTGTTGGAGAGGTTGCACCCTGTGAGCAAGTCTGTGTCCACAGGTGTCCTCCACACCAACCATGTCACATACATATGTGCACTTGTATTTGTAATGGCTGCAAATTACAAATGTTCTATTACTGTGAAAAGACACCATGGCATGGTAACTCTTGTAAAGGAAAGAATTTAATAGGGGCTTGCTTACAGTTTCAGAGGTTTAGTACACTATCAGCATTATGGAATCATGGCAGCAGGCAGGTAGACACGGTGCTAGAGAGATAAGTGAGAGTTTTACATCCACATCTACAGGAAGTAGAAAGAGACAGACACTGGCTTTTGAAACCTCAAAGTCCACCCCAGTAACACACTTCTTCCAACAAGGTCTCACCTACTCCAACAAGGTCACGCCTTCTAATCCTTCTCAAGTAGTGTCTATTGGTTAAACATATAAATATATGAGCCTATGGGACATTTGTATTCAAACTACCACAGGACACTACAGTGTTTAATAATGTCACATGTGAGATAGTTCTAAAACCACCTTGTTAGTTGGCATCAGAACAAAGTTATTTGCTAAATTAAGTATCAGGGTCACCTAGATGTCTATGTGGAATATACTTCGTAAAGTAATTGTTTTGAGTTATAGACTTCAAATGTACTGAGCTAATATTACAGGGATAATAAGTAGAGTGGTAATAAATATTAGCTCTGTAGCAGTAAAAATGGTTTTGGGTATGCATAGACTTAATATTTACAAAGGTTTATCCATTCCATGACATTAGGAAAAAATTTTTCTTTATTCTGTAATCAGCTTAATGGCTAATTCAGAGTTGGAAATCAGCCCATCCATAATTGCATACATAGCATCAAAGCCAGAGCATTACTGGGGACAAGGGTGACACAAAGCTAGAACTAAGATCAGCAATCATTCAAATCATTCCAACTCATGGATTAGTCTAAAAAATTAAGAAGTACCCCTAAACATTGATGAGTAAATAAATATACAAACAAAAGCAAGTTGCCTTTTAATTACAAGATTTCTGCTTTAGATCCAGTGAATGAGTCTCCTCTTACAGACGATTTCCTGACCATTTCATTTGAGGGAACTTGCCTGGTGTTCTCCCAAATGACCTTGGTTCAACATCTGCTCTGAGGATACTGCTGCTTTTTTTTTTTTTTTCTGTCTCAGTAATTAAAATACGATGATCTTATTACAGTTGGAAAATGATTTATTCATCTTTATTATACATTGATTTTTGGCATGGTGGAAAACAGAAGAGAGATATTAAATACAATTCCATGGGGCCGGAGATGGGTTTAATATTACTTAATATCTTCAGAACTGACCAGATCAAATTAGACAGTAATCCAGAGTTAGAGAGGCTGACTCACACTGTGAAAAGGGGGGACACTCAGGAGGATATTGAGCTTGGGATCAGATTTGTGGGATCAGATGGCACGCACCTGGGGGACAGAAATAAAGCATGTGAATGGCAGTGGGATGGATGACTGGGGGAAATCTGCTGAAACAAAGAGAAAAAAGATGGAAAACACACTCAGAGGACAGAGAACATTGGTGACCTAAGTGCAGAAAGGTACTTCTGACATCAAAGAAGCTATTCCTTCCTTATGTTGATGGACATGTAGTGATTAGTTTTTGGTTAAAGATTGGAAAAGTTAAGGTGATTCATTTATTTTCCAGAATAAACCCAAAGAGACTGTGCCACATCTAATTTATCACTGGTCTTACTAACAAACATATTTGCTAGGTTCCCCACTGTTTTTAATGTCAAGTAGAAACTTTACGCATTTGATTGCTTCCCTGCCTTAGCCCTTCATCCATGCATGGGTAATTGTATGGAATATTTAAAATGAGTCAGTTGTTTTGACCAGGTCCTCAATGTCCACTGATGTCAACAGCACAGGCCCTAGCTCAGTGTCACAGACAGGTCACCAATAACTGATAGCTCAGGAGACAACAACACACACGCTCTCAGACAGGATGACATTATCCATTGAAAAACTTGATTGGATAATGACATTCTTGACAAACATATTTATGTGGTTAAAAAAAAACAATTCTGTCTATTTATAATGAGGATGATAGAAATAGTGACTGAAGTGAAAAATATTCATATATTTAAGAACATGGTTTTATGTCTTAGAAAACCACAATGGCTTCAATTGCTAACAATTTAAAGATGGGGAGAAGGGTGTGTTAAGAAAGAATTGGAAGTAAGTCTATTAGGTTTTCTACTTTTATAAACCATAAAATCAAGGTCATAAAAATTAAGGCAAATGTATGAGAGACAAATCCCAGAGACAAAACCAGGATTCAAATAAAATACAAAGAATTATCTTAGGAAATCAATAGGTTAAGAATTTCCAAAAGTGTAAATTCCACAAGAGCAAACCAAGCACATTGTTTTCCTCTCCGATAAGCTTTCCAATCCTCTGTTCTGTTTGAATAGCAACACCTTTCCCAGTATCCCACACTGAAAATGGTGAGATCATCTTTGGACCCTGGTAACCCTCACTTTTGCTATCTGGTCTCCGAAAGCCCTGTGCATTCTTCCCACAGATATCACTAATACCTTCAGCCAGCCTTCTCTGACTCCAGAAATGATCTTACAGCTGGAAACCTCGTTTCCCTTTTGTCCTGGGGGCATCTGAGTACACACTTCCATCCCTGTTGAAAGGCAGAAAGCTGTGCCTAGAGTAGTTGCAGGTAGATAAGGCAGACCTTTCCCCCATCTTCTCTGTGCTTTCTCATGGGCTGCTTCAAACATGCCATGCTCTGACGAAACATCCCACAGCGGCCCCACAAGGATACTCCTCTGACCAGACTTCCTCCTGTCTCCTCAGTGTTCTTCCTGCCCTCTGCAAGACCCCCAGGTGCTGCCTTACCCCTGTTGGGAGTCATTGCCCCAAACTCCAGGCTTATATATGCTGCCTTTCCTGTGACTGTGTCTTCAGTGAATCCATAGGTACCAGTCAGAGACCATAGGTCATCATACTTTGGTTCCTTCTTCCATTGCATCTAGCTGGGCTTGGTAAGTGACTGTGTCAAGAAGTGAATGGACATAGTCACCTAAATAAAAAAAGCCAGGATTTTGGTGTTGTGGCTAAAATAGAAGTTTATTAAAGCTAAAGGACACAGCTAATTTATTGTTTCGGGATCTTTAGAGGATAAGAAGGTCTTAGTGAATTCTTAGATAACAGTGGTAAAATGGAATATCGGTCTCTTATATGGCAGTCACTGATCTAAACTTGTCACTTTAAGTTTTATGCAGAACCTCGTACAATGAAAAGAATATGTATATTTTACTCAAAGTGTGGTTTTGGAAGCCAAGGAGATAGCTCCATGGATAAAGTACTTGCTGTGTAAATAAGAAGACCTTAGCCTGGATCCCCAGAGCACCTGGACCCTGGTGCTGGGAGCAGAGATAGGCTCCCCAGGGCTTCCTGGAGAGTCAGTTTTGCCAAATTGGTGAGTTTCAGGTTCAGTGAGATACCTTATCTCAAAAAGTAAAGAAGATGATGACTGATGAAGACATCCTTATGTCAACCTTGGTTATTATGCTCATTTTACACAAGAAAACATGTGGAAAGAGGGCAAACACTTTGCATTGCTTATGTTTCATTCTGTAATAAAACAGCATGACAAGATAATTTATAGAAGGAAGGGTCTACTTGAATTTGCAGTTCCAGGGAAGTAAGAGTCCACTATAGTGGGGGAACATGGCAGCAGGCACAAGTCTGGCAGAGGCAGCTTCTTTACCTTTAAGGATCATAGCTATAGCTGTAGTGCCTCCATTCTCATACATAACAATAGTTTCTGCCAAGAAATTCAGATGCTTATGAAAGAACATTGGTCTATTTTTTATACTTCCAACTTCTATGGAAATGGACAGCAGCCAAGTATTAAAGAAAAACTTCTCTGTCCCTAAAGTGCAATCTTAGTCAGAACTCCTTTCCCACTGCTAAGCTAAAAGGCCCATGGGTCAATCCTTACCCTTAATTTTCATGTATCTCTGCTGAGTTCCTTTCCCAGTTCTTTTAAGAAATTGAGCCTAGTGTACCCTCCATAGCTCAGCTGTTAGAGCAATGAGCTGCAAGTCGGACAGACACCTATGGGCTTCTAGCATGAGGGTGGGGCTCAGGAGCTCCCACCTCTAACTGGGGAGCTATTGACAGCTGATAGTTTTTGCACGAGAAAGAATTCGTTTTCTTTAAGGGCATGGACCTAGTAAGAACACTACATTCCAGTGGCAGGCCACATCCAAGAACATGTGGGCTGTAAAATGAGTATGTGAAGCTGGAAGGGAATGGGAAGGTGGAAGTGTGGACCTGAGAGACATTATAATGAGTAGTAGAGGATGAATATGATAAAAAAAATATATACCTGCATGAAATTTGCAAAGAATTAATAAAAATATTATGTTATAAAAAACAAGTGATCCTGTATTTGTGTAAACACTTTAGTTTTTTTTTTCTTTAAAGTCATATAATTCTTTAGGGCAAAGGTGATGTCATATACATTTTGAAATCCTTACATGTACCCTAGGAACTGTTTAAGCTCAGTATTTACAAGGTCATATTGAATACATTATTTAACACATTCTTACATAGATCTCGGTCTAGTGGAAATAACTCTTGTGTGTTTTACAAACATTAACTTTATTTGCTTGGTTCTGTCTTTATCTAGGGACCCTCTATGTCATCCAGCCTGCTCTCCAGCTCGTAGGCTGAGGCAATTGTCCCACCTTGACCTCTGAGGAGCTGGGAATACAAATGTGCTTCCATCACTCTTGGTTTCCATTAAATTCTGTAACATTCCAATGGTCCAAGTATCCTTTCTATCCTCACTTCATGGACGAGGAAATCAAGACACAGAAAGGTTAAGTAACTGTCTAAAGATGACCTAAATACAGGATCCATACTCTGACAGTGGGTAGGACTCCAAGTACCTTCATCTTTTAGCTACCCTCTGTGGGGTCTCTGAGAACATTTGTGAAGGCTTCTTCAGACCATGTTCTGAGACATCATTCAGAGCATTACAATCACTTTGAAAATGGAAGTTTTTCGTGGTGAACTTGCTGTGGTATACAGTTTCTAACACCAGGGTGAACCGTCCATTTTCTTTGATGAGTCTGTGCTTTCTTCAAACCTTGACTTTTGGTTTCTCTCTCTCTCTCTCTCTCTCTCTCTCTCTCTCTCTCTCTCTCTCTGTCCTTTTCCCTTCTCTTCTAGGCAGATTCACATCTACATAAAGTTGCTTTCTAGGATTTAGCACCCTTCCCTGGTTTATCACAGTGATAATAAATTTGGATTTATACTTTTGGCAGATGTTACCTTCAAAAATTACATCACTGCACATTTAACAATGTGCACTCAATTTCACTATCCAAGTAAATGACAAAAGTCTTTCCTTGGGGAATATCGATCATGCTAGTTGTTGGATGTGTCATTCAGGTTTCTAGTTGGATAGATTAGAACAATTAATCACAGACTTAGAAAAAATAATGCTTTCTTAATAGATAACTACAGATCATAGTTTCTATGATTCAAAGCCTCATACTAAGAATTATTATGACTACAAGAATACATTTACAACAGTAATATTTTATCTCAATTCAAATGTGCCTAAGAAGTGTTAATTTCCTTGCTTAAGATGTTACTAACAATACAAAGGCTCCATTTGGCCAATTACACAGGGACTAGAGTGTCAGTTGTTATTGGAACTTCCTCTTCTTCCTTCCTGACTCCAGGAGAATTCAGAAGCCTCAGAAAAAAATCAGAGGTAGGGAGGAGTATGCATTCTTCAATCCAATGTGGTCTTTATGGGCATCTTCACTATACAGGTCTGTCTAAAGCCCAGGGGCAATTTACTGACAAGCCAAAAGGAGGAAACAGGAATGTTTGACAAAGACTTCTTCAATGTCTCAGAAATACCTTCCAAGGTTCTTCTGCTTCACCAGGGAGTTATCAAGCTCCTAACTAAAGATCTGAGTGCCTAAGAAGCTTTCAAAAGCTAGAGAATGTCTTCCTCTTACCTTTCTTTTCTCCTTTTAATCTCTTATCTTTACTTTTCCCTTCTAAGAACATCCAATCTAGTTCCTTCTTTAAGTTTAGATATTTCCCAAAGGCAGGCAGAGTCAATGGACCATAAACCACTAATGACATAAACACGGTTAGTCTCAGTGACAAAACTTCCCCTGAAAACAGAAATACAGGGGCTAGTTCCTAAAACTAGAAGTACAGAGAGAAGAAGCCACTGAAGAAGCTAGGTGGAAGGGTTCTTGTATCCAGCTTGTACCAGTTTTAGCCGGGGTAAGAAGGGCTGTTTGCCATATGACCTGACCACAGGAATAGCAACAAAAGCTTTAGGAATTAAGGGCAGAGCTTGCCTGCTCTGCATTGAACTTTTCAGGGCTATCTAGAAAAAAAAAATACAGGTTATGGGTAAAGCTATTCAGTAGGAGAAAAAGAGAGGCAGGGGTTAGGGAGCGGGGATGAGAATGTGTGGAGGAGAAAGTTTGAACAAAAAAGTAAGTGTGCTCTGCCATTTCCTAAAAGACTGGGAAAAAAAACTATAGGAATAAGGGAATGAAAAGTCAGGTAGCATCTAAATAGGTGTTCTTTGTCCCTGTTTGGATAGAAAAGAACAACACATTGAACAAAGAGAGAGGGAAATGCATAGCTGTAGTTCTAGTGTGCTATGTCAGATTCGATGTATCTACCATGGTGTTTTGATGTGTAAGCTCAGGGTGGAAACTTCTACCAGACAATAACCATGAAGCTGTCCAGTCTTCTTTCTACATGGACGATCTTACTCTGGGCATCATGAAGGAAGCCATATGATTTAAATCCCTCAGCCTAAGTCACACCCAACCTTGTATTACCTCAGAAATCACTCTACAAAGACCAACGTTCATGCTTATTCTCACCCACTTAAATATTAAGTTAAGCCATGTGATTGATAGCAGCAGTGCTCTGGAGGAGGCATGCCATCCCAAGCCTTCCCTTGATGTTTGATGAACTTGAACTTTGGCAGAATCAATGTTTATTAACTCTTAAGGAAATTGTGATAATTTGCATGAGATCTGTTTGTGATTTGTACACCATGTTTATTAAAAGCCAGTATGCAATGTTATCCTAGGGACTTCATCCCCAGGGCAGACATTTAATGGGACATGAGCGGCATGTCAGTTGTCCATTCTAATTTCTGAATGAGACAAGTGTTATGCATATTTTCCTTATTATATTGCTGGTATTCACAGTGCAGTTTTACACACCATGATTGGTGTTCTGTAAGAGAATGAGAGTCCAAGAATTATTGAGAGAAATTTTTATACACTAGGAAAAGAATCTGATACTTCAATCTGAGAAACAATAGTGGGGTCCTAAGGACACCTTCTGCCACTAAAGGGACTTCAAGTCCATTTCTGTGAAAAGCTCATGTGACTTTTACAAGTTTTGTTTGCTCCTGCTTCCACCTAAAGGTAACTGAAAAGACACTGTAGGAAGGCTGCTAATTTTTAAGATTTTTTCCTGTGATTTTATGTTCCTCTGAAGACAAAAGACTCTCCATAAAGCAGACACAGGTTTTTGTCTGCTTGGAATCTGGACCTCAATACAGATTTTTATTTTGTATTTTGAACATTGAGAGTATAAGTTTAGTAAAAAATAATAAAAAAATAAATAAATAAAGTAGAAAAGAACTCCTGAGAGTGAGAGAGGCTCCTACACTTATATTTTTAAAGATTTATAATTTTATATGTCTCTGTGTGTCTGTCTGTGTTGTGTGTGTGTGTGTGTGTGTGTGGTATCTGTGTTTGTGTCTCTTTGTATGTCTCTGTGAGTCTCTGTGTGTGTGTCTGTATATGTGTGTCTATGTGTGTGTTTGTGTCTGTGTGTCTGCATGTACCTGTGTGTGGTTTTGTGTTGGTGTTTTTGTGTGTGTCTGTGTGTGTATATCTGTCTTTGTGTCTTTGTGTATGTCTCTGTGTATCTGTCTGTGTGTGTCTGTATATGTGTGTCTGTATGTGTGTATGTCTGTACGTGTATGTTTGTGTGTGTGTATGTGAATGTATGGATGTGTCTATTACGTTGAGTGAGCTTGTGAGGGAACTAGATATTTTCTTCTATCATTCTTCATCTATTTATTTGAAGCAAGGTCTCTTCCTGAACCTGAGAGCTTGCATTTTTTCGGCTAAAAAGCCATCAAACCCTAGTACACTTCCTACCTACCTTCCTAGGAGGTTGAGTACAGAGACTTGAGGATGCCTGGCTTATTATGTGGGTACTATTAGTCAAACTTTAGGCCTTACTGTTGTGCAAGTGATCCTAACAACTGGACTATTCAGCAGTTCAGAAACTGGAGTTATCTTCACTCACCTCAACATCTAAACGATGAACAGTGTCTTAGTTTGGGTTTTATTGGTGTGAAGAGACACCATTACCAAGGCAACTCTTATAAAGGCAAACATTTAATTGGGGATGGCTCACAGTTTCAGAGGTTCAGTCCATTATCATCATGGTGGGAAGCTTGGCATCATGCAGCAGACTTGGTGCTGGATGGGCCAAGAGTCCCTCATCTCAACCCAATGTAAACCAGGATCTTTCACAGGCAGCCAGAAGGAGGGTCTCTTCCTTACGGGGTGGAGTTTACAGTGACACTTCCTCCAACAAGGCCACACATCCAAATAATGACACTTCCCTTGGGCCAAGTATATTCATACACCAGACGCTCTGATGAAGGTGATGGAATTCTTAAGATTTCTAGCCAGATCATTGCAAATGACTTCTTTTGGGAGCTCCCACAAGGTTTAATTATTTAAAATGAGACTTGGAAGTGACTTTAGCCATTAGGTTTAGATACTAACAGCCAAACTGTTGGCAATTAAAAATAGAAGAAACTTGAATACTCAAGAGAAGAATTGGACAGAAGCCAGAGGGGAGACTGAAGTATTCTGTAAGACATCACATCCAATAGAATGTCTGAGGGGCTTGAAATGTTGAGAAGACTTTTAGGATCAAGGACACCTATTATTTAGTTTAACATAGAATAAGAATTTACACTATTAAAAATGTTAATAAACAGTAAGACCCTGAAAAGTGACACTCTTTTAAAGTTCTTCTATTATAACTCAATCTTTGGCCCCTGCCTGCCTCACCCTGCACACTTTTCTTCAGTTGTTTGCATTTTGCCATAATAACCTTGTGGGTACCTACTTCTGGGCTGACATAGCCAATGCTTTACTGAACACTTGGTCTTCCTCTCCACTTGCCTGCCTAATTCTGTACTTTAAAAAAAAAATCTATGTTATTTTCACAAGACCAAGCAGAAGGCTTTGACCATAATTCTTGTTCCTGAACATCATGCTATAGTCTTCCATCTCTGCAGCCAACAGAGCTAACACTCTAGCCACAGGACGTAGCTTCTCTCCCACTTCTCCATTACCTCCACCTAAGAGTCTAACTTGCTCCTTTTGAGAACTCTGTTGATGTTGGATCTTAAATATTCAGGGCAGAAAATCAGCTTGTAAAATCAATGGTCTTTTATTGTTTCATTGATTTAGGTCTCTCCAGCTGAATGAGTGGCCCACACCGTTACTTTGGTTTGCTTTGAAACATGGTCACTTTACTCAGGATGACCTGGAACTCACTATGTAGCTAAAGATGACTTTGAACTTCTGATCTTCTTCCTTCACCTTCTGAATACAAGGGTTACAAGTCTGAGCCACCATGATCATATTAGAAAGTGCTAGGAATGGATGCAGGCCTTCCTGCATGCACCACAAGTACCCTACCTACTGAGCTACATCTACAGGTCCCAAATTATCGATTAACATTTGAGATCCAGCATTTTAAGATAAAATTTGAGTGCATACTCCACATAACTAAACACTTAGTTTTATGTTTATACTATGTATTATAAATATGTGTATTTAACACATGCTAATGATGAAGTATTGCCCTGGTCTAGTAGGTTATTCTTTAGCAGCAGAGTCTTAAGTCAATGACCAGGAGAAGAGAAGATAAGTAGATAAGAAAGTTTTGGATCAGGAGGTCTTACACAAGCTAATGGCTGATGCAAGCAAGCTTAGTTAAAAAATACAGCATCCTGTGGACATTTTGATGGAGAAAATGGAACAGAATCAGCAGAAAGGCATCATCATACAATGAGGAAAAGTCAATAGGAAACTATTCAAGAAATGTTGCATAAAGAGAATACAGGGTATCTTAAGAGCATCACAGACCAAGCATTCAGCATCCTTGGGCTGATAATCATTGCTCTTTAGTGTGTTAGAGTTGGGTTCTCAGGAAATCATAGCTCTCCCAAGGCCCTGGCCTCAGGACACTACTGGCCTGTCAGGCATTATTTCTGAGCCTCATAGGAAAGTTCCCAAGGCTCAGCCCCAGGCCATTACTAGCTCTCCTATGCATGTCCCTGGTTTAGAGAAGAAGCTATTTCCTTCTTCATATACCAGGGCCTCAGGTATGCTCTCAACAAAGTATATAATACACCTTGTTAATTATGGTTAGTCTTTTTTGTAAGTTTAGATTTTTATCAAGTATTTTCAGGCTCAGTTAGCTAAGAGTTCTTTGTGAAATTCACCCAGCCCTGGGTATGGTTTTTTGGGTCAACTCTGCTGTCTTTCTGCAGTCTCCTTGTGTTTGCATCATTAGTATTATCTCAATCAACCAATCCTTCATAAGAGTTTTGAAAGCACCTGTCCACTTAGTGACAAAGCTTGGTTCAAATTTTATAATGAAAGAGGCAATTCTTCTATGACAGCACAAAGGACTGTACAAAGAGCAACAGCAATGGACATTGAATACTAGCAATACTTAATTTCTTTCTAAATGTTTAAATTTGAAAACAGATAAATAGGGGGTTGGAGAGATGGTTAAATGGTTAAGAGTGCATATTGCTTAGAGGATCCAGGTCAATTCCTGATACTCACAGTCAGGGAGCTCTGATGACCTTTTCTGGCTTCTGTGGACACACACACACACACACACAGATAGATATAATGTTAAAGTGGATATGTAGAATATTAAGAATAGATGAATAGATGATCTAACATTTTCTACTCTCTACTATATTTTTTTTAACCTGCTACCAAGTTAAACTCAACTGTGGAAATTCTAAGACAAAATTTATCTAACTGTGTGACCATTTTAGAAACTGATGAAAACTCAAGTCCAAGAATGCAAGTCACTTTATTTTCTTTTTAGTGTAAAATGGGACAAGGCAAGGTGGAGTTGGGTCTTTTGTGAAGCACTAAAATTGTTCTGTTGTTATATTTTTAAACCTGTTATAAATAAAGTGTTCATTCCACCAATACTGTGGGTGTCCAGCTTTAGTCTCAAGACTGACTGTAGGATTCTTCACACAGGAACAAAACAATGACTGACAGCTGTACAAATCATGCCAGCTGAAGGCTGTGCATTATGGCATTAACCAGTAGAATAGAGGTTGACTGATGTTGGATCATCCAAGAAATCCTATTACGACCTCCTTGCAGAAATAGATACAATTATATTTTATAATGTAGCTAAGTCAGTTTAGCACTGTTAGTATTATGTACCTAATGTCATAATAAGTGGTATGATTGCTTGCATGGTATCAAATACCACTAGTATTTTGGTGATTGACAGAATAAAGACACCTCAAAATAGTTCACAGCCATGTAGGGGCACTGTAAATAGCATACTTGTGTTAGGGCCATGGTATTCTGCTTGTCAGCTTTTACTAAAGTCTGAAAACCATACATCTGATTACACACCAATGACAATTCCAGACACTCTGCCCTGAGAATAGGAGTTGACTTCTATTCCTCTTTGAATCTCACAACATTTCTATAAGACCCCTGAGCTATATTTAAAAAAATCATCACAAGGAAAGAATTTTCACATAAACTTTAAAGGTCAAATTTTTAGATGAGGTTTCATTAAGCAAGATTATCATAGTGTTATACTATACAGATGTGCTGACTAGTTTTATGGAAACTTGACACAAGCTATAGATATTTGGTGTGAGGGACCTCAGTTGAGAAAATTTCCCCACTAGATTGGCCTGTATGCAGGTCTTTGTGGGAATTTTATTGATTAATGATTAATCTGGAGGGCCCAGATCACTGTGGGTGGTGCCATCCCTAGGCTCCTGATCCTGCATGGTATGAAAAAGGCTGAACAAACCATGATGGAGCAAGACAATAAGCAGCATTCCTCTATGGTCTCTGTATCACTTCCTGCCTCTAGGTTCCTGTCCTGCTTTCCTTGGGTAATAGATAATAAACTATAAGATGACATAAACTTCCTTCTCCCTTAGTTGCTTATGACCCTACTATTTATCACAGCAAGAGAAGCCCTGGGTAGGGGAGTACATCCAGATCTATCTACCATCCGCCGTGAAAATAAACCCTTTTAGAACTATGGACATTCTTGTGTCTTTGGGGCCTGCCACTGCCAAAGCCTCCAGCCTTTGGAACTCCAGACCTTTCTCCTGTTTGTGGGACCCACCATGTGGAAAGTCTCCAGAAAACCACCGTGGCTTTTTTCCCACACAGCCCCTCACTGGGGGATTCTAGGCAGGGGCTCTACCATTGAGCCATGCACACTAGCCCTCTTTTTACTTTTTATCATCAGACAGTCTCATTATGTTGCCTAGGATGGTTTTGAAATTGTAATTCTCCTGCTGCAATCTCCAGAGTAACTGAATAATGGGCATGAAGTTTACCAGGACTGGTACCTTAGAAATTTTTCTGAGCATCACTGGTGACTTTAACTACAAAACTAAAAAAGAAGAAGAAGAGAAGAGGAAGAGGAAGAAGAGGAGGAGGAGGAAGAGGAGGAGGAGGAAGAAGAAGAGGACATCTCCACCTATAGCAGGAAAGCAGCCAAATGACCAGTCTATCTGTCATGAAGAAAAAGTGCTACCTAGGGTGAGGGCTGCAAGCTGGATTTGTTGTGCATCAAGTTGACAAAGACTAACCAGCGCAACTCTTGACTGAATTCTTTGCTTCAAGTCAACAATTAAGTGATACGCCTCCACCTCCATAACAGAAGTACAAAGACCCAGTGAGAAACCTGGGGGGGGGGGTGACACTAACTCTAACATCAAAAGCTCATGGCCCTTGACAAACTAAACTACCTTGCCTAATTTCCTCTTCCAACCAATGAGGACAGTCATGACAGAACTCCCGTCTTGGTGGCATTGAGATGAGGTGGCAGAGACACAAGCATTACCAAGGAATACACTCCTAGTTTCTCCAAGTAGAATTCTGGAGGTGAAGCCACCATTTCTAAGCCTGTGTCCCTCATTCAAGCCTGGGTAAGGTGTGGCATGTGTGCTTGCCACCAGAAGCAAACATCTGCCCACATAAATGCCTGCTGCTCTTCACTGGTGGTGTCAGGGCACCCATAGCACCCAACATGAGGCAGTTTCAGAAACTCATACAAAGCCTGTGTTGACCCACTGAAAAACGACAACTAGCTTCTGTTCTCCCACAGAATGCCCCCTCCTGAACCACATATAAGCCCCCACTCCCTGCAGCTAGCAATTTGCAAGAAATTGCTTTTTCCTTTTTCATTTAATAATCATCAAATCCATCCTCCAGTTGTACAAACTGAAAATCACTCACGAGCCGAGAATAACCTTGCCACCTGTGGAACAAAAGAAAATGTTTGATTGGGCTTGCATGGGTAAAACTTTCAAACAGCACAAGGAGGGAGTCATATATAGTGAGAGGAAGTTGTCACCCTCTCCTAACCTCTGACCTCCTCCTCAGATACCCAGAGACTGTTGACAATACTTGTGCATCCTCAGAGAGTGGTGTTTATACATGCGCTACTGTTATACAAATGGGTGTGTGTGTGTGTGTGTGTGTGTGTGTGTGTGTGTGTGTGTACACATACGTGCGCCTGTAGTGCACAAAAGCCAACAATTAATATTAAATACTTCTCTCGTCTCTCTCTCTCTCTCTCTCTCTGTCTCTCTCTCTCTCTTCTCTCTCTCTCTCTTATATAGAGAAGCCCTAATAAAGACAAGGGTAAAGATGTTTTTTCTGTGCTCAAGACAGCTCACCCCATTGTTAGGGTGCAAGGGAAAGAGGGAAATGAAAATAAGCTATAACAATCAGTTGAAAGATTTCCTGGGACATTACAAATGACCATATAGGATCATTCTTCCATATACATTCCATTCATTTGCATGACTAACACCAAACCACAAGAAGTCTATAGACTTCTCATGTGCCTTGAGTTCCCTGTGAAATACATACAAGACGATCAGCCAAAGAGGTTCAAATTAAAACAGCTAATGCCCCTTTGCCAACAAAATGTCAAAAATTAGGGAGAAAAATCATATCAATGTGCACAGAAATAGCAACCATCACAGATTAAGAGTGGAAGTCTGAACACATGTTGGTGAGCAATCACATAGCAGTAGGCACATGTAAACATTCATGTGCTCAAGATCCATCAGTTCTGCTCCTGAGTTCACGTCTGTGATAAACTTTCATGCCAATGTCCTTGGAGACATTCTGAGGATATTCTCTAGAGTAATGGAGGAAAATCAAGGGAACTGAGTTGTCCAGGACTAAGGATATGAATAAGCAAAACTGGATTGCATGTGCATCCATCCAAAAGAGTACTCTGCAGTGATCAGAACTCAGCACCCAAATGCTTGTGTGTGAACACATACACACACAAACACACACACACACACACACACACACACACACACACACACACACACCACATGTGTCTATTATATAGATAGAGGTCAGAAGTGTCTGGTTCAACTTTATTTGCCAGGTAAGGAAACAGACACCAAGAAGTCAAAGCATCTCCAGGACTCTCTTTTTAGTTTCTTGGTTTCTTTTTAGATGGGAATTTTATTTAAGTTCATTTGAGGAATTTGTTTTCTTCTTTAATTGTTGTCTTTCTTCTCTGCAAGATTGCTTTCCAACTCAGGAAAAACCGGAGGCTGAAGAGGACTCAAACCAAAGCTATTTTAAGTGGAAGAATCCAGGCAGATAATAAAAACATATTTTTTAACTTACTCGAATAGTGCACATCTGCATGTATTTGTTTTTAGATTTTGTAGGTTCTGTGGGTGGTAAGCCAGGAAGAAGCACACAGACATTTGTTTTGGGACTGTGCAGTGTAAACAGCATTACCATGGCAAGGAAGAATTTGAAAGCAAAAATCAACTAAGGGTCAAAATCCAGACCTGCAGGCAGCCTGGGTATACAAGGGTCTTCCTGTATCTTTCCTCCCATCAGGAAAGCTTCTTCAAAAGATGCTTAAGTCCGACTAGAACTTTTATCTTAGACCATTCTCTCTTGATTATAGTTGTCTACTGACAAACTGCTGTTTGGACAATAGTTAATTGTCAGCCGTCTGGGCTAGCTCTGTATAAACATATTATAGTGCTATAGTATTCATGTTTTATTTAATTTCACTTGTCATCAAGGTCCTTGATTTGAGCATTGTATTTTAGCTTGAGAGACTTTTACTCCTGTTGAAAACCACCTGTCGTTCATTTCATACTTTGCTCTAAAGGCAGGCACAATCCCCTCTAAACTGGCGGAGCAAAGCTTGGTGCTCTGTGGTAGCTCCACGGACCAGCTACTTACTCTAATCACAATGCTATGAGAAAAGGCTAAATGAGAGACAAATGATGGTGTTTGGGAGGCATAATCTGTCTTCAGTTAATAATGATATTTCCAGTGTGGAAGATCCAAGAACCGCTGCCCAAATTTCAGATGTGCTCAATTAGAGCATCTACACATAAGTTTGTGAATAATGGAGGAGAACTTCAAAGATGAGATAATTTTGTTTGCGTTTTGCCTGATGCTCCGGCAGTGATGCCACACACTCATAGTCAACACAGAAACACATGTGAATACATATAAACACGAAGCCATGCCAAGTGATTTTATCATGCTGATCTTATGGCTTGGGGATGAGCGGGTTCTTAGTGAAGGCCCAGCTCCCACACTTTGGAAGTTGAAAATGTGTGTGAAAGAGCTTCCAGAGAGAATTGTGTCAGGCAGCTAAGCACACCCACAACAGGTCACTGGTCTTCTGCCAGGGCTAGCATACCTGCAGAACATGGTCCTCCAAAGGAAAATAAATACCTTATTCTATGCAGCCAAAACATGTAAGTTATGCTCACAGCCAGAGGAGGTTTCTATACCTCCCTCTTCCAAAGATCTCAGAAATGGGTTTCCTACTGAGGAACATCCTCACTCATTGGGGATTTCATTCTTTAAGGCATACATTTGTCCCAACTCTTCACAATTTTCATTTACTTCAAGTGAAGCATTTACACTGCCAGCAACATTATTTAGTGTTCTGAATATAATGTTAACAAAAAGTAATGTTAAGTGAAATTTCCCAGAAGTTGGGGAAGGTATAGGGTACAGAAGAAACTGGGAGAGAGATTCCACAAATATGATGTTGATCTGGCACTCATACATGGCTGTCAAGGATGGGCGAGCAATGGCTTAGTCATGTGATGAAGGCTCTGTGTGAAGGAAGATGGTGTTGGGCTGGGGGTTTAAAGGAGTCCTGTGAAGCAAATCAGTCTCGGCTGAGTTCTTGACTGTGGATGGTAGAGAAAGACCAGCCATTGCTCCAGACAAGTTCAGATTTCTAGAAGCCAGAGAGGTTGAGTCCTTTGTCTCCTAGGTTACTTAGCTTATGTTTACTGCAGTTTTTAAGGCATAAATAAGATGGCAGAAGAGCCAACGTAACACAAGACCAGCCTGAGTGCCTTTCTGTTATCCCTGTTCCTGATAATATATATCGGCCTTTAACAAAAATTCTGAATGAGATAGATGTTGGTATGAGAGACCTTAAATGATAAAGAATTAGGGACATACTGTGATGTCCCTATGAGTCTTGCCCTTATCTAATGAGTGTTCTAACTTTTAGCATTCTTAAAGAATTAAATAAAGCATAAGCCCTTCTGGGTTTAACATGGTGTAACTGTCTTAAGGATTCTCCAACTTTCTGCCTCAGGATATTTTAAAACTTTTTACTATTATTCAAGGAGTGGCCCAAGTCTTTACATTTTTATAACTTTCTTTCATATTGGTTCTAATGAAATAAAGCTTGGTTTCTATGTTTGTTTCTGCATTTGGACTTTTATTGATTGATTATTTGATTGAAGCCTATAAAAATTCAAACTCACATAAACAGCACTGAAAAGAGCAGAGCTGTATCATAGCTTCTTGGGTAACTGGATATTCCTGTTGATGCAGCATCAAAGATGATAAAGTAGGTTAAAAATTCTTGAGTTACAATGGGAAATCTGAAACCAAGTAAATAAAATGTTTCTACAAGTCTACAAAGTAGACATTTAACTAGGCATGGTTTCATAGTCTCATTCATTGGTCAGAAGAAAAATGAGGTATACAGATCTTCCAAATGCTGAAACATTCTACTCTACACTCTAAAAACAATCACATTGGTGTGTATCACCACCAATCTCATCAGAACTTTTTTTTTTCATTTTTGCACATGTGTATGCATGTGCATGGAGGCCAGAGGCCTTCAGCTGTCTTTTATTATCATTCTTTATTTAATAGAGGCAAGGTCTCTCACTGAACCTGGAACCCACTGATTTGGCTAGTCTAGCTAACTAGCTTGCCCAGGGCATCATCAGGCTCTGTCTCCTGAGCTCTGGGACTTCAGATGACTACCACAGTAGCTTAGGTTTTGTGTAGCTGCTGGGGAATCAGAACCAATACTCTTGGTTGTAGAACAAGTATTTTATCCATTTCCCAAGACCCCTTAAAGTTTTTTTTAAGAATTGTGAGTTATCTAAATATGAAATTTCCAAAAATTGAATTTGAAAGCGGAAACAAAGTAGGCCACCTACATGTGACTTTAATTTCACTTTTCATGAAAGTGTATACCTAATGCAAATCTAAATATTTATCTGCTCCTTAATACTTCAAGTCAAAAGAAAAAAGTGTTCCATTGAAAGAAAGAAAGAAAAAAAGAAAGAAAGAAGAGAAAGAAAGAAAGAAAGAAAGAAAGAAGAAGAAAGAAGAAAGAAGAAAGAAAGAAACATTTAGTTAGGGCCATAACACAAGCCATTAGTTAGTACTTTACTTAGGAAAATGCCTTACCTGAAGACAGTAAAAGCAATGCTTTTCATGTGCCACCTATCACACTCCATGGTTGAGCTAAATAAACTAATGTTTTTAATCTTTTAAAGACATTCTAAAATAAAACCATAATTATTCTTTATTGTTCATTTGATGGTCTCCTAGTTATTAGCTGTCAACTTGACACAGCCCAGGGTTATCCAAGAGAGTCTCAATTGGGAAATTATCTGTCGGATGGGCCTGTGGGTATGTCTGTGGGGCATTTTCTGAATTGTTAACTGATATAGGAGACCCCATATCACTGTGAGTAGTGCCACCCCTGGACAGGTAGTCCTGGGTTGTATAAGAAAGTTAGCTGAACAAAGCTACAAGCCATTAAGTAGTATTTCTCTGTGGATACTGCCTCTATATTTCAGCTTTGAGTTCCAGCCCTGACTTCGTACACTGACACTACTGTTTCTTGGAAATATAAGTCAAGTAAAATCTTTCCTCCTCCAAATTGCTTTTTGGTTAGCCCTTAAAAACCTCAACCAAATGCAAACTAGGGAAGATGGTGAGGAACACATTTATTACACATAATCCTTGTCCTAAGTCATCTACACTCATCACTAGAGGAAGTCTAACCTAAATGGTTGTTCTCTACAAAGAAGCATGTGGTGACCTGCGGTTGGAGAATGGTCAAAGGGAGGTTTTCTATAGTGATATCTGCTTTGTAAAGTGAAACTACTATGATTACTAATATTAGTAACACATTATTAAAAATACATCAATCAACATAAGGCTGAACCAATGGAGCTTCCCTCAGTATCTGGGATGCAAAATGTCTGCCTGTATTGTACAAATTTCTTCATGACTCCTTCCTTTATGCTTGACTTTAAACACTTAAGTGTTCTGCTGAGTACTGAGGTCTCTTGAATTCTCTTCCTGGCTTGACTTCATTTTTAACCACACTGATGCTCTCAGGTCTGGAAATCAAGACTTAACATATCCAAAAACCTGCTCATATTTACCTGGCATGTACTAAAATCATCTCAAACTCCTGCTTTTCTATTTCCAAGTAATAAACCACTTCAAGCAGTGATACAAAACTTTAACCACCTAATCATATGCAGGGATTTCAGTGCATCAGGACGATGGACAGGGAAGTGCATCCCTGAGTCTATTCTGAGAGGTCTGGAGACTTGAATGAGAAGTTAAAGCAGGGTGACCTGAATGTCTGGTGCTAGTTTTATCTGCATACTTCATTCTCCTGTTTAGTGTCTGGGTTGAATGTCAAAAATAGTCTGCTTGGCTAGAGACGTCAAACCACAACACCTACACAAGGCCAAATGACTTGAACTTCTTACTGTTTAGCAGCTGGGCTGCAAGAAGTACATCCAGAATATAGCCTTTCTTCTTCAGGCTTCCCCTGGAATAGTCTTGGATGCCATACACTATCACTTCTACATGTTTCTCTGGTTATAAGAGAGCCTCTCAAGATACCCTGTGTTGAAAGGAATTAGGCTGCATCTCTTCATGGATGACAGAAAGGTCTCATTTCTGAGTAGCATGGTGGCTGCTTTGCAATATGCAACCTTGTAAGTAACCCTAACATCACTAAAAGCAGATACCCTCATTTCTATCATACCTACTTCCACAAATACATTAAATTACCTTTTCCTTATTACCTCAAACTCCAAATCTTGAGATTATTCTTACTTCCTTGTGCTTGCCATTTGAAGTCTACATTTCAAACAGTTAAGGCATTCTTAACAGAACCTTTCAATTCTGCTTCCAAAAGACTCTGACCACATGTGCTTTGTATCTCTGCTGCATCCCTATCCCCACCTCTGCCACAGCATCTCTTATCTAAACTACTACAGTCACCCAGGACCTAATCTCTTAGCATTTCCCCTATCTGTATCTATTTATTCTAAATAGCTGTATTAATACATCCAAATGTAAACTAGATCATACTGTTGCTCTGCTTCAAAACCTAGAACAGCTTCCCAGGCAGTCAGAATAAATGGCAGAGACTTCTCTTATTTTTCCAAGTCTTATGCTCTGACCCTGAGCTTTTATTCCAATCTCATCTGTTTGCCTCCTAACTAACTCGGACTCTTACTCTCAATGTACATGTTTTCTCATATATGTTTGGGGCCATTATCTTAGCAGGTTCATTTCCCTGGAATTTCTCTATGCTTTCCTGCTGACTCTTTAGCTCAAAAGTCACTTTAGCCATCACTTCCTCATGATCCTTTCCAACCTGCAGGTCACAGCCATGTATGGTGAATCAACATACTAATTTATATGTGGTTCAGTAAGATGAAGGGATGCATCAGGTAACTTTATGTCCATAGTGAAGACTATGAAGCTCGTGATTGTATCCATGGTTGTTTACATTTTCTTAGTTATCTCTTTATTCTTAGAAACTGCCCATCCATTAAAATACCTGCTCTGTAGGAAAGGGGCCTTATCTGTGAACCAGCTCCTAAACTAAACTGCTTCTGCATCATTAGGGAACAATATTTGTTGAATGAGTTGGTGACTGAAAGTCGTTGGTAACTGACCCAACCTGCAGTAAGTTATGAGTATGTTTCTTACATAATGATGATGTCATCAGTATAAGCATCTTAGTTTGCTAATAAAGAAACCAAAGGCAGAATGGGAAAGTTCTTTGCCCATTGTCACAGACATCATGTGCACCAACTTACTCTAATTGCTAAAAGGAAGACAGAGAACTACTTAGATCCTGTGAATGAAATAAAAACTCCTTAACTTATTGAGTACCAATTCTGTAAATTAGTTTAAGCTTTAATATCCAGCAGTGATATTTGTTGACAGTGTGGTACTGGGAAAACCACATGAGAGTGTGGGGTCTGAGAGTTCATATTTGAGGATCCTGAAGAACCTGATAATTATAAGGATGTCATAGGCTACAGAGACCCTGGCTTCTGGGGACGGTCCTCACAAGGAAAGCTTGAGAAGATTTCCAGGGGTGACAATGGCCCGCCTTACTTGTCTTTCTTTCTTCTTCCTTCTCTTTTGTTGTAGAAGGTTGGTGATTGCCAGAGCTTACACTTTGTAGCTGAACACAGAAGACTGGAAACGCATCTTGAAACAGCATTTCCATATCTTGGGACACTAGGATTCCTTTAGAAAATTATGAGTAAGCAGTGCAAAAGCCATTGATAGGCACATTCTCATATTAAAGAATTGGACAGGTTCATCTGCAACACTCCCTTCTGTTTGAACATAGTCCTGGCCTGCCCATCTACTGTGTTGCCTTAAAGACAGTAGTGTGCCTATATTACAACTTGGGTGATTTTCTTCTTTTTTATTTAATTTTATGTTTTTACTTATTCACTGCACCCTTCTTGGTTACTCCTCCTATAATTTTTCTCCTTTTCTGCTCCCCTTCCTGCTGAGCGGGTAGGCCCTTCCTTGGGTATCCCTCATTCTGACACTTTAAGTCTCTACAAGACTAAGTACTTACTCTCTGTTGAGGCCAGACAGCATAGCCCAGCTAGTAGAACATATCCCACGAACAGGCAACAGCTTTTGGGATAACCCTTATTCCAGTTGCTTGGGATCCAAGCTGCACATCTATTACATATGTGCGGGAAGGCCTAGGTCTAGCCCGTGCGTGTTCTTTGGTTGGTGGTTCAGTCTCTGAGAGCCCAAGGGTCCAGGTTAGTTGACTCTGCTGGTTTTCCTGTAAGGTTCCTTTCCTCTGCAGGACCCACAATCCTTCCTCCTATTCTTCCATAAAAGATCCCAAGCTCCATCCACTGTTTGGCTGTGGGTGTCTGTATCTATCTGAGTCAGCTACTGGATGGAGCCTCTCAGAGGACAACTTGCTCCTGTCTGCAAGCATAACAGAGTATCATTAATAGTGTTAGGGACTGGTGGTCGCCCATGGGATGGGTCTTAAGTTACGTTGGTTATTGGTTGGCCATTCCCTCAGTCTCTACTTTGGGTGACTTTCAAAATGTTTCAGAACCATGCTAAAGAATGAAAAAAAGTCCCAGCACTTGGGAGGCAGAGGCAGGCGGATTTCTGAGTTTGAGGCCAGCTTGGTCTACAGAGTGAGTTCCAGGCCAGCCCGGGCTACACAGAGAAACCCTGTCTCGGAAAAAAAAAAAAAAAAAAAGAATGAAAAAAAGGTGGTCATGAAATAAGTACAACCTTTGACCTCTTGGTCTACTCCACTTTGGACTTCCTAGCTCTTCCTCTTTGCTTTTTAGATTTATTTTTTCATTATATGGATATGTACAAGTGAGTGCAGATACCCATAGAAGTCAGAAGAGGGCATCAGACCCTGGAGCTGGAGTTACAGGCAGCTGTGAGCTGCCCTACATGAGTTCTGGTTACTGACCTTGGGTCCTCTGCAAGAACAGTACACACTGTGCTTGTAAGTATTGAGTTTCTTCTCCAGCCCCAGATCTTCTTCAAGCCAGTTATTTACTTCTCTAACCTAGCATGGCCTTTAGCTTTCTTCAGCTAGGGAAACACAGCAGACAGGACCTTGTGCCAAGTGTAACTATGCCTCAGTTGGCCTTCAATTCTGCTGCTGGATCCCTTCAAAATCGATCTATTGTCACTCTATGAGATTGAGCTAGTCCTCCAACAACAGTGTTATGACTCAGTTGACCTTGTCACTACAAACAATAGCCAGTCAGTCTCTGGATATATGAAATCAACTTAAACTAAAGAAGTCTACTGATCACTGGATGATCACAGTTGAATGAGGAAGCTCTGAGCTGGCCCATTTCAGTCGACTCTCTTAGCTACCCAAACTTGTTAGCATTAACTGGTGGTCAGTGTATTACACAGAAGTACAGTATGACATATGAAGTGAAACTACATGTTTACTTTCTACCTTAGTCTAGGCTGTATTACCATAACAGCATACTATACCCTGAATGATTTTCAGTGAGCAGAAAGGTATTGACTGACAGTTTTGGAAGGTGAGATGTCAAACATGAAGACACCCAGCAGGTTTTTACATCTCTGACTTCAAGATGGTAAACTGAGTCCTGGGTCCAATGGAGTTGGTTGTGCATCATCTACTAAGACAGAAGATGGGAGACCACAAAGGCAGAAGGGGGCTGGACTCCCACTTTATAATGGAATAAATCTCAGCAATGAAGGCAGAACCCTTGGAGTCTGACATCATGTTTCAAGGTCCTACCTTTTCAGGCTGTTACAAGGTTAATTGAATTTAACATTGGTTTGGGAGGGGACATATTCAAGCCATAGTCCTTCCACAGACAAAAATGAGGATTCCTGTAAAACATTGGATAATTTTATGCTGTAGTATATTCTATCATTAAAGAAGAGAAAGAAACTATTCACAGCAAAAATATAGCCATTTTCCAGTCAGAGGCTTGTTTACATAGGCAGCCTAATGCCAAGCAATATAGAAAAATCATTGTTTCCGAAGAACGAACTCTCAGTGTAGTGATAACCCATCGTATAAGAACCAAAGGCCAGTGTCCAGAGTTTAGAATAGAAAGCTTTCATTTTTAATGAGAAAAAGAAAAAGGTTAGGAAAGAAGGAGAAGGAGAAGGAGGAGAAGGAGAAGGAGAAGGAGAAGGAAGGAAAGGAGAAGGAGAAGGAGAAGAGAAGGAGAAGGAGAAGGAGAAGAAGGAGAAGGAGAGAGAGAAGAGACAAGGAGAGAGAGAGATGTTAAAAGTAGTCCTGGAAACACAGCAGCAAGTAGCATCCTCATATAATCCAATCCAGAGCTTGCTTTCTTACTGCTCCTCAGGAAAAACAGCAAGGAAGCAAAGTTGCCCAGGAAACTAGGAGAGGTAACAACAATGGCAGAAAGTTGGGAGTTAATTGTGGTTTTGGATCTGAACTTCTGTGCTTTGTGCTCCTGGAATTATAGTCAGGCAGCTCTTTCAGTGTGTGACCCTTCAGATTAACATCTGTGTGGACGTGGCAGTAGAAAAAGGCAGAGTAGATGAATCCCCGATTGTTCTCATTGCTGCTTCAAGATATGTTTCCTGGGATGACTCCAGCTCACAGGTGCACTGGCCACACACTAATTGAAAGGATTATTTTCTTAACATTGGGTGTCATCTGCAAAGGCTTTTGTGAAGAACATAATTGTTCCAACCATCTGTGAGGAGATGTTTTTATTAAATTTTTCAAAATCAAACAATGCTGAAGTAGGGGGTATTTGTACTCTCCCCCTTCCACATTCTTTTGGGGAAATAAATGAAAAACAACAGCCCACAGCTCCATGAGGCTAAGACCTTTGAAGACCAAAGAGTTGGGTTCTGTAAGCAGAAAAACAAGATGTGTCCCTTTCTTCCTTTTCCTCCCTAGTTTTATCCTCACCCCATGACAGACTGTCATGTGCAAAGCATGTTCAGGGGACCCCTACAGGGATTAGTAGAGACCAGAGGAGGCCCAGGGACAGCCTACATGCTCTCACTGCCTAGTGGGGTTCATCCCAAGTACCCATTGCATGTCATCCTTTAAACCAGAGATGTTGTTTCAAGTGCCATGATTTCTGATTTTTTTGCGGGGGGGGGGGGGCGTGGGGGTAGATATCAGATGATCTCCAAGAAGGTGGCCCTAACAACTGAACTTTTTCTTAGGGAGTCAAATCTCTAACGAGTAAGACTTTCCAAATTTTCCTATAGATAGTCCTTAAATCACTCTGACCCTGTCACTGTAACATAATTCCCACTTCTTTTCATGGTATGCATTCTCTCTTTCTTTTTAAACTCTAAAAATGGCAAGTGTTTTAATTGGCATTTGTTCCTACGACAAAGCACCATAGCCTTTCGAAGAATGGGAATTGATTTCTCAATGTTCTGGACAGTGAGAGTCTGAGTTCAGGGTACCAGCATAGTGGGGCTCTGGTGAGGACACTCTTCGAACTGTGGAATGCCAACGTCTCATATCCTTGTGTGGTGGGAAAGGGACATGGGAGCTCTCCTGAAGGACCTCACAGGGCACTAGTCCTAGTCCTAAGCCCCCCATCTATGGGGACTTCATTTCCTAATAGATACCCTACCTATTCATACCATCATATTGGGGTGATGGGATTTTAACATGAACTGAGGGATGGGGGAACAAAAACTATGATAGGCATATGATAAACTTTTTAAAAGAAAAAAAATCTATGAAGGGATGAAGAAAAGCTAGGTACATTAATACTACAAGAGGAAAACCATATCTTTTAGATAATTTCAAAAAAGGATCATAATTGATCTTGGAAAGTGACAGACTATATTTCTAAATAACAAAACAAGAAATATCTCAAGATATTATCTTACAAAACATAACTAGGGGTTTGTTTGAGTTTTTGGAAACTCTGGAAATGCTCTGAAGAGGATATGTGTACACTTGGCTGAGATACCAGCCCTTTACACCATGCAACTGAAAACCTTCATATGCTAGTCCAAATGTACTACTTACATCCACAGCACCATTTCCTTACCTTTAATTTTTTCTTTTTTCACATTAAGCAGCAAATTAAATGCAAATGTCTAGAGAAATGAAACACTTGCACTACAAATTTACACATACCAAATCACAAGAACAAGAACATTATAGTCCTCTTGCTGATTGTAAATCCCCAGACTTCTAAATATGCACACTCAACATACGAAAGGTCAATTTAGCTTTGCTTGAAGAACTTCAACTTGTGCAATTCCCAACATATGTTTATTCTTCGAACTGAAAAAATTGCATGTCCATTAGTTCAGACCTTAATATGCAAGCTTCTCCTGGTGCTTAAGCTACTCTTTTGAAATAAGTCTGGTGATTTAATATACCTGAAGTCTCCTAGATACCTAGAATCCCACACAGAAGAATGTAATGCCAAATTGCAATTAAAATACCAGAGTGTTTCTAAAGACAAAACACAGTCAATCATTTATACAGAGTTGCAGGGGCAGACAGCCATCACATGCCAATAGGTTTTGCCATCACTCATAGACACCTCTTCCTGCAGTCAGTCTTTATAGCCAGGTTATTGCAAAGTGTGCCTTTGCTTAACTTTAATGCATTACTGATGCTGCCACCCCCAACCCCACCACTAAACCTCACATCCTTCATTCCCAAAAGCTGGCTGTGTTAGGAGGGGAAAAATGTGGAAATGGTACACTTCCACTTTTTAACGTTTCTTTGTAATTGCTTCACCTAATGTAGCTCTCAATCACCCCTATCCTTGGTGATCATCTCCCCAGACCAGAAACAGATGTGCAATGTCATTATGTACTTGTGTTTAATGATTAAAAACAAGAGAAAGGAATAGGGCAGGACAGTCACCACACACATATTGAATTTCTCTCTGTATTCCAAGAAACTCTGTAGAAAACTCACAAAGGAAAGGTTGAATTGGAGACAGAACCAACGTTGCCCTTTGTCTAAGTTTCTTAAACATCAGGAGAATGCAAAACATGTTTTCAGTTCTCATAATACTCTAAGCTATGTATTATCCACTTTACAATGTTCCCATCTTCCAATAGAAGAGTCTGTTACTCGTATAGGCAGTATGGAAGATCCCATGCCCTGAAAATAAGCAATGGGATTGACAGAAAACTTTGAACACTACAGAACATTTCAGTAAACAGTAAAAGCCCTCACTCTGAAACATTCAGTTATCTCAAAACGGAGGCCACTCCCTGAAATGTCATATGGACACCAATGACTTGGGAGGTTGGATCCTGCTGGGTGAACAGCAGGTGACCCAGATGTGTGCAGCTGTAGAAGCCCACTTCTCCTCCCATCCCTGCAATGGTTGGGCTGTGCTGCAGTCTCAATAGGGACAACCAGCACAATAGGGAGGCAGAAGAACAAGGTAAAGTGACATTTGGAGGGGTTTTGAGTTATAGTGACATCTTTGAAAGTCACAGGCGTTGTGAAGACTCTTCAAAGGGATTCTCAGCTCCAGAATTTAGTGCTCTGGGCAATCACCCAGGTACCACAAAAATCCCCATGTGTTCACGTCTTCTTTGTTACCCATGTATACACTCCCTCACTGACGTCAAAGCCATGTTTGCTCAGCTTGTTGAAAATGTGTTCTTCGATGGCCACATGCCTTTCCTTTTCTTAGCTAGCAAGGTTTCTGCATAGCGCATGCTATGGAAGCATCCCAATCCATAGTAAATATAAGAATGACAGTTGTTTCTATGCAGAGCATATGCTAACCAGACAGGGCTTGTTTGCCTAAGAAACCTTGTGTTTATTTTTTATTTCTGTTTGTCTGGCATCTAACCAGAACTGTAGTAAAATATCCAGTCCTTAGCTTTGTGAATGGGAGCCTTGTGGAATAGCTCTCCCACTCTCTGTTCATTGGTCCCTTGGCGGAGAACTGCTCTACAAATGGCCATAGTTATAACTTAGCCTGTAGTTGAAGAACGCTCCCCTACCATGAGTCATAATCAATGTTAGGTTGAAGAAAATGACCATGCAAAGCCATCATGCAAGTGATAAATGATTGTCAAGGGCTCTAAGTCTAAACAACTCTGAGTCCTTGCCAAAGTGATGGTTGAATTATAACATAAGGATTTTTTTTTTTTTTATAGATCTGGTATTAACTAAGTGGTGGCTTAGTTTTTCACAGAACATTAAGTGGGATGCTAAGATATTCATCTACTTTTTTGGTAATTTAATTTTTTAAAAAAGTTTTACTGTAATGTCTAGGAAGAAAGGCAAGATCAGTAGCATGACCCATCCCATCTAGTCTGTTGAAAATTAGAGGGAAGGACATGATATCTGACATTCTAGGATGGGATGGACTTTAATATTCATTACTTAATTTTCTGTAAGGCAGTGTCCTCATTTGAGGAAAGGTCTTTTTTCATTATACACTTCCAAGATAAAAGTTCACATGAAGAGAAACAAGGGTGGGACTCAAGACAAGAATCAAAGTGTAGCCAGAGGATCACCGTCTAGTGGCTTGTTCTCCATGGTTTGCCCAGCCCTCTGTTTTATACAACCCAGGACCACCTTCCCAGTAGTAGTATTACACACAATATGTCGGGTCCTACCACATCAATCATTAATCAAAAAACTGACCCACAGATTTCCCTACAACAATCTGATGGAGGCACTCCTTCAAGAAAAGTTCCCTCTTCCCAAATCACTCTAGTTTGTGTCAAGTTGGCAATAATAAACAAACTAAAAAAGCCAGCATGGGTAGTTATTCCAGCTGTGTGGTTGGGAAACTGGGATGAGAGAATTTATGAAGTAGATCCAAATTCCCACAGTAGGAAAGTGATGGGGCTGGCAGCCCACCTCAGTGGGATGTCTGTCTTTCTTCACTACTCTTGCCTCCCAGTTACTTTCTTGGTACACAATACGTGCTTGACAACATGTGCTCTGGAGGTTGGTGACAATGGTGACTGAACAGTCCTTTTCAGAGAGGAGCCTGCATTCTAGTGACAGCTTCACCTTACTGACACAGACAGAAGTGACTAGAAATAGTCTTCTTTTCATAAATTAGAATGCAAAGGAATGATGAGCCAAGGTTCCCTCCTTTCGTGAACCTAAGCTGTTCCCAGCCTAGAATCTGAGATGATAGACTGTCTATGAACTATTCAGTTACATAAATAGTGGTCTCTGAGAGTTATTTAAACTGTTTAATCAGATTCACTGGCAATCACACCTTTACTTGAGAAATATTTTACAAGGTAATGAAACACCAAGGTTGTTTGTTTATTAGGACCATGATGAAGGGATTCATTAAAATAAGAAATAAGTATTAATTTAAATTGTAATAGTTAAAAAATACCTCTCCATGGTGGCAGCAGTGGTACTGGAGGACAATCTATTAAAGAAAAACCCTCTCTCTTGGCCCAAATTGATGCCACTGGCGCTCATTCACCCACTTCACTTCAGCATTGGCAGGAAGTTGGTTTAGAAACTATCAGCTATAGAGACAGCTGTGGAAGTGATGAACCCAGAATTGCCACAAACAGCTGCTGGTGTAAAGAGCAGACTCTGATCTTAGAATCAAGGTCTTATATTCTAAGAGCGAAAAGTCATCTATCCAAGTTTTAAAATATAATTAAATTCCAACACTTATTACCTTTAGCTTTTAAGCATAAAATGCTAAATGAAAACACAATTCATCCAAATTACTTAGCTATCAATATTTCAGAAAAAGAGTTGTGACCAGACACAATGATACTAACCTGTGGTTAGACATGGACCTTATGCATAGTAAATGACAGATACAGAACAGACACAAAGAATTTGTCAATGGGTTATAAGTAGCAACATCTAACTTTTAAAATGAAAATGGCAACTCACAAATAATTTGCAACTTTAACCTAGTTTTTGTGATATCCTCTTTTCCTCCCACCAGCTCTGCCCCTCCCCCTACTGATGCTCCCCACCTAGAAGTGAAGGTCTCTGTTAGACAAGATTCTCACCATCTATCTTTTTTTTTTTTTTTTTTGATGAAAGAATATTGTCAAGCACCGTTGAGTCCAAATGGCACTCATAGATAAATGAGAAGAAAAATCAAATGGCAAATGCTTTACTCGGTCCATCTATAATGTCTTGATGCAAAGAAACAGCTTTCCACAAATCTTCAATGAAGGCAGACTTCCAATCTCCTCAACCATTAGGTTTTGAGACTCTTGTCTGGTGTCTCTTGGCAGCCAACCAAACCTAGGATACTTGGCTTAATAGATTTAAAGTGAATTTTTAGGGTTTCCCTCTTTATCCATTCAAACAACACACTTGAACTTGTTGGTGAACTGCTGATAACAGTCCTCTAAGCTAAGGTTGCCTCTGGAAACAAAAGAAACATTTCTGGAGAATGACACAATATTACTACTGAGCCAAAGGGTAAACACCGTAGAGAATTTTCTTAAATGACAAAATATATTGTTTCAGGATTATAGACAACTGTGTTCTATGTTACTAACCAGATACTAGGGCTGCTGGGACTGAAACCACATACTTGATGGGCATAGACTGTGTGTTGTTTAGTCCTTATGTCTCTGAGAGACCATCTGTCTTATCATTGCCTATGCGAACTTCCTATCATTCTGGAGGGCCATGTGAGAAAATGAAATCTAGTTAAAAAGTTATGTGCTCTAACCAGAGAGATGGCTCAGCAGTTAGGAGATTATATGTTAATAATTACATGTGCAAATAAAATTCCCCTTGAGAGTTATATAGAAACAAAAACTCTTGCCTCAATAAAATCTGACCTAAACTATCAAATCAAACAAAACTTGACAAGGATTTCATTCATCTTCTAATCTGCAGCTGCCAGTATGTAAGCAACTCAGGTTATAAAAGCTTTCCTGAGATTACATACTTTTTTTTTTAATACAAAGCTATTGACAAATAACTCACAGAAACAAATGTCGCATTGAGTATATGGTAAGACCTGTAAAGAGAATGAATGGCTAGTGGCTCAGAATGTTTGAGCTACGTGACCAAGGATAAACTGCCAAACTTCTCTGAGCTTCTTATTATTTTAAAATGAGGTTGACAATGGTTTCTGCTTCAGAGAGTTGCTTTAGGGTAAGGTTGAATAAAATTTTCCCCTTAAACCCCTTTTTCCTAAAAAAGTTTTATATGACTGTGCATAATAGGTCTGTAGAATAGGTATAGAAATTATTCTTAATGATAATAAGTCATGACATTTATTTTAAAATTACTATTTTATTAAAGACAAAAGCGAACATGCCTGCTAATGAGAGACCAGCTTGTTTACTTTCACATATAGAATTCAGTCTTCATTGAGTATCTGATACTTGGGATGCAGGGCGTCTTAAACATTTCTCAGAGTTGATACAGGTTTTGACTTTATTGACATTGATGCTGAGAATGTGACTTTACATAATTATGTGGTATGTAGTAATTGGTGTTATTGTCATTTTGGCAGGCTTTGGAATCACCTAGGAGACAAAACTCTAGATAAACTTGCAAGGGATTGTATAAATTAAGGTTAGCCATTGAGAATGTCTATGAGGGATATACTGGCTGGTTTTGATATTAACTTAACACAAGCTACAGTCACCAGAGAAAAAGGAGCCTCAGTTGAGGAAATGCCTCCATGGGATCCACCTGTAAGTCACTTTCTCAATTATAGATCAATGGAGGGAGGACCCAGCCCATTGTGGGTGGGGCCATCCCTGGGCTGATGGTCCTTGGTTCTATAACAAAGCAGGCTGAGCAAGCTACTTGGAGCAAGCTAGTAAGCAGCATCCTTCCATGGCATCTGCCTCAGCTCCTACCTCCAGGATTTGACAGCTCCAGCGCTGCCACAGTACTGAGCTCAGGGTAGGCCTGGGGGATTAAAGGAAGACACAGACTCAGGTCATTCATTAAGAGAGAATGCTGAAGCTTTTACTGAGCAGGTTCAACACATACACCAAACCAGGGAAGGAAAAACACAAACAGGAACTCAACTTGGGGGCAATGGGATGTCAAGTGTAAATTTCCTTCCTGAGCACCATGCCTACATCAGGATTTTGATCTTAGAAAAACCGTAGAATGTTACTTAGTAGACAGCAGCACACGGAAAGTCTCAGGCAGGCATGGCAGCTCTTCGGGGTCCTACAAGGATTGTATGCTGTGAGTTCCCATCCTGATTCCTTTGGTGATGAACAGCAATGTTGAAGCATAAACTGAATAAACCCTTTCCTCCCCAGCTTGTTTTTTGGTCATGGTGTTTTGTTACAGGAATAGAAACCCTAACTAACACAAGGGATTGTCTTGATTAAGTTGATATGAGAAATGCATCTTCATGGAGGACAGGGACATTCCTGGGTGTAGAGTCTGGACTGTGAAATGGAGACAGTGAGCTGACACACTGTTCTCTTCTTCCTGACTATGGATGCAATGTGTCCAGTGCTGAGAGCTCTGGCTGACATTGTCTTTCCTGTCATGGTGGACTGGCAATACCATGTAAGACAGAATAAGTCTTCTTTCCTTAAGTTGCTTTTCTCAGAGTATTATGTCATAAAAACAGGAAAACTCACTAAGACAGCACAAAATGACATAAGTATGTTTGGGGCCAATTCAGAAATTGTTGGAAATTCTGTCCTGATCCCCAAGTCAAAAATCCACCTAACAGTCTTTTTTTTTTTTTTTTTTTTTTACAAAATGCATGTCAGCAACTCAAACAGAAATTTCTCAAATCAACTTTCTAACTGATTAGAGCAACCACACAGTTTACAGATGTTGCTTTGATACTTACATGCTGAGGAATGCTGGTGGCAGTTTTTGGTTTCTTTAATAATGTATGTACAGAAAAATGCTGAAATTCATAGCATACAGTAGACTCTCATCTGAGCTAAGGTGTTTGAGACAGCCTTGAGTAGTGTGAGAACACACAGTGCAAAGTGTGAATGGTGTACATTCTAAGCCAAGGCTATGGTGAATCCTCACATACAACACTGGCCCCCCAGTACCAAAAGCACTTCAGTTCATTGTGCATTTGATTTTGAATTAGTCTTCGGTCATTGTACCTTTGGAAATCTTACGTATTGCTAATTATTTGTGCCTCTCCACATTCAGTACATTCGGCTACATGCAAATGGGAAATCACAATCCACAATGTAAAAGGCTAGGTTGCCAGGGGACTGTAAAAGATAAATTAAGTGTTCATAACAGCATTTCATACAGTGTATCCTTCTTAAGTGCTGGCCGTTATTCTTGTCAGCCCTATTGTTACTTTCATTAGCTAAGGAAGTCTCTGAGAAAATGTACACTGAATAAGGGATCTAAGGGGAAAAACTGCAACTAACGTGGGCAGATGCACTGTGAGGGGCTGGAACAAATCAAGGAATAACTCAGAGGAGGCACATGATAGACACCAAGACAATAGCTTGTGAGTTCAGAGAGGTAGCAGCACCTTTATGTGCTTAAGTATTATTCTCAATTCTAATATTTATTATGGGTTTTTAATGCATATAGGAAATATCATTTCCATTTACTATAAGAAATCCTAACTGTATAGTTCTATAATTGCCATTGTAGACTGAACCATTTATTCATTTATTTGATCAGTTGCCTACTACCCACCCAGTCATCCAACACTTGCTGAAAACCTACTGTTGCTCAAGCATGACGGTAACTCTGGAGTTAAATGTCAGTTTGCCACCATCATTTCAACGTGATAATACATATGGAAAACAATGTAAGAGCAAAAGAATATTGGACCTTCCCCTCAATATAGAACAGGAAAAAGGTAGTTGTTTGTGAACAGTCCCTGAGGTGAAATGCAAGTATATCAATTACGGAACGTTCCAGATTATAGAGTACTATAATCCATTTGCAGTGAAAAGGATGTACTTACCAAAGAATGGGGACATGGGCATGTCTGAATCTCTAACCTATGCTCAAATGTTAACCCTTGCATGCAACATGTATCATCATGCTTAACCAAATTGGCATGAATTATTATTACTATTCTTTAAGAACTGGATTGTAGTGTTTTCTAGAAAATTATACAAAATAAAAAAAAAAAAAAAAGGATGAGAAGGATGAGATCATTATTAACCAGAGAAAATGAGAAGTTAGTAAAGTAAAAACAATACTAATGGGCTGCATGACTCTGCCAACAACAACATGTATAGGATTATTACCAGTCTGAACACTAGATACAGAGTTGAACAGAATTGGAACTATTCTGTGCAAATGAGGGTATGGGAGCACATGTGTGTAATTTTATATGTGCAGGAAAGGAATAAAAGACTGCTAAAGTTGAACCTTCATTAGTGAGATGTCAACAGGAAGTCTAAAACAAAATATAAGAGAGTGATATAAGTATATAATTAAGAAGTATGGGGACCCTGAAAAAAATTAAAGCTGGATGTGGTGGCATCCAGTTCTCAGGAGTCAAAAATGAAAAAAGAAACCACCTCCCTCCAAACGAAGACAGAACAAAGGAAGTAACAACGTGAACAGAAACTAAATTGTGATCAGATCCCATTAGGGCCTTTCATTAACAACTGGAAGTAGATACAAAGTTTCTCAACCTCACAAAACCTTTCACTTGCGGTTCTGAGGAATGAAAGCGTTCAGCTTCAACAGTCCAGGAAAATGAGACACAGGACCCTAAAGCTGGAAGGATCACCCTTGAGTATTCTGATAAATATGCCCTTCTACCTCCTTCTCCACGTTCTCCTCCACCACCACCTCCTCCTCTCCTTTTCTCCGTCTCCGTCTCCTCCGTCTCCTCCTTCTCCTTCTCCTTCTCCTTCTCCTTCTCCTTCTCCTTCTCCTTCTCCTTCTCCTTCTCCTTCTCCTTCTCCTTCTCCTTCTCCTTCTTCTTCTTCTGTATGCAGCCTCCTACAGTCCCAAAGCCACATTGCCTTTTTATCTTACTCTGTTTCTGCTTCATTCTTTTCCTACCATAGAGAAGAACCCCCTTCCCAGCCTAAGAGTGTCTTAGCCTTAATATTCAGTTGTATTAATGATGGACGAGGAAGGGCTCAGCCCATTGTGGGAGGTACCACGGAGCCACAGAGAAGGAGCCAGTGCTCCTCGAGTGTTCCTGCCTCTACTCATGCTTGACTTCCTTCCCCCAGTGAATGTGATCAGGATGTGTAAGAGAGTAAAATCTCTACCCCCTAAGTTGTTTTTGGTTGTGGTGTTTATCACAACAGAAAACAAATATGGAGACAAAATTTAGAATTCATCTTCACACAAAATGAATTCTCTTGGGGAACGAGTCCTTTCTATTCTCAACTCTGTGGCTCTAAGATACCTCATGAACCAGTCCTTTCTATTCTCAATTCTGTGGCTCTGAGATAACCCAAGACACAGTCCTAACTCACCCAGAACACCTCCTTTCCCTGTCCCTAGCGAGATGCAGGCATGTATTACAGCTGGAGCTGGAAGTAGGGGCATTGGCTAAGCATTCTAGTTAGACTCTCCTGTGAATTCCAGCAGGGGCCTTAGACATGCTATGACATCCCCACCCATTGTACATAACCAGAGAGGAGGGTTAAAGCAAAAGAACAAGAGTTACAAAGAGAAGCTGAGGAAAGCCAGGGCCTGGAGACAGAGGCCAATCCTTTCTTTTGAGCTTCATCAGAAAGGGGACCCTCTTAAGGACTTGGCAATTAACTTAACCAATAAGTTCCAATTTTACCAACCGTAGTTTGGCTTGGGTTTTCTCTCATTTGTTGAAAGCATTCTAATAATGTATTGCTAAATATGAAGGCAGTGAGGTATGTTTTAAGAACTCAAAATGCAGCCTGATAGCATGAACAGCAAGGGGAAGCCCCCTAACTAATAACTACCCAGTTGTGCCATAAAACATACTTCAGTTTGGCTGAACTCACCCACGGCAATGTCAAGCCCGCGTCAATAATCTGTTTTTTTTTTTTTATACATTCTCTGTGGCAACTGAAGGAACTGATTATTTTTCGTCACTTGCAATTCCCTTTGTTGAAGCATGGACCGCCTTTGCTGGGCTCATATGACACCCAACATCTGGTCAAAAACTGAAAGAACGTGATGTCAACCATGTGTTTTGTCAAGCACAATTATAAATCCCAGGGTAGTTAGAAAATATCTAATAATTGTTTCAGATTTCATCGGAATGGTGTCCACACAGCATTTGTGATTCAAGATCTTCACAGTGTCAAGGAGTGTAATCCTGGTACCCTGATTTCCTCTGCTTTACAAGTCAGTCCCCTGACCCAAGTGTGATGCCGGCTTGTCCTCAATTCATATTTCCCTTGGGTTGAGTTTTCTCTGCACATATGCATCAGCTCTGTGAGTAAACTCATGTCCAAGCATTTCCATTCCATCAAACAAAGAGGAGTCCAACTTAGGACACGCAAGTTTGAAGGTAAATGTACATCTGAATAAATAAAACGAAACTTTTCATTTCACCAACACCAAAAGTGATATTCAGGGAAGGTCCTGTTGGCAGTTGGCAACCAAACCAAGGCTTGAGTGAGCCCATGATTTCTGACTACACTCACAAGTATCACATGACCTCCACAGCCACACCCAGCTTACAAGTCAATTTGACTCAATTGGCAGTAAGGAGTACTTGGTGACTCTACATCACACACTCAGAGCTGCCTGTAATAACACTGTGGCTTTCTAACATGCTTTATTCTAAGCATCCTACACATTCAGTCTTGAGAAACCTAGTTTCTCTACAGTACTGGGTAAGTAACCCCCAGAGCTACTGTGACTCTGTCTACTCCTCACCCCTGGGATTTGTTACTCAAATCGTGAATTCCTACTCATTTTTTTAATTAAAATTTTAAATGAATACTCATATATGTGAGATGCTCAACTTATATAGCGTTATAGACATTCACTATTACGTTTGGAGTGGAATAGAATGTAATAATCAAGGATATATGCAATATATTTTTGTTTTCAGTAGGCAAGTCATACATGTCTTTATTGCATATAAATATATTAAAGGAGAAATGTAAGCACTCTCTTCCAGCTCCAAGTCTTTCTTCACAGAGATTGGCCTGAGAGTCGAAAGTCTTTAATTCAAGAGCGATCATGCCCATGTGACTTCTCATTCATTCACTTTTTCAGAGCTGTGAGACATAATAAAATATCTACTGCTTCACTATGTTCAATCACAGTTATCCAGTGGAGTGATGAATATTCACATAAACATGGATCTGAGCTGACAGTTATACAGATAAGCTAAAAAAATTTTTATCAGAAAATATTTATAACTTTCTTCATCTCTCGCAATCAAAGCTTAAATTGAAATTTATACAGGGGGTCAGTTTTGCTCTAAAACTTTAAGGAAATTAACTAAATTTTTATATTTATCTAATCACTATATTAAAGAAATAATTTGGAAATTCTATCAAAATGGTGCAACAAATGTGTTTCTGTGTTAAAGATATAGACACTTAGGCCGAGCACGAAGGCCTCCCCGGTGCCTTTGGCAGTGCCCACAGAGTTGAGGCACGCTGATCTCTATCTTAATTATACTTCAAATTTAATTCCATAGATGCTCAACCTAAAATGTGGGAGAACTGCCTAAAATGTCAATGTTGTCACTTATCATACATGTCATAAGAAGCATGTTATATTCTGTCTCTCTGGGCACAATTTCAGAAAGCATTTCTCGTGTTGGTAAAAGGGATTACTTCTTAATTATAGGAAGCCAAAACCAAAGACTGATTAAACAAGCTACAAGCTCACTTCACTAGTTCATAAAGAATGTCTTGAGGTGGGCAGTCTGGGGTTAGCATCAGGGTCCAGGCTCCTTGTACAATGTTGTTTGGATATTTTAGTATAAGTTTTCTACTTCAGGGTTCAATACAGTTGCTCAGACTCCAAAGATCACATCTGTATTCCAGCCAGCACAGGGGAAAAAAGGTATGAAACATCCTCCAGAGTATGAAAAGAAATTCCTGTGGGTTACACAGATTTCCTCTTTTGTTGGTCAAAGGCAAGTCATATCCACACCTACTACAAAGAATATTAGGAAATAAATCTTTATTATGGAAGCCATGAATCTATCGGAAAGTCAAGATATTCAGTTATGAGGTAGAAAGCAAGAGCTAGGATTGGGAGAACAGAACCAGTCTACTCTGCATTCCTATCAATGTCATCAATATTGATACAGTGTTTGTCAAAACTCATTTAGCAGTCCACAGCATGGTCCATGGACATGACTTCATGTGTGAGAGAGATACTAACTTACACAGTGCTTCTTTTTCCAACAGCAAAAGAGTCAAGTGCAGATGTGAGCATGAATCTGCAGACTGCCCAACTCACAAAATCAGGACAGCCCCACTCTCAGGGCACTTGGTATTGGCAACTGTGCAGAGATTCATTTAGAGACACAGTAGGTGAGAAGCCACACCCACTGTTCACTCCCTCTGCCCTCTGCTCCAGGTCAGACTTGCTCTGAGATCTGGGCTCTTGCATCCTTCACAGCCCTTTCTTCCACTTTATTACATGAGCATTTCCCTTAAAGCTCTTGCACATTTAATCCTTTCCTGACATTTGAGTACCTGGGAACTACATTAATAAAAACAATATTAGAGGAAAAAGACTATGACATTTAGTAGTTCTTAATTAAAACAGCAACAAGTTTTAACTTGTGTTAAATAGACACCTCTTCTATATCATATATACACACTCATCTACGTGGATTGTTACAGCAGTGGATAATTGTTTTTTTCAGTTATTTCTCTTCAATCCAACAGCAACATGGTGCTAAGCTATTGTTATGAGTTGGCATAAACACTTTATGACAGTAGTTTTAAAATTCATGAAAATGTAAGTACATAGTTAAAGACTCCATTGCTTAAAAAGCTTGATAGCTTTAAACTCTTTGTTCATTTGTTTAAAAAAAAAAATGTTATGTACTACCTATGTGCTAGGTACTAAGTAAAGTACCAGAGAAATGAAAATTCATCAAACATATATTTCTTAATGATCTTGCCAACAAGTCAGCCACAGAGAAACTGCTTACAACTATCTCCCAACTCCTATTCACCATACCTTGGTTTTCTCTGAAAGAACTGTGGATGGGAAAGAACTAGGTCTCAGCTACGAGAGTACTGTTTGCTCACAGGGGTCGGCTGTGCTTCCTAAGCTACTCGTGGTTGTTTGGGCACAGAAAGAACTTGATGCTTCATAGAGCCACTGCAAAGCTTATAAGACACATGAATTTGATTTCTCCCTTAGGCTTTTCAGAAGGATGCAGGGGGAAAGAGGTCATGTAAGAACCAAGAGTCGGTGAAGAGCTAAGGTGGTCTAACACAGGTGAACCCTGAGAATTCAAAACCTGGATTTGAGGAGTGGAAAAAAAGGATTTGCAGAATGTGGTGGAAGAAGATGTTGGCTTGTTTGTTGCAGTTTGGCTATTCTCACAGTTCCCAAGAATTGTCCTAGAAGTGTCTGCGGTACTGTCCTCTGCTTGGCAGTTCTTGTTTGTTTCTACAAGGTACTCAGTGGCACAAAGAAAGAACTGCTAGATTCCTCGGAGATGCCAAATCCAAGATTTCCCTCTTTGAACACTAAACACGTTTCAAATAAATCTGGTTTAGGATTTTCCAAGTATTTCTAAATAAAGTATATTCTATATTGTATATATGTAATATGACAGCCTCGTGGAACAAGACAAGGCTGAAGGTATTGTGCATTTTAATGTTCTCATGTGGCTATCATGACTTTAACCCTGCAAAACACTATAGAAAAGAAAATGCTGTGTATGTGTTCTTACATTTTGCTAAAGTCTCTCTCCTTTTTTGTAGCATTTTTCTTCAAGAATTTTTACTGTTGTATACTGAACAGCAGGCAAAGCCAGGGAGAGGAAGCATTCCACAACTAACACCTGAAGCAGGTTTCAATCTCCAACTCCTTTTGAGGTGGATGTGGGTGGACAGTGGAGTCGGGGAAGCACTGGAAAGAAGTAGAGAAAGCAGGAAGGAGGATGACAAATGAGGTCACCTCAGGCACTGAGCTTTGGAGGGTTGCTGAAAGGTGCAGGACCCTGAGAATCCAGGGACCTTAAGACTGCCATGAAAACATAAGTGTCTCCAGCTTCACAAAGAAGTAGCTGGAAAAGTCAAACGTGGGCTGATGAAAACCGGTGTTGGTTGTTGGTAAAGTGGAAATGTCTGGTTTCATTGGAGGCTCAGTTAGGTTATAATGACGTTTTGCTGGGGCAGACAGGTAAATGAATGATTTGCTAAAGGAGACACAGGAAAGAAAGTTTTGCTGAAGCAGAGGTGAAAGGATGTTTTGCTGTATCAAGCACTTGATAGGACACATAATGTTTAGAAAGAATATAACTATGACCCCACAGACTGTGGGAGCTCTGGCGTTGGCCTTCTTTGCTCCACCTTGCTAGTCTTCACTGATGAGAAGCATATATTGGTTCACCTTACATTGTGTTACTGAGCTTTGCTTATGATGACATCATAGAGAAAAACTCGCCAAAGAACTTCTCATGAGGTTCCTGCCCCAGCTCAGGCTGATTGGTGAGCCTTGAAGTTTCTTCTGAATTGAACTGCCCTTGCCAATTATTGTATGGTGTCTTCTGAGAGGACTGGACTGCAGCTGCAGATCCATGTTTGGTATTTGCTAGAGGACTGGATGGAGAACAGTGAAGATTGGAATCGCCCCAAAGAACTATTTCTAAACAGGTCCACTTCCCTCATATCCCAATAACTTTTCTTTTCCACTACCTCTGGTGGATGGTGGGCTACAGGGGAGGTTGAACCCTTATTAAAGTAGGCTACAAAAACATAAATAAATACAGGCTGGTTTTCTCCTAGAAATGCAAACTGTTCTCATAACCTTCTGGGTAGACACGGTGCCTACTGCTAGTTGGCCTGAGGGTGGCGAGGGAACGTCTGTCTGTTATAATGTCAGCAAGAGTGGGCAGGTAAGGCTGGCATATCAAGACACTCCACTCTGACAAGTCTTCCGCTGTCTGAGAAGCAGTGTTACCACAGGCTCATGTGGTGCTGGCACTGAGTTCTGCATGGCTCTGTTTACTATATATCTGAGGAGGACAACTCAGGACAATAGCTGTTACGCCAAAGCTCCGTCTCTGAGAGGCTGGGAGGCCATGAACCCCTGGTGGAGGTGCCTTGAGGCAGGTATTGGATAGTGCTCAGAGGCCTCATACAGTTTATGCCTCCTTACAGTATTCATCTCAGTCAGCTTTGGAGTCATAGCTACGAGCTTTTCTCTGCGTCTTCAATACATCATTTGCCTTCCTCTCCCTCTAGATCACTATGGATGGTCAGGAATCTGCTGCATGAACTGACCTGAGTCACGGCAGCATTCACTGACTCTCCTCCCTTGGCACAGTCTCTTTCCAATCCTGGGGTTTTGTTTATCATCATCATCATCATCATCATTTTTTCTCTATTTTCTGAAACCTTCCTAGAAGATATCATCAAACATGCCCAAGAAGGTGTAGGTAGTTCTCACTTCTGCCATGTTTCAGGTCTCTTCACTGACCACTGGGATGCTGGTACCGTTCCACAGTGGTTAGGACCATCGCACTCTTTGGGGTTCTATGGTCCTACTTTCTTCTTAGACCATTTAATCTCCATCTTCTTTCCCTTTCCTTCCCATAAAATGAGCTGGCAACCATCCATAAGGTGCTAATGGTAATTCATCTGGCAACATCTTACTGGTGTCTACCATGGGCTCAGTACTGTGTTCACAATGTCAGGAAAGAATTGGCCCATCTCCCTATGTGATGTTGAGTACCTTTAAGTGTGTGTGATAGGTTTGCTAGAGTGAAAGGCCTCTCTTCTTGCATAATAAGTAAGAAGCCGCAAGGCAGGAAGAGCCCTTGCTGTCCGTAAAGGACCCACTGAATGACTTAAACTCTACTACAGAAAACCCATATTCAAGAAAAGAGACATCTGCAAATCCCCAAACGCTGCCGCCAGTATCCTTACCTTTAATGATACTTATCCTCATCTTTAATGGCATTTCCCACTTGTCAAAAATAAACTGCCTAGTAATTTTCAGATTATTTCCTCTGTAACTCACTATCAGTCCAATATAACCCATTGTGAGTGTTTCCCATGATAGTGTGCATTAAAAAAAAAAGACACTACAGAATCTCTACAAAGGCGTCCTCTTTGCCAGAGTAAGCAAGAACATTCCCAAGAAGGAGTGGACTGCTCTTCAGTGCTACACCCCTACCAGACTCCAGAATGAATGCTTCTCACCAAGTACCCACACGCTTCCTAATAGGATTGAAAAATCTCAAGTGTGCCAACTCTCAGCAAGACATCAGCCATGTGAATAGGATCCAAATATAATCCTTCTCACTCCCAATTCAAGCATGTGCCCTCTCTCCCACCCCCAAAGCACTGTCCTTGTCAAATCAAACAGCTCAAAAAAGCACAAAGAGACCCATGGCCCTTGCCTGCTGACCAACCCAAAGCTTTGCAGGTTACACGTATGCAAGGAAACGGGTAGAGTGTGAAAAGAACAGAGATAAAGCATGGCAACATTTAGTGTCTGTAAAGAATGTCTCCAACTCATCATCAAGAGGCTTGAACTTGTCCCTAAATACTCCTTGCCAAGAACTTTGTTGCTTTAATTTGTAAAAACCCATGTGAATTTCAAAGGAAATGTGGTCCTTATGTTTCTGATTCATTTATAGTTAACTCATCACGAGGCTGTTGTGAAATAGCCATCTGATGTCCAAGAAGACTCTAGAAGTCCTTCCCTGTGCTTTTCTCCCTTGCCAATCGTAAATGCAGTTCCAGTCCAGAGTCGTTTTAAGTTGGATCTAAACTCAGAGCTGAAAGCAAACTCTTGTCTTGATAAAACACTGTTGTCGGTAAGTATATGAATGAAACCCCTGGGGAAAGAGAATTCCCTGGAGCTCAAGAAACTTCCTCCAATTCCAGGGTTCTCCTCCCCTTTCCCAAGCCCGTGTTAGATCAAAAGCAGAATGCTGATAATAAAGAGGAACATTGCACCCAGTGGCAATTGTGTTGCCCCCACAATGGCAACAGAAACCCCATGGAGACAAGGTACCCCAACATTTGCTGTCAGACACATTAACTGAGGACTTCAAGAGAATTACAGTTACTTCCTCTCAGGGCTGAACTATTTAAGCCACAAAAGCCTTTGATCTCTCCACATTCTCCCACCACTCTCTAACATCCAGAATAGCCTCATGATTAGCTCTAGAAGGGCCAGAACTGAAACGAGTATCCGCTTTCACATACATAATATGAACCTAAAATAAGTGAAATTCAAACTGATGGAGTTCAGGAGGAAAGGGATGTAGCAGAACTGTGGTTTCCAGCTGCTCTTTGTGCAGCCGTAGAGGGGCTGATTTCAGTATCAAACACTAGGACCGTCAGCTCAGTCCTCTACACAGTAGTTCCAAAGCTTCAGGCATCCTGAAGGAAGATGCACAGCCTGCCAGGCTGTGAAAGGGCAGGGAGTGGTGAAGCGCACCCTGACACTTCTTGGCCAGGCATTCATTGGAGCCTGAGCTACCTCAGCACCACATCTTCCTGCCAGCCTGTTCTAGTAGAACAAAGACTCTTCAGATGATGGCTATCAACTTGGGTCACAGCAGGGGAACTCACTCCGGAGCAGTCCCCTCCTTCACCTTCATCTCCCCACCCCCTCTTTTCTTATTTCCTGCTTATTCTTAAATAATTTTTCTTAAGAATTTTTAAACAGTATTTGCATTTAATCATCTGAAAAAATATCCTTTATAGCTGCCTCGGAGTGCTTTCAAACACCCTTCCATGAATCTAAACATAATTTGAACCATTGCAAACAACTCCCTCTGGCTCGGTAAAGTTGCCGTGCCTCCTCCGCCCCCTTATTTTAAAGTTGTGCAAACAATTAGACGTTTGGAAACAGCATAGATCAAGTATAGAAAGTCAGGTTTTAATTACTTGAAAACATTTATAATCCATGCTGTCAGAATCAGCCCTCCCCATCGACCCCTGCTTGGGCATAGAACTGTCTAGAAACATTGAGCTGTCTTTCCTGTTTGACCTGCATAGCTGTTTACTTAGCTGAATAGGTATGAAGGCTGATAGGTTAAAAATTAGGCAGAGCCAGTGAAAGTGCCAAGACCTGCTACAAGATGCCGGCATTAAGAGGAACTGTAAAATTAAATACATCTTTAGAGGTTTGTAACTGAGTTCACATTTGAATTCAAATACCAAATAATCTTGCAATTTTTATGCATATTTTCAGCCAGTGTAACAAAAACATGCTGTCTTGCCCTTGCTGAGAGCACCGGACTCCGTTTCCTTGTTGACATTCTCAGCTGTAAACACAGCCTAATCCAGACTTGCTTGGAAGCAAATCTCCCATTGTTTCCTGTATTCACCATGTTGAGAAAGCTAGAATTTCATTCTTTCCTCAAACCTCTATTCTTTATGCATTCAGCCACAGGCACCTAAGTCTCTTAAGGGTTGGATCTCTTCTACCTATCCAAATCCCAAATCAGTTTTACCCTCTCTCCATGTCAATACCTCTTAGATTTCAAAAGAAGGTTGAACACTTTTTTAAAAAATGCAGTAGGAATATTTATTAAAACTTGTGTATACATAAACACATTGCTTTTAGCTCCACACTTGGCACAGTGCAGTTTCCCTACTGCCTGAACCCTACCTGTCAATCAAATCACACTTTCTTTTTGACTTCTTCACTGGCAATCCCAGTTACTCTGTGGAGAGGGATTTATGAAGTAGAATTCTCAGCTCTCTTTTTTGCATTAAAAAAAGATCCTATATGAATGCAGTGGCAGAAAACAATATTTAAACTGGCTTCACCAAATAAATGAGAGAAAGTTTGGAAAATGTCATGGTTAAAGAAGAGAAACAAGAAACTGAAGAGAGAAATAGATGGTGATCCAGAGGAATTCAAAGAAAAGGGGAGAAAAGTATTGAAAAGCAAATACAAGTCAAAGCTATTAACTGAATTAAATGGAAACGGAACGATGTGAATAAGGAGAGAAGAGGATTAAATTCAGAGTGACTTGTGTGGAAATGTGGATCCAGAAACAAAATCCCCCAAATGCACATTTTTGTTATTGACTAGTACCTACTCTGTTATGCAATCCACAGAAACAGAGACAGAGAGAGACCCAGAGAAGGAGAGAACTCTCACACTGCTCTCTCCCATAGATGGAGCCACTGAGCACTGTGAGGGAGAAGAAACCACCCTACCTATGTCCTAAGAATCTCTCCGCCATCATATCAAGCTCCCATCCCACAATGCATCTGTGCTCCAGCCTGACCACAGCTGTCCTAAGTCAAGTAAAGACTTCTCTTTTGTATCTGGAAGAATCAAGGAGAAACATTCAATCTCCTGTTGCTACAGTTCCACAAACCTTAGTGTGTCCACATATATCACTCAAAGACCAGACATGGCAGTGCTCAGAAGGTAGAGAAAGCAAGACGTTCTGTAGCTGTAGACTTGCCTGCGCATTCCCACAATGCTCTCAAACACTCTGTCTACATTTAGTGGATTTTCTCTTTCTGCCTCTATCCTACACAGATGGCATCTTCTAATAGAAATCTAGCATTGTCTTGCTGGCAAATGAATAGATCGTCCCTGTTCCTTGGATGATCTCATCTTCAAAAGTAAGTGAGCAGATATTCCCATCACACAGCACTTAGCTGATACACTTAGTCTGTTTTCTCATGTCACCTTGTAGCAGAGGACTATTTTATACATATCTTATCTGCTTCTAATATACCAGATCTACATTTGTGCTACATTGTTATCTTTCATTAGATACCTTGTTATCTTTCGTTAGAATAGATAAAATTATTATCAGGAAGTAAGACAAACACCTGAAATCCACCATCCCTGAATTCAAGAAGAGCATTATTATAAATACAGAGCATCTACAGACCTAATAAGAATGCATATGTAGAATTATCTCATTCTTTTTAAGATTAGAGATGTAACTGTATTGGCAAGAAGCACAGAAGATGGAAGTCATTTCTTTTAGATACTGGAATCCCTTTTAATGTCACTGTACTTCACAAAGGCAAAGAAACTCCAGGGCTAAGAACATGGGCTTGGTAGTAAAGTATTTCCCCAATATATAAAAGTGAAAAGCTCTAAGTTCCCAGCATTTGGAGGAGGATGAAGCAGAAGCAGAAGAGGAAGAGGAAGAAGAGGAGGAAAGGGGGAAGAGGAGGAGGAGGTAAAGGAAAAATGAAAGAAAAAAGAAACATCACAGTGACCCCTTGTCTACTGTTATAGGGAATGAAAGTGAGTGTTTCAACTTCAATTTGATACAAAAATTCTCAAGTGTCTTGCAAACCAAAGATCAATAAATGATTTTGCAATGTAGTTAAATATCTTACAGCATCTAAACCAGAGTATCCTGGTCCCTTATTCTTCTTCATGACACAGGAGAAGGTAGCAAAAGCGTTTAAATCAGTAGAGGTGTATCCTTAGGAAGGGTGGCCCAAGCCAATATTGAATGAACAGTTAGAGAAAGAAGGTAAACCAGCAAGCATGACAAAGGCAGAAGGTATCCACAGTGGAAACATTTTGATAGAAGAAAAGTACAAAAGAGATGCCTGAGCCCTCCTAGTGGTGTCATGAATGTCATGAGCTCTGCCTCATAGACAGTGCACAGAAACACAATTTGTAGACTTCAAGTCATCCTTAGATCTCCTCAGAGCATCCTTGACAGCTCTATGGTAAATAATAAACAAACAATTTGAAGTCTACTGTACAATGGAGAGAAAGTCAATGGGCAGGACAAAAATTACCACTAAAGACTATTTTACTTCACCAAAGATTGGTTAAGGCTGCTGTTACAACTTTTGTGGCAAACAAAATGTGGGTTGCTTTATTCCAACCTTATTATCTTTTAGAGATACGTGGTTGGAAACAGAACCATCCCTCAAAGGAGATTTTTACATGTGGATATCACTTTAAATGTTTTAATGCTTCTAACTCAATCATTACATGTGGTCATAAAAATAATTTGTGCTCAAGTGCTCTCCAAGGACTATGCTCAAGCGCTGGGATTCCTTGCATTTGGCCCGAAGCCTCTGAGACTGTTCCATGCTAAGGGCCTCCTGTGGGCTCCAGATGGAGTGGTTAAGTCTCAGGGTAATTTGCATTTATTTTACATTGAGATTGTCCCCACTTCCATCTCTGCTACATCTGAGATGGAGGTGAGCAGATGCCAAGGTTTGAAACTTCAGCATTCTGCCTGCCTATTTTGCCAGGGAATGCTACCTTCTGATGGAGCAAATGCAAATAAAAGCAAACAAAGCTATGAGGAACTATTCAGATGCCCTGGCAGCTAAAGAGTTCTCAGTGAAACCCAACACTAATGACATCTGAAAGAGATAAGTCATAGCATTAGTCATAAGGGCTGTTGATGATGCAGTTTTACCAAATTGAAGACTATGTTACTGACACAGTAAGAGAACAATAAAAATCTTCATTTCTTCACCCAGCAGTTCTGAGTTGCAGAAACCAAGCTGCTTCCAGAAATCTCATTTTACACCAGCGAATCCAGAACATTTTAAATAGCATCAGTGTAAGGTATCTAATAGTGGTCAGTCCATGGGGACATCATGATCTATGCTGACCACAGCAATTCCATCCACTCTCTGGACTCATACTCCAGGCCAGAGACTGGCTTGAAAATGTCCACAGGACTCAGTTCTGGACTCTAAGATGAGTAGAAATGTTTCCTTGGGAGCGCTGGGAACATAGACGCCTCTCTCCAAGGAGACATAGACAGAAGCTAATTAGCCTCTGACTCTGAGCACAGTTAGACATGGTCCCTGGAGATGCTGCAGCCTTCTTATGACACACCTGAGAAAGAAATCGGAACCAAGGAGTGCCAGTTGGGGAAATGGAAAACCCTGGATCCTTGATGACAACCTTGAGCTACTACATCAATCAATCCTCAGCCTCAGTGTCTACAGACATGAAATATTAAACATCCTTATGGCCAATTTGAGTTGAGTTTTTCTATAACTTCCTTCCAAAATATCTAATCGAATCGAAATTATTTCACCCTTGTGTATACAGTAAGACAGTGAGGACTAATGTAAACTTACAGTACTTGTCAAAAGTCATAGGTAACAGAGAAACCCTCTAAGTGTATCTAGTTAATTACAACTATATGAAAATGACAAATATTCATGTGACATCAGCAGAATAGGTCATTAAAATTAAGAGGAAGTATAAATTAATATACTTTTAGGATTAATATTTAAGTATTATCTTCCCCATTCTCTTCATCATTTTTCAAAATGTTGAAGTCTTAGAGATTAAGTAATTGAGAGATTATTTTATACTCTATACTGTTTTATTCTTCCTAGTTGAAAGTATAATTAGTCTAATATTTTAGTTTTATGCAAGTCCAGATGAATTAGCTTCTGTACTGTACTTTTTCAGGGAAAAGCTGTCCCAGAATCCAAATGTGCTAAAGCAACAGAGACATACTTCTTTCTCAGGCCATGTGTACTGTACATGGGAGTTAGGTGAAGTGGAATTCTTATAAATCACCTGGAAACTCCAACAGCTGAAGCATCCCTAGTTCCAACCACAGACTGTCACCATTCATGTCAAAGAGAAGAAAATGTATATGAGTGGCATCTTGGGTTTTATGGAATCTACCCCATCACGTCTCCTTTTATCTCATTAGCCCAAACTAGTCACATAGACATATCATGGTTCCAAGAAAGAGGGAAAGCATAATTCTCCTATGTGCATGGGATCCAGAAATATCTGGCAAAATGCCCTAATGACCACCACAGAGCTACAGCAAATGACTGTCAGATGTACAGCACAAGTACATGCACAGAAGGTCCATTTTTTTCTTAATACCCAAGAGCTGAGGGAGAGATAAAACCTGTATGTTGTAAAATAAATATAGAAAGATACAAAACAGCCCTCATGTGTTCTAAATACACACTCAACAACAATTGATTCAGCAGTATTCTTATGGCTTCAGAAAACATGTGGTCCAAGTCTCATCATATTATAAATAGAACATGAACTGCTCTATCACTCTTAAAGTGTTCCTGTGAAAGACCACCAGAAAGAAAATAGATTATCTCATGATATTGCCCTTGGCACAAAGTCTGGAGAGCAGCTGATGATGAGCCTCCTGACAGCACACCGCTGCTTTTCTCTACTCTCTATGTCTTCCTTCTCACACTTTGAAAGCTTGAACAAATCTCTGCTTGAGCCTAATTTCCCAGTTGTGAAATACCCAAGCCATTCCTCACTTTGTGTCTTCCCCCTCCTTCCCATGCCACCCTGCTACTGGAAATAGGAAGTCTTTGTTTTAACCCTATTCTTATAAGCTGTGCCCTGATTCACCAGATCAGAGCATAACCTATTCCCCTTCCCCCTTAACAACAGTGACCCTTCCACCACTCCACTCTGATTCTTCCGCTGCTGTCTCCAATGACTCACGATCACCTCTGGGAATCACAGAGGCTGCTAGAAATCAGAGCTCTCAGACTGAATTCTGGGTGATCTCCTCCCAGTTCTAGAAAGACCCTGTGGGGTTGCTTCTCCACCTCCAAGAACAGCATGGGAGATGAGGGTGGGGGGATGGAACTGAGGTTGGGGACCCTGACCAGAAAAAAATGTTTCTGGGAAAAAAGTTGATTATTATACTTTCTTCTATGAATCTTATATTTTATCAATATTTTCTCATTTTTAAAAAATCTTACCCTTCCCAGTGTATTAATTATTAGTCTTTAGGATGTGTACTACAACTTTTCTTTAAGTCAATGAATTTTTAATTTTTGATTGTTTAGGTGGTTGTGAGTTTGAAGGAAAATGTTCCCCCTAGGTCCATGGGTTTAACTGCTTGGTCTCTAGGGGGTAGCACTATTTGAAAGGATTAGGAGGTGTGGCCTTGTTGGTGGAAATGTGTCACTGGAGGTGAACTTTGAAGTGCCTATCCTTTCCTTCCTATTTCAAAAAATGTCCTTCTAGTAAAGCACAGCTCCATGCTATAAAGGGAAATGAAAGGAAATATGGATAGAACCCATTGCTGAGAATACAGTCCCGTGGGAGAGGTGTCGCAAAGGAGTCAGTAACAAATACCATGTTAAATCCTAACACGTACAAAGGAATTTTGTGACCCACCAAGGAGACAGATTGATGTTAGATATTCCTTATCTAGTGTTCAATGAATGCAGCTCTCTCGTGTGCTATGAGGATATTAACATGTCCTTTAGAGTGGAATTGGAGGTTGGCAGCCAGGACAAAACTGGGAAAGGGTTGAATCTGGCAGCAGAAGAGGCATGTTAGAGAATGTAGGAGAGTCTGGATGGGGCATGACACAGGCAAAGTTCTCTGTATACCTCTGAGGAAAGACAGAAGGGAGCCGCAAAACAAACTAGAAGAGGAGACTCCGGGGGCCTGGGAAGAGTGACTGGATCCAGAGTGGAAGAGATGATTTCTGGATGGAGGGGTAGATAATGGAGCTAGGAAGGAGGTGGGTTACGGACAGAAAGCTGAGGGCAGCACAGGAGTCCTGGATACTGAGTGTAGGGGCTGAAGACAAAGTGGGTGTTGCTATCAGAACAGTGAACACAGCTGAGACCCCTACAGCTCCATCTGCTCAGCACCCTGTGGGGAGCTGGGCTAGGAGGAAGTGGGGAAGGCTTCAGACACAGAACAGAGCCTAGAACCACAGCTGTGAGTGATAAATTAGGGACTTAATAACACTTGGGGTTTAAAAACTTTCCTTGTGGTGAGGATCAGCTGACATTCAAATGTGCAAACTGCTCTTTGGAAGTGTGCTAGAACTGGCCGTCAGCGGAGCAGACACAAGGCTGGACCTTAACTGGCGTTTCCTTGATGTTTGGCTTGACAAATGTTTCAAGGCCCCTTTGACTCAGACTCCACTAGATTCCACTTAGAGAAGGGATATACTTTCTCCACAAGAAAAAAGCACTCCCTTCCTCCAGCATCCATAGGTGGTGAGGAGTACGGAGGTGGGGGCGAGGAAATGCCTTTAGCTCTCCCCATTCCAAAACAAACCTGACAGGAAGTCATCCCACTTAGGCCCACTTAGAAGGAAGCCATTCCACTGCTGAAACAGCCCACAAACACACAGCGCCCATCATGGTCTTTTTCTCAAAGGAAAGAAAGAGACAGAACACACTTGGACAGGAGCTTTAACTAGCAGCCCAGCCCCCTGCTAGCTAGCGATCACCATTGCTGTGTGCTCTGTACCTCCACCTAGTGGGAAAAAATGGTAATCCAAAATACTTGGGCACTTCCAGGAAAGGAAAAGTCGCTATTTCCTAACTTTTAAAAGGAAAGGAGATTCAAGCATCCCCCTCCCAGCTTGCGCAGAGGAGCCTAACACAACTGCCATCAGAGAGGCTTCACCCAGCGTCAGAGAGGCTTCACCCAGCGACTGGTGGAAACTGGTGCAGAGACTCAGCCAAACAGTAAGTGGAACTTGAGGAATCCTGGGATGGGGCAAATTGAATGAGCCAGAGGGGTCAAGTACATCACAAGAAACCCTACAAAATCAACTAATCTAGGCCCATAGGGGCTCATAAAAGACTGAGCTGCCAACAAGAGAGCATGCGTGGGACAGACCTAGGTCGTCCGCACATTTGTAACAGTGGTACAGCTGGGTCTCCATGTGGGGCTCCTGAAGCCCGAGTAGGGGCTGCCTCTGACTACACTGACTCCCTTTGGATCCCTTTCCCCTAACTGTGTTGCCTTGTTTAAACTCAGGAGAAGGAGATGCGCCTAGTTTTACTGCAACCTGATATGCCAAGGCAGGTTAATATCCATGGGAAGCTTCCCCCTTTCTGAGAAGGAGAAGCGAAGTGGGTTGCAAGAGGAGGGAGGGGAAGTTGCCATTGGGATGTAGAGTAAATAAATTTAAAATTTAAAAAGAAAAAAGAAAGAATGGGGCAAGGGAGGGGAGGTAAAAGAAACAGAAAACAAGGAAGAGTGAGCCACTCTCCGGTCCAGAGTGTCTGTACCACAGCATCAGGCAAGGCCATCTCTTGTCATAATGTCCACTCTGCAGGCAATGGGGCTCATGCTGAGCTTGGGGAAACATGGCTGCAGAGCACAGCCATTGAGCCCCCAGCCCCTCCAAGACAGGAGCTTCATCCTAGTCCTTACAGCTAAACTCCTCCTTCTTCCACGTTCTGGGAGTGGATGTAAGTGTAAGTGGGAGTGGTGTATGCAGGGAGGGGCAGGGGAGAGAGAGGAGGGTAATGATTGGTGAAGACTCTGGACAAAATACATTCTTCATTATACAGGAAGAGATGTGACAAGTGATCAAAAACTTATCTCATTTCTATCCACGTCATTCCTCCTGCTTCTGTACAGGCAACCAAGGCATCCCAGGAGACCTACACTATTTCATCAATGGCTAGTGTCAGTAAACACTCCTTGGGACAAGGGAGGCTTGGTTCCAGTTTCATGTCAAGGTAAAGTGTCTCTTCCAGGGAAGAATCCCAAAGGCATAGAACTCATAAACTCAGACACCACCTACCAAATGACATCAAGAGATGGCCTGCTTTTGCCTGTTGCCAAGGTCACCCCACTGCCATGGCTCTGTCTCCTCACTGGCTATTCACGTCAGAGAAAGTACAGAAAAGACTGCAATTGCTCAGCTGCCACCTCACTCACATAAAAAGATTAGCTGGTGGCTAGACGACCAAGTGCACTGGCTGTGAAGATTTGGGGCCGAATCTTTATACATGCTTTCTCTGCTGAACAGAAATATCCTCTCACTTGCTTGCATGATTTCACAAACCATCTATGAAACCACAAACACCAAATTCCACACTGCCTTGCCAAGGGAAGTACACTATCTATTGTTTTAAGAAGTAAGTGACTCGAAAAAGCCTCCATATAATTTATAAATGGAGGGCATCCTTCGCTTAGGAGCAATTCAGAAGGAATAAAACAGTCAAAGGACCAACCTTTCAAAAGACCTGTTGGATTTTAAAATTCTACTCAAGGAAATAATTCCGTAACTCAGTAGCAAAGCTGGTCAAGGCTCAGATGAAAGCCTCATCAAAGCCCAAAATGTTACTGACAACCCTTGGTGTCCAGACATCTCCTGCTTTATTTTTGTAGGCCAACACCTGCCTGGTTTTGTTATTTTGTTTCAGTGTCTATATTTCAAACATCTAAGCCCCGCACTCCGAGACAGCAGTGGGCGCTATTAGGAGATGGAACATGAAGGGGATGGTAGAGGAGAATTCTAGAAGCTAGTAGCCTCTGTTGAGGGACTACAAGCTCTGATGCTTCAATAAACACCATCCCCACCAAGTGGCCAGGAGCCATGTTATTTAATTATGCTTTGGATAGAACAGTAGAGTACCCACTCGGTGGTTGGGGGCATGTATACTATTCAGCACAGGTATAGCACACCTAGTTAGTGCTTTCCCTGGGGGTTCTCATCTGTGTCTGGGTACAGTACCTCCCTATCTGTAGTCGTCATAAACTTTCTCACCTGTTGAAGAGGTATTCCCATGTTTTACTTGCATGGCACAGAGCCTGGGAACTCATCTCTTTTACCCAAGGCAGCTGTATGGCAAGGAGGTGTGAGATCTGGGAATTCCAGATTCCCCCACCCTCCCTTCTCTCCCCTGCCAAAAGCTGCTGTGAATGGTATACTATATTGTCTTTGAGGAACATGGAACCAAAGTTATTGTAAAAAAATAAAAGCATGTTCATAAATTCTGATGCCCATTTCCTAAAACAGCACATCCTAATGCCTTTTTCTCAAAATGGGGACCAGAACTGGTGAGCAGAAGATGGAGAGATTTTAGTTATGTGGCCTCTGGTGCTTGGTCACATGAAGAATGGCTTCTGCCTCATTTTCTTCTACACCTCTCAGGTAACACAGATGCTGTACCACAAGGACTTAAACCGTAGTAAGAGATACTCATGGGAGTTGGTGAGGGGAGAAACTGGGCCTCCTGTCTACAACCAGCAAGAACTCTCCAGCCATGTGAGTGAATAGCCTCAAGAAAGCAGAGACTCGGGATGATGGCCAAGTCACAACTGACATCTTTTGTTTCCTCCTGACATCTTCACTGTAACCTGTGAGAGGCCTCCAGCCAGGGCTAGCCAGTCATTCATTTATTTCCTATACATTATGTTTTCCCTGGAAACATTAATGCCTTACACAAGGATCCCAGGTAGGAATTGGGCTTCTCTCGGGAAATGGCTAGATCTCTCATAAATTCACTCTAATTTGGATTTCTTCTGGCTCAACTTCTACTCCTAAAACATCATTATTTCTAGTCTCATTTTGCTCCTGTCCACAGCTATCTCTTCTTCTGCCCTAGCAGATCTTAGCAGCCTATCCTCAGCTCACAAACTGAAGACACAAGGATGAATTTGTGTTGCCGAGGAGAACTGGAAGGGCCTTGCTACTGCTACAGTTTGTCTCCTCCAAAGCCCATGTCTAAATACACCTGCCATTATAACAGCATTGAGATGGGAATCCTTTGCAAGTTGACTAAGGCCATTACTGTGAGGGAGTAGGTAAGTTTCTACAGGACTGAGTGACTTACAATCGGTGAGTTACCGCAAAAGTGGGTGAATTACCACAAAAGTGAGTAAGTTATCACAGGAGTGGGTGAGTTACCACAGGAGTGGGTGAGTTACCACAGGAGTGGGTAAGTTACCACAAAAGTAGGTGAGTTACAGCAGGAGTGGGTAAGTTACCACAAAAGTAGGTGAGTTACAGCAGGAGTGGGTAAGTTACCACGTGAGTGGGTGAGTTACCTCAGGATTGGGTGAGTTACCTCTGGAGAGGGTGAGCTACCTCAGGAGTGGGTGAGTTACCTCAGGAGTGGGTGAGTTACCATAGGACTTGGTGACTTAGTCATCTTAGGAGTGGGCGCCCCTTGCTTATCTCCTTATCTTGTACACCCTTTGCTGTCCTCTCACCATATCATTAAGACTTCATGTAGGTTCTCACAAGCCACTGGTCCATGATCTTGATTTCCCAGTCTTCAGAATTATGAGTTGAATAAATTTCTATCATTTATCATTTTCCTGTTTGTATTATTTTGTAATACTATCAATGGTGGACTAAAACATTGATTCAGTGATGGCAATGAGAAATGTTTTAGCACCTTACAGTTCCACCATGCCTCTGCATTCTCATTGAGACGATAGGAGCAAGCCCAGACCACATGGGACAGAAGTCCATATTGAGTACTCCCCTGGGCACATTTGGAACAAACTTGTGAGCCAATGTAAATGGCTTTTGACACACAGGCTTGAAGGGGAATGTGGGTTCTATAAAATCTATGTTCTGTTACTTTCTCTCAATGAAGAAAAAAAGCAAACAAGACTACAAATAATCTTAACATTTTTAATGTGGAAACTCACCACACTCCTGATCTGTGAGAGAAAACACATGGCCAGGAGCAACCCTGAGCAGGACCCACTTGAGAGAAAGATTACTAGAGACACAGTTCAAGTAAATAATGCATTTCTAGTAAGCCAGGTTTCAACTCCATGAAATATATAGAGAATTGAATACTTTGAGTTATTTTCCTGGTAATAAATGATCATTTGCCTGGGCTACACCTAAACCTACCTTCTTACTAACTGTGAAGAAATACTCTCATACTTGAACTAAGAGGCCAGTAGGTGGGGGGGGGCAATATATGATCTATGGAAGAAAAGGACTCTTAAAAATTGTTAGTACATTTATATTCTATCTGTACAATGTAGCCTAGGAAAAAGAGCCTCTGAAAACAGCAAATGACATTGTACTCTTTTGTTGTTTTCCCAAGAAGAATATATTGATTCCAGAGCACCACAACCAAATATCACAGAATAGTGACTTAAAACAGGAGATACTTGCTTCCGTACAGCCCTGGTAGTCAGAAGTCTTACACCCAGATGTTGGCACTGGCTTCGAAGTGGCTATCTCTTACCAGTGTCTTCACACAGCCCTTTCTTTGTTTGCCTGCATCCAGAACTCTTCTGAGCCACTTGTACTGGATTAGTTCACCCCAGTGACCTCATTTAACCTAGATCACATAATTTAACAGTCCTGTTCTTCAAACTGGGAATTGGGACTTCAGCATATGAATTTAGAGGAAAACAGAAAATAGCCTATAATGGGAAGAATTTTCTTTCCAGTTCTGGAGATCAAACCCAAGGCTTCACACACACTGGGCAAGTATTTAACCACCACACTGCAGAAAGTTTTTATTAATTCAATTTCACTTTCTTTCTAAAAGAGTTTCTTGAAAATGAGCTTTGTTGGCTATTAACTCTTTCCATTCTCTTCTTTTAAGGACAGGGTAATGAAAGCCCAGTTAAGGTCATAGCAGTAATACAGACAAAAGAAGAAACATGTTATATAGAAATTCATATCTTTGCAATCCTAGGGATGCAGCACAAGATTCCTTTTCTGGAAATCCCTCTAAAGGCAATGAATCTAGTTTCTCCCTCAGCTCTTCAGATTTCCACTCCATAACTCTAGGTAGCCGTTCTGTGGCTTTTCTTCTTCCTCACAAAGTCTTTGATTCACATCTGGCATGATAGTATCTTCAGCCACATCACCCTTCCACACTGGTGACAAAGAGGAAAGGCAACAGTCACAGGTTAAGGCTGGCACATATTTTTTTTTCCTTTTTTAATTTTATTTTTTTTTGCTTATTCACTTTATAACCCGTCCCAGTCACCCCCTCCCACAATCCTTCCCCATCTCTTGTTTTCTGAGTACCCCCTCCTCCTGTATCCCCCACCCTGCCACTTTAAGTCTCTGAGAGGCTAGGTGCTTCCTCTCCCATTGAGGCCAGATGAGGCACCCAGCTAGAAGACCATACTCCATATACAGGCTGCATGTTTTGGGATAGCCCCCACTCCAGATGTTTGAGACCTGCATGAAAACCAAGCTGCACATTTACAACATTTGTGCAGGGAGGCCTAGATTAGTGTAGATCTGTGTAGACTAGGTATGCTCCACGGTTGGTGATTCAGTCTCTGAGAGCTCCAAGGGTTCAGGTTGGTTGACTCTGTTGATCTTCCTGTGCAGTTCCTATCACCTTAGGGCCCACAATCCTTCCCCCTATTCTTCTATAAGAGTCCTCAAGCTCCATCCACTGTTTGGCTCTGGATCTCTGTATCTGTCTGAGTCAGCTGCTGGTTAGAGCCTCTCAGAGGACAGCTTGCCCCTGTCTGTTCTCAGGCTGGAGGTTTAGATCCTGGGAGCTCTGGTTGAATCTTTTGATACTCGTTATAAAAAGGACAAAAGCACCCTCACTTTGGTCTTCCTCCTTCTTCTTGAGTTTCATGAGGTTTATGCGTTGCATCTTAGGTATTGTGTGTTTTGGGGCTAATATCTGCTTATCAGTGAGTGCATACCATGTGTGTTCTTTTGTGATTGGGTCATCTCACTCAGGATGATATTTTCTAGCTCCATCCATTTAGGCTGGCACATATTTATGGTGAAAGGCCAGGCAGGCCTTGAGAAAGAATGTGGCACAGGATGAGAATTAGAAGTCCTTAGCTGGTCACACCTACAGCAGGAGTCTTTGAAACAAAGTTAAGTACGCCTAGGGTTTGGCCAGTCTGGTGACAAGCTGTGCTGTTCCAACTGTTCACAGAGGTGTTATCCGTGCTGTGAGGGGTTGGTTCTTCTCCCATACAATAATATTTACCAGGAGTTTTGTGGTCCTGTTTAATGTCTTAGACATTAAAGACTCAGAAGCAAAATGCAGCTAGTGCTAGAGCCCAGAGCGGGAAAGACTCAGTTGCTTTTATGGAGCATTTCAAAAATGACAAAGATGAAGGAACCCTCCAGGACAGGTCAGAAGAGGTGGCATGTGAGCTAAGTACAGATGCTGAGCAGGAATTCTCATCTAAAGGAAAGCATACGTGTTCCTACCTTACAAAAACACGGCTCTCCAGTAAGACCAGTGGGTCAATAGGGCTTATTCCTTGCCTGCTACCCCATCCAGCTCCTAGAAAGTCCTGGCATTTCTTGGCTTCCAGCTGCATCATTCCAAACTCCATTTCCACTGTCACCTTTATAGGTACATCCAGGGCCCGGACTACATTGTAGAATCTCCTCAGGATGAGATCTTAACTTAGTCCCAGTTTCAAAAGCCCTGTGCCATGTGACAGTCTCATGATTGGAACACGAGCATACTTGAATGGAGTAGGAGGGGCAGTGTTCAGCCTACCATATTGCCTTTTCCTCCTGAGCCAGGAACTGGGACATTGTCATCCTGGCATTAAGTGATGGCCCTTCTGCTCCTTTCATTATCAGTTTCAAATATAAATGAAACTGCTAAGCACAAGAGATCGATAGGGATTGGTCAGCATAGAAAGGGGAGGGAACCTGGCTTTTAACGTGGACAGTTGGAGAATTTTGTCCAAAATATGGTCACCACTTCTTTGCCAGCTGCAAGGGTTGACTTGTTAAACTGGCTCTACAGTAAAGAGAAGGTGCTTTCAATTCAACTGAAAGATTCTGCATCAACTCACCTGCATCCCATTCACCTGGCATCCCCCTCAGGACCACATGGAAATGCCCAGGATGGCCACAGTTTTCTGAGGTGAAGACATGATGGAAATACTGGGAGTTTTATCAGTTTTCTCCATCTGAGAAATGTGCTCAGATGTTTCATTACACCCACAGATCCACAACTGAGATCCAGACCGAGGAATGTGTAAAGACCTACAGTGGGAGCTGAAAATAGCCAGACTTGTGAAAAACACAGAGCAGGAAGGCCAAACTCTCCCTGGAGATGCCAAGAGAGATAGTAAAATCTCAAGTTCTCACTCATAGAAAGAGGGGGGGGTGCAGGGGAGACAGAGAGAGAAGAGAGAGACACAGAGAGATAGAGACACTGAGAGATAGAGAAAGACAGAGAGACACAGAGAGAAAGAGAATGAAAAAAAGAATTTAGTGAGAGGATGGTACACATTCAAGACTAACATGAGTCCTCTTTCTCAGAGAGGCAGGGGGAAGAAAGGGAGAGGGAGAACAGAAGAAACTGACCAGGGCAACAAGCACTCTGGAGTTTGAAGAGTCCCTGGTGGTATGAAGAATCCAGATACCATCTGATACCTGTTGCCAAACAAGTGTACACCCCAGGAGGATTGGAGCCTGTGAAGCCATGGCAGGCTGCCTGCAGAAGGTCCCTCTGAAGGTGTGGGGCTTTTAATACTCTGAGTTTAAGAGATCAGGATTTGTTCTTTTTTTACAACCTAACATAAATAAATGAATAAATAAATAAATTCACATACACAAGAGAGATCATGTGGTTAGGTGCTAGGCTCCTCTGGTGTTAGGGCTTACATACTAAATGTCAGGGACAAAGGGAAGAATTAAGTGTGGTTTAACACACATGCACACATGTGAATTTGGTTTTTTTTTTATCTAAATTGTATCTGCAGAGGATTTTCCAGCCCAGCTCGCCCAGAGTGAGAAAGCAGGGGTTATTTAAATGAACCCCTGGGAAAGGAGCTGAAGGCAATAGAAGCTGGTTACACTGGAAGGTTGAGAGAACAGTTCGAGGTGCAGGCTGCCACAGGGCTCAGCCTTCACTTGAACCTCCAGCCCATGGTTTCTGACTGCTCCCCCTCCCTTTCTTTCCCTTACCTTTGGAATGAGAATTTTGGTTCTACCTTTTTAAAGGGATGCAAGGCTTAACAGTCATATATGTATTCCTGTAACAACCAGCTGTTCAATTTCTTCAAAAGAACTTGTAATTAAAAAGAGGGCAGATTCATTTATCTTAATATCAAGACCACTTCACTGATGGGCTAAGGAGATGGCTCAGCAGTTGAGGATTGAGGACCAGAGTTCAGATCCGCAGAACCCACATAAATGTCTGGTGGCTGCGGCAACCCTCTTGTAATTCTAAGTCTGAGCCTAGAGATTCTCTGAACAAAGTGGTTGACTAAATGAGCCACGTGGACAGGCTCTGTGTTTGGCTGACAGACATTCTAAATGAATAAGGAGGAAAAGAAATAGATTGATCCCTGACATCAACCTTGGACCTTCAGAGGTGTAGGTATATACGTGCACATGTGCCCACACACTTGCAAAATATGTATTCACACACATGCATACCACACACACATATGAACATACACATTAATAAACATAACTAGAAAAAGAAAATGGATAGAAGACCGATTTGACCTTCAAGGATGTAAGTTCTTGTTCTGACTGGTTCCAACACTCTAAGGGTCATGAAAACTTGTGTGCCTGATCCACTGTGATAAGGCTATAAACTAAAGAGCCTTGAAGAATCCATCACTGTGGGACTGACTATAGGGCAGCAGAAGAAATGCTGATGCAGTCCCCAAGCCTTCGTAGTTTCCATGAGGATGGAGGGAAGCAGGGAAGTGCTTTTCCCAACTGCTGTTTACACGTTCCCTCTCTGTCATGCACTTTACAGTCATTTTCCTGTTTAATAAACCCTGGGGTAAGACTGTGCGGCTCAGGGAGATTAAGTATCCTGTTTATTGTCACATATCACTCACCTGGCAGGCCAATCCCAAAGCCTGAAGCTCTGCTTTTCAGCCTTCAGAGAGTCTAGGGAATCCACAAGTCTTAGAGTGCCTTTCTTGAAATGAGAGTGACCTGTTGGCCATCATGAGTTGGCTTTTTGTTTTGTTTTGTTTTGTTTTCTATGCACAACTACAACCTCCAAAGAAGAAAGCAACTGAGCTAGAATAGGGCCTGGCACATAGTAGGTCATCAGTAATTACTGATTGAATGAAAAAGGGATACATTCTGTCTGTAGATATCTCTAGTCCTGAATGGAAAACAAGACATTCGATAACACTTTAGCATCAAACCTCCAATGCAGTGTATTCTCCTTTGTTCTCCCTGATTCCACCCTGTACTGTCGAATAGGAAGCTAACCAGGGCTCCCCTCCTAAGACACTGCTGTGGCTGGACTGCATAGTAAGGACAGTACCAGTTTCTGTACCCATGCATGTCCTACTTACCATTCCTTGCTGACACCCAGCTCTGCAATGGAAACTATATCCCTAAAATTCAGACACAAATATTTTCTGTTCTGCTCTGTAATATCGTGATGCCCTATTTTCTGAAAGGCATAGGCTATCTAGACAATGTCCCCTTTCATGTCAGCATTATACGCTTTTTTACATATACGCACAGAAACACATTTGTCTTACAAGGTCCCACTTAATGCAGTTCTCCTTAGTTTTAGGGTCTGGGGCTTTTAGGTCAGTGATACTCTAACCGGAAGCCCTGAACACTGGCTTCCTGTGGTCACAGAATTTAAGTGTCAAGACAAGCAAGTGTTTAGAGCAGATGACGTTTCTCTGCATAAACTTGAAAAGGGCCTGCCTCCAATGGTTGGGGAAATCAACTCTGATCGTGAGGATAAGACTGTTCAGATGTCTAGATGATAATTTAAGTTAAACTTCACGATTCTGCAAAATCAACTACATGTAAGATAAGAGCCCACTTACCTCAAAGATGAAGTCTCAAGAATTACTCCAGTAATCAAATACTTTTAACACCAAGGCAAAACTCAGAATGAAGAAACGGGTGTTAAAATAAGAAAGAATTAAAGGGTTTTTTTTTTCTTCAAAATATCACTTCCATCATAAATTGCATCTTATCTACACACCAATTTAAGATTTTTAGATTTTGCTGGACAGGGTAGACATGAGCTAACAAGTTAAACACCCAAACCCATCCTCATATTCATTCTCATTACCCCAAGAGAAATCAAGATTGAGTCATTCTGACTGTGTCCATGGAGGAGGGACCAGGACAATCTGGACTATTTCTAAAATCAAGAATGCACTGGCAGTGTACTGCTGGCTGTTTATTATTGACATCTTGACATGTTCTTGGGGGGGTTCAGCCTCTTTAAAATCCTTAATTGATGGACACATTTTCCACACCACTAGAACTTCAAACAGCAGTTCCTCTGCCCTTTCCACATAAAGCCCTAACCACTAACATGCCTCACAAAGGTCCACTAAAATATGAATGTACTTGAATACATAGTGAACTTAATTGCTAATATTCCTTGGCAAATCAAATATACTATTAACAGCATAATAACGAGTATGCATAGAGGCTCCCCAGTGTGACCAGATGTGTGTGTAAAATAAATAAATAAATAAAGACTGCCATGCTAAATAAAGTTGTCCTGCACCTCAGGTTACCATCTGGTTCTAGTTTTCCTCAACAGTTTTCCTGAGCCTATTTTCTCAGCTCCGAACAAGTCCAGCTGGCCGCCCTTCCGTCCACGCAACATGCCCACCAGTTTACCCCCAGTCTCCTCAAGCTCAGACTTGGATGTCACAACCGTAAACAAAATCCCTGCCATGCTGTAACTTTTTGGTTCTCCTAGTCTTAACAAATGGACGAAAAAAAAAAAAAGTCGAAGAGGGGAAGAAAGTAAGAAAAACAAAATAAATGAAGAAAAACTAAAAAAAATTGTCCCTGGTAGAGGGATGTTAATAATGGACAAGTGTTAGATTTGGCAATAAATTATTGTCCAGATGAAGGGAAAACAATGACAAATTAGAAACAGATTTATTCACACTCAGTGCATTAATGAAAACTTAAAAAAAAGAAAAAACAAGGAAAACTGAAGTGTGGTGTACTGTGTGGAAAAAAAATAATGGCCCGGCAGGCCTACGCTTTTACTAACAACTCATCAGTAAGCAGATTGTAATTCATAACAAAGAATTCACCCCAAGGAACGCCACATGACTGTGAGCTTTTTGAGTTCCCTAAGAAAATACATATGTTGTTCCACTCGGTTTCCTTTCAATAAAACCCACCAGTTAGCACTTCATTTTCAAGCTGTTCTGACAAATCAGGTGAGTTAGCTTTGTAAGAGGAAAGAAAAAAAAAAAAAAAAAAAAACAGAAGCAAATTTTTCAGCTGAGAATTAAAAAAAAATTTTTTTAATATAATTGAAATAACTGTCTCCAAAAGCCAGAGAGTCATGATAAATGCCCAGAGCTGAGCTGATTGAAAGGTTTGCTTTAATTTACTTCCCTGATTCCCCCACCTCCGAGGAAGTATTTAAGGCGCCAGATCTTACTGCTTAGGTATGCATCTGAAAGGCGTGGGAAACAGAGCTATGAGGTTTGTGTATTTTATAATCCTTCAAAGCATGATTAAAGGTTTTTCAAAAGCCCTCTCAGCAGCTCCACTAAGTAGAAGACTTACCAGTGACAGCAGCAGGAGTGTCCTGGTCCCAAAGACTTACTGAGCTAAACACAAATCCCTGTGACCCCTGCAGTATGGCCACCACATGGATTCCAATGCATTTTCCCAACAGATCTCTTGAGGCACCAGGTGATCCAGAGCAGTTGATGTCACTATAACAGAATATGTCTGCTATTCCTTCTTGTGTGACCTCAGAGCTTCCTAAGTCCTCATTATCCTGCAAGTCTCACTGTGTGTCCAGCTTCCTGCACTGTAACCACTCTACATCAAGGAGCCAAGAGCTCTTCCTTTGAACATACTCAACACCAAGTTTACTCTTTGGTTATCCTACATGAATAAAGTTCCATATAAAAGAGATCTTTAATCAGACATGGTGGCGTACACCTTTGGTCCAAGACTTGAGAGCACAGGCAGGGGAATCTCTGTGAGTTCAAGGCCAGCCTGGTCTACAGAGGGAGTTCCAGGACAGCCAGAGCTACATAGTTAGACCCTGTCTCCAAAAACAAACAAGCAAACAAAAGAGAGTTCTTTGAAATTGAGCTTTAGGAAGTCTGAGTACCTTGTATATGTGTCACAAATGGTGAGCCCAGGAAATACTACAATTTGGGGCCTCTTGTAGCTATGCATAGTTATTGATCTAACCTTTAGACAATGAGTTGTCAGTGACAGTGTCTTTTTCAGCTGACTTCTCTCCCTTTACAGCAAACATGATGGCCTTAGCTTGACAAAATCACCCATCAGAACATGCTAGACTTCCAGGTCTCTATAGTATATTGTCCTAGAGAGCTGCTCAGCCTGTAACCTATTTATGAGATAAGGTGATTGTGACAGCCATTGAGATTTGGAGCTGGCGTGCCCTGGGCTGTCCTGATTGATTTGGTATGACTTGCCTTGCAATACTGAGCAGATACACTTGACTATGCTTTAGTTTCTCTCTGAACATACCAAACTCAGATTTTAACCCTTTGATTTAGAATTCACATAGACCCTCGCAGTTATAACACTGATAATTGTAAGAAGGGAGTATTACTCCAGGAACCAGCATGAGGTGTCATACTCCAGGAAGGATACTAGCCACGGCCCACAAATGGAAGACTCAACACTTCTTAGTGGACTTCCTGTTTGGGAAGTGGCCACTGTAAATAATCCTATATGAAATGCTTGGTACAATTTACAAAGGCCATATGACTCATGCTCATTCCTTCAGCCTTACCTTACATCCTCTCCTTGTTCTGTTTCAAATTAATTTCATGATTCCCTCTTTTCTTCCTTTAGATCTTCATCCCTCTAGGCTTTCTCCACTGTCTTTCCCAAACTCACCTCCTCTTATCTTACTAGTATAGCATTCACTTTCCTGCAGTTTTTTTGGCTTAAATGTTATGTTCTTAAGAAAAGTGTTCCAAGAGCCCAGACAGTGCTACTAATCCCACCATCCCTCGAGGGAGTCACTATGCTCCTTGTTGCTGAATCCTGAGTGGTCAATCCAGTATTTGGTCTTCAAATATCCATTGGGAAGTAAACAAATGGAAGAATGATGTGGTGGTTTGAGTAGGTATGGCCCCCTTAGATTCATGTGTTTGAATACTTGGCCTATGGGGAATGGCACTATTAAGAGGTATGGCCTTTTGGAGTAGGTATGGCCTTGTTGCAGGAAGTGTGTCTTTGTGGAAACAGGTTTTGAGGTCTCCAATGCTCAAGCTCCGCCTAGTGTGGAAGACAGTTCCCTTCTGCCGATGTAGAACTCTCAGCTCCTCGAGCATCATGTCTGCCTGCACATTACCATGCTTCCTGCTATGGTGATAATGGACTAAGCCTCTGAAATTGTAAGCCAGCCTCAGTGAAATGTTTGCCTTTATAAGATGTAGGACCCCGAAGGGCTGCTATGCCCTAGCTGAGACTTTCCGTGTGCTGCTGTCTACTAAGCAACATTCGGCGGTTCCTCTAAGATCAAAAACATCCTGACTAAGGCATGGTACCCCAGGAAGGGGAATTTACACTTGACATCCCATTGCCCCCCAGTTGAGTTCCTGTTTTTTCCTGAGTTTGTGTTTTTCTTTACCTGGCTTGGTGTATATATTGAACCTGCCCAGTAAAGGCATTGGCATTCTCTCATAATGGATGGCCCGAGTCTGAGTCTTTCTTTAATCCCCCAGGCCTACACCCGAACTTGGTACCGCTGCAGCAGCACAGGAGCTGTCAGTAAGAGTTGCCTTGGTCATAGTGTCTCTTCACAGCAATAAAACCCTAACTAAGACAGTTGGGAAATACAACCAAAATTCAATGGCCTTCACGTTCCTATCAGATTAGGCAAAATAAAATGAATGGCTAAGCAGAGAAAACCTTTGCCTCAATTTGACATGATCTGTCTCCTGATACTTCCTTTTCTAGTCCTCTCCATGTAGAAAGATGTTCAACATTTTGACATGAAATTGTCTCAGTTTCAGTGTGAGCTGCAAGGGCCCATTGGTAAATGAACTTGTTAAAAGACAAGCAAGCCCAATTTGATTTTTTAAGTAGGAAGGGCTGGCTTTGTTGGTAGAAGTGGCTCAAGCTGTCCATCCTTAGGACTATCCTAAGGTCCTCAGTGCATCCTTAGGTCTGTAATTCATACGAACAGAAAGCAAACTGGACATTCTGCCTGTTGGGCCCACT